>BSBK01006546.1:305000-638279 GCA_027943335.1 Chamaecyparis obtusa
TCACCACATTGCAACATCATCAATAGGATAAGTGGCATTTACCTAGGGTTTCCTTTCCCAAAGAACAAGAACTTGATGTCACCCACTTTCCAAAGCTACCTAGATATGTGAATAGTTAAAAATTCATAGCATAAGAAATAATATACTCACCCTTGTTGATTATTTTGGTGCTTCAATTATACCGTTCCATGTTCATTTCAATTTTAAGCCATTTTGGCTTGTTATCATCATCTTTGTTGGTTTCCATGTAAAAATAGTTGATAGTAACTCCTCAGAAAATATCCAATAATTCCATGGCCCTTCCAAGTAATGCATTGAGTCCCCAATTGGGGGTCAAATAGTTTTCACCATGTTTACCACACTAGTTGAATACCCATCTATTTCTAACTTGGTAATTTCCAAACCCTTTTATAATAAAATTCCTCCAGTATGTGTTTTGAATTCAACAATATTATTTGTATTTTTCTAGTGGAGTTTCCATCCTGGCCACCACCAAACCATCCCAAAAATGGGTGATTTAGAAGTTTCTATGGGAGGCTCCATAAAATTTTTATGGCTCCATGTTGTGGGGGTTTCCATGAACATTTCTATTGGGCATTTATGTCCTCCCCTCCAACATTACTAGAGAATGGGGGAATCTTCAAACCAAACAACCTTTTTTTCTATTTGACTATCCCAATAGGTGAATTGCATAACTTCTATGATATGTGTTTTTGTCTTACTATTGATGACTTATACTATGGTTTCTTCAATTTTGCTTTATGAGTTTCTCACTATCCATTCTCCTATCTTGGAGCAACCTTTGTTTTTGTTCCTTCCATAATTCCCACAACATAAATGATGGGATAGTAACCCACACACCCCTAAAAAATCCTAATTTGTATATGTAGGGCCAACATTTGAATTAACTCATGATTTCATTTGGTAGGGCCATGATCCACTCAAGTTTGACATAGGTTCATATCCAACATGTTTAGGATCCTTTTTACACAAAGACATCTTGAAGGACCTTAAAGATATTATTTTGTGAGGAATATCCTTTTGAAGAGATACAAAGGTGAACACACCTACTTTGGGCATGCTTAGCTTTCTCCAACAAAGGTGTGTTCTAGTATCTCTATTTTTTGAAACTGCATTTTCTTGATTATAGCATTGTATCCATATTTTGCATTAAAGTCATCATTTTTTTAGTCAAGCTATACTACTTTGTCCCACCACTATCAAAAGGCCAATACTCTTCCTTTAAAAATCTGATTGAGTTGGGATATGGCTTCTCCATGAAGTGGTAGGCTCTCAAATTTCTTTCAATTTCGTCTAATAGATGGATGGCTATCTTCTATCCTAACCTAATCCCTAACTCTTGTGCCCCATAACTATTTGATATGATTTTTAGTTTGGTTTGTATTTATTACACTATCAATAGTGGAGTATCCTCCTTATGAATCGTTACCCAGATATATAAATTATTCCATTTAGTATGTCCTAAGAGAGATGCTCAATGATGACTCTTCTACTATTCAACATGGAAGTCCATATCTTGGATCCTTTGGGCACATTTGGAGCTGTGAAAACTCCACCTGGTTTATTATTTCTAAAGTATTCATTATGAAGAACTCTTAGCCATTTCAATTGTGGTTCTCTATACATTATCATAAAAAATTTTGCATCCAAAGATTTTTTTTCACTAGTTGATTCCTTAGATTGACTCCTCCCCACATGATCATTGCCATCTTCTTTTTAGCTAATCCCTACTAGTATAATTTGAAAGGAATCCAAGTGTGGAATAATGCTTCCAAATACTAAATCTAATAGGAGAGATGATGAAAAAAATCTCTTACAAACCCTTAAACTATTTCAAACTAGATAAATACAATGAAAATTATATTTAAGAAATAAAATTAGAACATCATATATATGTGGGAAAACCCTTTCGGTAAAAAAATCATAGTTCAAAATCTAGACTCAATTGTATTATCAGCAACACCAATAGTTACAATACAATCCTTGAGCCAGTGCTCATTAGGGGGAAATACAACAACATAGAACTCTACATAGTATCCAACACATAAACGCTCCTTAGAATATATCCAACCTAACATTATCAAATGCACTAAGTAGCTACACATTTATAGATCTCAACATAAGTGGAGAGAGCCCATGGTTTCCAAAACCATCTCTAATACCAAAGAGGTATGTGGTGTCAACTTGTTGAACCAATGACTCGTTGCACATAGAAACTTCCAATGAAATAAAGCATAACTCAACCATAATGGTCATCATTCCATATGCAACACCTACCTCACATCACTTTGCAATAATGAAACTCCACCACTAAATATCAATTGCTAAACATTAACTCTCCACGAATCTTCCACTGGACTAGTAACTATCATAATCATTATAGAAATATATCATAGCTCCAACATAATAACTTATGACACTAGATCCTTAACATTAGGATTTTCCAAAGTGGGTGAAAATTAAATAAATAATAAAACTAACATGTTTGGACTCTAAGGTTGAGACACCTTAATCCTAACATTCTCTGACTTTTCGAAGAGTTGTAAAGATTCAAAACTCTATCACCTACTCAAGGCCCATAGAACCAACACACCATAATCAACTCATCAGTTCTCACTGGCCTCCTTAATGCATCTGCAATATTTCTTGAAGTATAAACCTTTCCCATATTCACCTTTCCATCTTCCACCATATCATGAACAAAATGATCTTGTACATCAATATGATTTTTCGTACAATGGAAAGTAGGATTCTTTGCTAAACAAATAATACTTTGATTGTCACAACAGATAGTAATCAAACCTACATCAAAACCAATATAAGAACAAAATATTTTAAGCCAAATGGCCTCTTTACAAGCATAATTAGCTTCCATTTACTTTGCTTATGTAGTGGACAAAGTAACTACAACCTATCGCTTACTCATCCAACTAATTGCACCACCAAAAATCATGAAAACATACCCACTGGTTGATCTTATGTTGTCAATGTCACCTGCCGAATCTGAATCTACACATATCCACAAATGAAAATTGAATTTTGAGGTCCAACAAGATTACCATGAAAACATAAGGAATACTCATATTTAGTCCTCAAATACCTAAACACTATCTAGTAATTGCATCCAATGGACTCTGTCCAGGATTAGCCAAGATACTAACAAAGGACTCTCACTACTTGGGCAATGTCAGGCCTCATACAGGACCATATCATACATCAAGATACCAACAAAACTTGCATTAGGTACTCTAGACATGTCCTCTATCTATGTAGGATATTTTTGACAATCCTCCTTAGAAAGATTTGTCCCCTGTAACATTGGAACAACTAACTGCCTCCAAGTTGTCATGTTGAATCTCTTCAACATAGAGTTAACATACTTACTATGGCTCATCCAAATCTTTATGCTAGCTCTATCTATAATGATCTGAATCCCAAGAAGATATCTTTCTGCACCTAGATATTTCATTTCAAATTGTGTTGCTAACTGAGACTTCAAATCTGAAATCATTCTATTACCATTCCCAACAAACATATCATCCACATACAGGACTATGATAATAATGTGACCATTTTCAGATTTATAATATACACAATGGTCAGATTTAGATTTCAGAAATCCCAAAGACAACACATGGGTGTCAATCTTTTGATACCACATTCTAAGAGATTGTTTGAAACCATACAAAGATTTCTTTAACTTTCAAACAAGGTTTTATTTACCTTTTTCAACAAAATGGTCTAGTTGTGACATGTAAATTTCCTCCTCCAAATCACCATGAAGGAATTTTGTTTTCACATCCGTTGCTTGACCTCAAAGTTGTAAGCTTCTAAAAATGATAACAAGAATTGAATGGATGTCAACTTAGCTATAAGAGAGAATATTTCACCATGATCAATTCCCTCCACCTATGAATACCCCTTGGCAACCAATTGTGCCTTATACTTCTCAACATTGCCATTTGGACCCAATTTCTTCTTGAACACCCAAATACATCTAACAGGTTTTTGTCCTTCAATAAAAAGTACCAAATCCCATGTAGCATTCTTCTTCAATGCTACCATCTCTTCATTCATGGCTTCTATCTAGGAATATGCATCATGCATACCCGTAGCCTCTCTAATAGTCCTAGGCTCATCAATATTAGTAATCAAAGAGAAATATATAATTGGAATCCAATAAAGAATAACCAAAACCTTTCAGGTGAATAACCATATCTATTAGCTCATTTTCTTTCACAAGTAGACCTCCTCAATGGTTGAGATTGAGGTTCCTTCTCTTCTTCAGAACTTTCAGATCTGCTTGATCTCTCCTCATCATCAAGTCCAATAGGACTCAGTAGTTCATTTCTTATAGGAGTAGATGGTATCTAATCTACCTAATTTTTCTATTTCTCTTCCTTCTCTAGTTGCAAATCAACTACGAAAGGTTTCAACTCACAAAATATCACAATACTACTATAAAGCACCTTCTCTGCAACTAGATCCCAAAGCTTGTAACTTTTCACACTGATACCATAGTTAATGAAGATACTCTTAACTACCTTCTTATCTAATTTGATCTAATATCACTTGGCGCATGAGCATATGCCTCACAACCAAAGACTCTAAGATGTCTTAATGAGGGATTCTTTCCAAACTACACCTCCATGGGTTTCTTCTCATTAAGTGTTGAAGTAGGCAATCTATTTATTAAATAACATGTAGTGGATACAACTTCATCTGAGAAATTTTGTTCAAGCCCAACACCACTCAACGTAATCCTAGCTCTCTTCATCAATGTTCTATTCATCCTCTCTACAACTCCATTTTTTTTGTGGGGTGTATGGATTTTTCTTATGTCTCTCAATCCCATGATCCTAACAGAACCTGTCAAATTCTACCAAAAAACTCACTTGCATTGTTAGTCCTCAAACACTTAATTTTTATACCAATGTAATTTTTAACCAAGTATTTGAATTCCTTAAACCTACTAAAATGTCTGATTTACTTCTGAGGAAATACACAAATTCCCTACTATAATTATCTATGAATGAGACAAATTACATAGATCTAGATATTGAAGGAACATTAAATGGACCAAAACACATCTGAATGAGTATAATCCAAAACCTACAAGACTTATGATAACTAGAATAAAAAGAAACACGGTGTTATTTACCATAAACACAATGTTCATAGAAATCAAACTCGAAATTACAATCATCAAGGCCTTCAATAATGATCTTATTCTTTAGGTCTCTAAGACCCTTCTCACCAATGTGACCAAGTCTTTGGTTCCATAACATTTTCTTCTTAGTTGGGAGCTTCATTTCCAAATTATTTTCATCCTTATGTACCAAGAAAGCAATGACCATTAGATGTAGAAACAACAATCTTCTTCTTTGCTTGATCTGATGGTGAGGATGAAGAATCCAAAGCCCTTTTCTTGGATTTCACAGAAAAGATATTGCAATGAACTGTGCACCCATTCAACCTATACAAGGTGCCAATCTGAACACCCTTAGCAAGTGTCATAGACCCTCTTGTCATATTGCATCCACCCACTTGAGAAAATAGCATGCACACCCATATCACCAAGCTTGCTGACTAAAAGTAGGGTTTGTGCCAAACCAAGGATATGCAATAAACCATCAATCCCCTTCACTCTACCATTAGGGAATATGATCTTGACTCTACCATGGCCAATAACATTCAAGTGATAAATATCACCCAAATACACCCTTCCCACAATCAAACTCTTTGTATAATAAAAAACCAATCTCTGTGAGATGTCATGTGGAAAGAAGCACCTGAATATATCAACCACACATCTTTTTATGCATGTATTTCCAAGGTTATGAAAAAATCATCTACTTTCATCTTGAGATAAATTTTCAAATTCAGAATCTAAGAAATCATTTTTACCTTTCTTTTCCTTCTCCTCCTTGCACTCTTTTCAAAGATGACTAGGTTTGTCATAGTTCTAGCATATTTCCTTGTACTTTTTGCCAGGAGATTTAGATCTTCCTAGAAACTTGGATTTACCCTTCGTATCCTTCTTCTTTCCTTTCTCCATTGTTCTACCATGAGAAACTAGGGGCCTCCTTAGCCATCTTAGAAGATTTCCTTCATATCTCTTCAGATAACAATGAACCAACCACATCCTCCAATTTGAAAGTGGTTGTTGTGCTTCTAATGGCTATAAAAATATGATCCCATGAGTCCAAAAAAGGACATAACAAAAGCATACATTTATCTTGATCATCAATCTTGTCACCAACATAATTCAATAGAGAAACTAGCATATTAAATGCATTCAAATGATTTGCAACGGACCCTCCTTCTCCCATACTCAAAGAATACAACTTCTTTTTCATGAATAACTTATTTACCAAGGATTTCCCCTAATAAACATCACCAAGATTCTTCCAAAGATCAGATGCAGTCTTCTCTCTTCATGGACATTTAGAAGCACTAAATCAGATAGACATAATCTAATCAAACCCTTGGCTTTCTAATCCATTTTATCCCATTCATCTTGCAATGTAGCTTGGGGTTTCGTCAAAGAAACCACAACCCATAGATCTTTATCAACAAGCATGTCCTCCATTTTGGGTTTTCACAACTCAAAATTGCTTCCATTAAATTTATCCATCTCTAATATATTGGATGTTCTTGCCATATCTAACCTGCAACAAGGTTATGAAATATTCCTCTGTAAAACTCCCATTGAAACTAGATCAGCACAAAAAACCCTTCTACCCAACAATAATAACAAATTTGGCCAGTCTCTAATACCAATTGAAAGGAAGCCAAGTGCGAAATAATGCTTCCAAATTCTAAATCTAATAGGAGAGATGGTCCAAAAAATTTCTTACAAACCCTTAAGCTATTGCAAACTAGATAAACATGATGAAAAATTAAATTTAAGAAAATAAAATTAGAACACCAAATATACGTGGGAAAACCTTTTTGGTAAAAAACCCACACTCCAAAAGCCAGACTCAATTGCATTATCAAAAACAACAATAGTTACAATACAATCCTTGAGCCAATGCTCATCAAGATAAAATACAACAACAAAGAACTCTAGAGAGTATCCAACACATAAACGCTCCTTAGAATATATCCAACCTAACATCATCAAATGTGCTAAGTAGCTACATATTTATAGAGCTCAACACAAGTGGAGAGAGCCCATGGTTTCCAAAACCATCTCTAATACCAAAGAGGTATGTCATGTCAACTTGATAAACAAATGACACACTACACATAGAAACTTCCTAATACAAAAAGCATAACTCAATCATAATGGTCACCATTCCATATGAAAGAAAAGGCTAACAAAATCAAAGCCCTTTAACTTCAATAGCATAGAAATAACATTTATGTTTGGAATTTGAAGATGATGTAAAATAAATAAACATGTTAAAATGGATGAAGTTTATGATTAATCTTTTTAATATTTTTTTGAATAAGAATTGATATGTTTTTTTAATTTTTAAAGACAAATTTTTGGATGCTGAAAAATGCTAAGAATTAGGGGTCTAGTTCCCACCAAAGAATTATATGTAAATAAATATTTTTCCCCTAATTTCAAAATATGTTATAGATAACATATATAGTTAGTGCATGAAGAAATAAAAATTGGTTTGTGACCTATATTTTCTCTTTTATAACAATTCAAATTTCAACTCACCTGAAATTGATAGTTTTCATCTCCCACCATGTTTTTCATAACAAATCTATCTCAATCAAAAAAAGAAATATATATTCTTGAAGATGACTCTCTCCTCTAGGGCACCATATGTTTTTCTTATTTAATATGATTTACTATATTTTTCTTTCTCCTAATCAATATCTCCTTGACTGTTAAAATTCCTACTTGCAATATTTTCTAATTACAATAGACTATGTCTAATTAAAACACTATAAAATATCTATGAGGATATTTGGACTCTGATCTCTACAAAAGGGTATTTTCTATTTTTAAAAGAATATCATTAAAAAGATTAGGAGTTATTGAAACGTCACTTTTCTGAAATAATTTTATTTCTATGGTAATTGGACCCAAAGTGGTATAAAACATGCATTTAATAGACATTTCCAATTGGAAAAGTTAAAGCACTTATATAACTTTGCTAGAATGAATCTAGCTAGACCATATGTTTGACCAAAATTATTTTTTAGTTAGAAATACTAAAATTCAGCTATGCTGATAAGTTAGCCTAAAAGGTGACATATTATTGTGCTTTTACCTTGGAGTCCACCATAAATATCAATTGACAAATATTAACTCTCCATGAATCTTTCACCAAACTAGTAACTGTCATAATCATTATAGAAATCTATCATAGGTCCAACATAGTAACTTATGACACTAGCTCCTTAACATTAGGACTTCCAAAGTGGGTGTAAATTAAATAAATAATAAAATTAACATCTTTAGACTCTAAGGTTGAGACAACTTAATCCTAATAGAATTTCCTCATTTTTGTGTCATTTTTTTGTTTTCTCCTACAACGAGTGAAAGGAAAGAGAATAGGTATATTGGAAATGCTATTATGATTTCTTTCAACATCACTGAACTCTTCCTTCCCAAGAAATCCACTTGACTTTCCAAGAGGAAATTCTCTTATCCATTTTCCACCCAGGGGATCTCATAGCTTTGAGGTTTGAATTCCATTATCCTGATGGAGTCCAAGATAAATGAAGGGTAATTTTCCTAGTTTGAAACGTAGTGTGTTTATAATCTCATCTTCCTTTTTGGGCTCCATGAAGAAGAAAATGACTTCTAACTTTTCATGGCTTATCATATGTCTAGAAGCCAAGGCATATTGTTTTAGAGTTTTCCTGATTTGAAGAGATTTTCCCTTATCCCTACTCTGAATACCATTGTATCATCAATAAATTGTTGATGAGTGACAACTTGCATTGAGTTGGTGATCTCAATTTCTTCCATCAAGCCATTATCCTATAATTTCTTGAATCCTTTTCCTAATGTTTTTTCCATAATTATGAATAGAAATAGGTAGAGATGGTCCCCTTTCCTCAACCCTCTATATACTTCAAAGAATCATTCCAGAGAGCCATTGATTATGATAGATTATAATCTAGGGATTGATGCAATAGAGAACCCAATTAATCCATTATTTTTAGAAACCAAAGGATTCTAGACATTTACACAAAAATCTCCAATCAACCTTATCATAGGCTTTCTTAATGTCAAGTTAAATAAGCATGCTATGGATTTTGTTGTTTGGGATTGAGTGATTTGCTTCTTGAGTAATTATACAATTATACCTCCATCTAGGATAGACTACCCAAGAAAAAAACCATTTTTTTATTCAAAGATGATGCTAGGGGGATAATTTTTATCATATTCCCCATTTCTTTCACCATTATTTTATAGATGGTGTTGCAAAGAGTTATGGACCTAAATTCATCCAAACGAGTGGCCTTCTTTGTCTTGGGGATGTGGCTAATGAATGTGTTGTTGATCTCCTTCAAGAATATCCTTGAATTCCTTGCAAACTCGAGGGTAGCTACCAATTCATCACCTAAATGTGCCAACATTTTTTATAGAATCCTATCAAGAATCACTCAAGGATGGAAGCTTTATCAGTGTCCAGTTTCTTGAGAGCTATCTCAATTTATCCTCTAGTGAAATTTTCAGACAAAAAATTATTTTTATCTTTTGATACTATCCTAGGAATGTTGGCAAGGTGTTCCTATTGAATCCTCCAAAATGATTTGTCCCAATTGTTTAATATATTTCAAAATTAGGATATTATTTCACTCTCTATCTCCTCTAGAACTTCTATGAAGGAGCCATCACTTTTATGTAGTTTGAAAATCCTATGAACATGTCTCCTTTTCCTGGTCGCATTATGGAAAAACATTAAGTTTTTATTTCCCTTTGCTAGCCAAGTATTCCTTGACTTCTGTATCCATAAGGTATCCTCTTTAGCTAGATCCTTCTCATATCTTTGCAATAACTCCTCCCTCAAGAACTTATCTTGATATGTCCCATGTTGAATTACTTATTAATTCAAGGATTCCAATTATTTTTCTAGGTTTTTCTTTATTGTCAATATATTTTTAAAATGGCCTCTATTCCATTTGAAAAAAAATGTTCAATCGATTTTAATTAGGCCACCAAGAAAAACAATTTTGACCTTGAAAATTGTCCCCCCCACTAGGATTCTATTCGTCCAAATAATTTTTTATCCTTCATCCATATATTCCTGAATTTGAAGGGACAAATCATTGGTTTCTTATCTCATGTTAGCATCAACTACACTTGGTAATTCTATGAGCTCAGGCTAGGTATTATGAACACCTTGAGTCCAAAAGAGATTTATGTGAGTTTTCCTTGAAAAAAATTCTATCAAACTTTTCTGTGATATGGTTGAAGCCAGACCTTTTTTTGTTCCATGTGAATAAGCAATTTTTTGATTCAATCTCTAGGAGGTTGTTATTGTTGACCCACTCTTTGAATTCTATTTGAGATCGATTCATCCTTTGTATACCCCCTCTTTTATCTGAAATATGTAGTATTGCATTAAAATCACCCCCACATATTGTGTGGGGATAGGGAAAAATATACAAGGAGTTATCCAATTCCACCCATAGCTCCCTTTTCTGGGTGTTAGGGATTGGTCCATAAACATTTACCAATAGGAAGCATAAATTTGTATTCATGCTTCTTACTATCCCCCTATTCAATTCTCACAAAAGAAAGTTTTTCGAAGGAGACCTTTCTTGGGTTCCATATGATAGCTAGCTCACCTAAGGCCCCATCCCATTGAATAACCCTAGTTTTCCAATATTCTTATTAAAAAAATTCATCTCATTTGTGGCTAATTTGGTCTCTTGTAACAATAGAGTATTTTCTTTCATTGTTGATACCCTACACTTAACCAACTTTTGTTTGTTAGGGGTGTTTAAGCCCCTAACATTCCACATCAGGAGCATCATGGCTCCTAGTGAAGGGGTTCCCCTTCCCATTTTTAGTAGTGAAGTTATTTTAGATTGATCATTTGCTTCTCCATCCTTTATTCTACAATTTTTTAGTTATTTCATGCCCTTCCTCCTTCTTGTCATTTTCCCACAATTTGGTTTAATCTAGTTTGGAAAGCTTTGATATATCCCTAGGATATCTATTCCCTTCATTTCCTCATCCCCTTCTTGGGACCCCAGCTATCCAAAAAGAAGCACATGTTCTACCTGCTTATTTTTATCTATATCCATGATCTTCTAAATTGAGGCTTGTTTCTACCTCTAAATTGACGCGTCCTCCTTTTCTACTACTTGTGATATGGGGTGAACCCACAATAGTGGGTTACACATTTTTGCCTGGATGGACACTGAACTCTACATTTAAAAATAATAATTCAGATTTGGATGCATATTGTCGTTAAACCATTTGAAATCAGAAGATGAAGTAAATTAGAGTCTTTTAGGATTTTCTATCTAGATTCTAAATATATATTTTTTTTTTAATTTTTGAATTGATTTGAATGGTTTTTTCTTTCTCCCACAAAATTTGGTATGTTGTTGAAAATGTCATTTTCAAAGAGTTACATTGTTTTCATAGAGTATAACTTTTTTCTAAAAGAAATATCAATGTGCTTCTTTCAAATTTAGTTTTGTATCATTCATACAGAGGGCATGCAATTGGTTTGACAACATTATCATGATTATTGCATATTTTATTAACGTTTGAAGTTGACTAAACCATAATTCTGACATACGTTGACTACATAGGTTATAACTTGTCGTGTATTTGTCCAATTTTATTTTTTTTGATAGAAAGAGAACTTCAATACCTAGGGCATAGATATTTTTTAGAATTCTTTTTCTCTCATTTAGTATTTTTCCATAAGTTTCAAACATAGAGGTAGACATACGGTGAAATATCTATGTTTAGTAAAACTAAAAATACAAAGTCATAATAAACTTAATATATATTAACATTATAATCATTGGAAAAAAAATCTTAGTAGTACCTTACTACATAGATAGGTTTGTCAAATGGATTCATTTGATCTACCAAAAGATAAAGTCGAAGTTATTTTTTGTCAGCATTTTAATAGGTGCAAAGGAGACTCCATTGTAGGTATAAATGAGGAGTATAGATGTTATAGATCAATGTTTTTTTATCTAAGAGGATTTGAGATAACCATTTGTAATTAATTCCTTCAAATGGAACCTCTCAAGGATTAAATCATCATATTTTATTAAAAATGTGTTATTTCAGCAAAAATCAGCATGTCTAAAAAAGTGTAACCCACTATTGTGGGGTTACCCTATGCCTAGAGATTCACATACTACTTCTAGATCTAGAAGATAATTTTTATCCTCCTAAGTTGCTTTGGGTTCCTCTATTACTCCTTCTTGACAATTTCTTTTTCTCATGTGTTCCTTAGGGTTTCCTACCTTGTGCAGACAATTTCTTCTAATCCTAACCCCTCTTGTGAGAGCTTCCAAGTTATCTTAGCCAGTTTTTGGCTAGCAATTGCCAATGCTAATTATTTTGCTTTGTCCTTGCCTAATATACGGAAAGGTGGCTCAATGCTTTCCTTGCTCAAATCTTTTAGATTTATATTTCTCAATGGCTTATAATTTGGTGTCATAAACATCAATTGTATATTTATCTCTCTATGAAGGCATTTGTTTCTAGCACAAGTTGTCAATTTTCCCTGACCTATTACTCTAGCAACTTTTATTTTGTTTTTCATTATGATTATTTATCTAGAGCATGATTTCCCCTTTTGATGGTTGGCTCTTCCTCCCCCCCTCTCAGTTCAAAGTGGTATTTTCTACTCATATAATTTCTCCTTCCTCAACTATTTTTTCCTTTTAGAGGGGATCGTATAATGCTTGATTATTTGCTTAATTTTTAGACTAGAATATAGGTTTTGGGGATGTTTTCCCTTCTCCACCATTCCCCCTATATTGTTAATTAGCAGCATATCCCTACCCTAAGAGCCCGTTTGGTGCAAGGAATTAACTTATTCAGAATAAGCCTATTCTAGAATAAGGACCTATTCTCGGATTAATTAATCCTTAAAATGAAAGCTAGAATAAGGTTTGGACCTGTTTGGTGCACCTAGAAGATGACTAGGAATTAATCTATTATGAGTTTGGATCCCATAATGTGGAATTGGAATAAGGATTATTTTTCATTTTTTTAATTAATTTGAACAATATGTATTTTTAACTTATTAAAAAATTACAATTATAAAAAAAATATTTTCTTACAAATTCTAATTTTTGAACTTATCATTTTGTTGTTGGTTTTTTAATTAATATATATATGTATTTCTAACTTATATATTTTTAAATTAAAATATGTATTATTAACTTTAAAAAATTAAGATTATTAAAAAAAAATTATTTTCTTACAAATTTTAATTTTTTAACTTTTATCAATTTTGTTGCTTGTTTTTTTAATTTTTAATATTTTTCTATCCAAAGTCATATCAAAGTAAAAACTAAAAAATTAGCACGACAACATTATAGACAAGTTACCACATATATAAAAAATTGACACGACAACATTATAAACAAGTTACCACATATATTATAGTACGACATTGTAAACCAGTTACATGTCCACATTTTGTCTCAAATTAATTGGGATACATTCAAAGTTCATCTTTTCATATGTTCCCAGCAAACAAATGCAATTAAAATACAAATAAATACAATTAAAATGTTGTGAAGCCCTCGTAAAAAAATTATTTCATCCTTCGCCATTGACACAATCTCAACCATAGCTGCCTCTCGAGAGCACAAGCTACACTGATGAGCTTCATCGACAACAAGTGCAAATGGGTGGACATATGCAACTGACACATCATTTGCCCACCTAAAGTAGTCGCAGCCATTGTCACCCTGCAATATCAACTCTACATTACTTCATACTACAATGAATAGTATGTACATTTTTTATAAACATAAAATACATTAGCACTACCAACCTTCTTGCTAAGTGGACAACTCCAAAATTTTTGATCAGGGTTCTTCTTCGTGTGTGAGGTTTTCAAAATGCAAGGCCCTTCACCACACTCGCAGTCTAGCACATTTAGCACAACCATTGATATCCCCCACAAAACTGTAAAAAAAAACTCATGTAACAATGCTCAAACAGATATTGTATAAAAAAATAAACTCTATTACGGTATCGTATCCATCTATACAGTTACTAGAAACTATTATCTGTCAAAACTAAAGTGCATCTAAGCAAAACAAAAAATTATTTAACAACAACTTAAATGACCATGCCTTCTTTGTACTAAACATGATGGATCAGTTCTTACCACTCCTTATATATGTTCATTTAATTGTTTAAGATATCTTTAGGCTATTTTGGCTTAGCATGTGTAAGTTAACGATTGATGTGTTCAATTATTTAATAAATTAAGTGTTTTGAAATTCTCTCTACTCACAAAATATCAATAGATGTTTATTATTTGTAATCTACTTTGATCAAATACCATTTTGTCAATATTGATCTTAGAAAACTTATCAAGCCTACGTGTCTCCATTTCTGAATTACACACAAGACAATGTCAGCTGGGGTGAGAGCTACGAAGTCGTTACAACATCATTAGTCACCTTAGTCATTATATTCTAATGAGAGAATTATTAAACACCATTATTTAGTTTAGATCTTTGTGCATTATAAGAGGACTATTTCTTCCTGTGTGGATTACATAGGATTATAGTGTTCTCTCAGTTTCTTTAAAAATAAAAAACTCTTGTAGTAATGATCATAGCATGTCAATGGGCCTGTAAAAGTAAAGCCACCCACAATTAAATAATGAAAAATAAGTAGTGGGTATGCCATTTATTTTGGAGGAAATTATTCCTTTTTGAATCAACTGTACATTAGATAGCAAGAAAATAAATTCATTTCATATAGAGGACCAAAGTAGATAGTTGAAAAATAACAGACCAGTACTACAGGTTAATGGCTTTTGCAAATCTACCAATTGAAAAGGTCTAGAAAAAATCTCTGCAACTGTCAGAGAAGACAAATCTTTATGCTTTGACAGAATTGTCATTTTGTGCACACTATATTCTCTCGACCATTCAGCTATGTCTTCTTATTTCACAAACAAGCTTATGAAAAGCTGATTTCAAATAAATTTAATGAGATTTTATATAATTTATATATATTTCTGAATTAGATTCATTCTATTTTCTTTATCAATATTTAGAACTCAAAATATATCTTCTTGCACTCTGTAACATCCTGACAACATATCACAAAATGCAATCTGTTGATGTAGAAATTTTTTTAAAAAAAATCCAAAAACAAGAAAATGATACACAAATTCAATTAAATTTAATTTACTCTATTTATAGTCTTATATTGTGTGAATGTGAAACTTATTGATGAACACTTAACTATAGTTTGATTGTGTTTTAAACTAACAATATTTTCCAGCATCCATCTGAGCACTGTGTTAGATTATAAAGAAAGAAATATGGAAGAAGATCACATTAAGTTTTGAACAGATTATGTTATCAGTTTGTTTCATAAAATTCCAACTACATAAAAAATTCATTTCAACAATATTCATGCACCAAACATAAAATTGGAATATGAACTCTTTCTTTAAATATATTCGGTCTGAAAATACTGATTAGAAGTTCTGAAACTAAAATACTATTAAAGATAGTTTTAAGAAAACTATAGACTACCAAACTTTCTTCGAATGTATGTGACCCTTTGCGATTCACTCATTATCAAGAACCCCTTTTCTCTTCCAGGTTCAACCAGAAAAGTGTCATATGCATCAACCAAGGTTTCTTCACTAAGCCCAGGGATTGCTAGTAGTGCAACATATACTTGTTCATAGATAACATTCACTTCAGATGCATCCATTTTCATAGTTTGAGTCTCCCTCATGCTGTCACCTATCCTACCTATGGTTTCACATATGGCATCTAAGGAACCTGCCATGCTAGAACACTTCCTCTTTCACCTCTTTGATGACATTGATGAGCGATTCTCACTACCGGATGTAGTAGATTGAGTGGGTACATGTGTAGGGATATCATCATCATTCAAATCAGAAACACTTTCAAAAGGTGCAGGGATATCCTCCTCATAATCGGGATCAAAGCTGTCATTTACTCAGTCTCTAGAGGTGTTGCAACTGCGTTGCCTTTGGCTATGTCATTGCCCACAATGATGGATAACTCGTTGAAGTAGTAAAAGGGCCGCCTCTATACACCTTTGCATTTTTGAAATCTTTTCGCTACATGTTGGCATAATAAATGAATTAATTATTTGTATTTGATTGGTAACTTGTTAAGATAGATTAACTTATAACAAAAAATTCTAAAGAACATTTCACTTTCAAGAGCTCCTCCCAAACCTTCTCATCAGTGTCCATACATTGAGTGGTCTCATTCCATTCAAAACCACTTGTGTTTTTCAACTCTTTCATAATTTTGTAATCTTGTTTCCATGGTTTCAATTTGTTCTTACAGTTTTCCTTTGTCAAAGTCATCTTCATTTCTTCCTTGAACCTCTTTTCAATACCAGTCCAAGCTTCCTTTTTGAAATTGCCTTCAGCTTTTCTTCCCAGCTGAACTTGCTCGTGGAGCAAGTCTAGGAGCTTTCTTTCCATATCTTTGTTCCATACAATCCTGGTAGAAGTATTTGCATGCAAGCTGGTTTGAACAACATCGTTGTCTAATGCATGGCTTATTTGAGAAGTATCATTGTCTATGCTTTTCAGAAGGTTTGTGAATGACATCGTTGAATCACATGAACATTTGGAGATAAAACTGAGTCAACAATTAATATAACAGACCCAGATAAGAGTACTATATGAGCAATTATATCGTCATACATTCAGAGCATGCAGGCAAACCTATCAGCATGTCTTAAATATAATATATATTGCACCCTGCATTAAGGATCCCAATCAATCGAATATGACCTTTAAAGTCTGTGGTCATATGGTGGAGTGGGCCAATTGGAAATTCCATGTTGGGTTTGATGTGAAAGTAGGGCTTGTTATTTATATAGCTAGTATTTATGACCCAGAAAAGGGGAGATAGGGGAGATTTAGGAGTGTTGTGTACAGGGGTTTTGTTTCAGAGCTGTTTGTTTTGTTTCAGAGATTTAGGAGTGTTGTGTGTAGGGGTAGAAAATAATTTGTAAGTGGCACGAGCAATGAGAAAAATTTACTAAGAAACATAAATTATGGAGAGTTTATATATGCTCTATAGAATTTATTTCTATACTCAAATCTAAAACAAGTGAAGGCAAATACTGGAACCCATATTAACATAACTTATGAATTGTACCAAAGCCTCCCTGGCCCAACTTATTTTCTTTATGGAAATTACTTTTTGCATTCTTCTAGTTAGCATCTAGCTGAAAATGTTTAGATGTGTCTGGATTCCTTCGAGTGCTGATAATGAAGTAAGATATGATGGGTATCAATACCATTAACACGTTCCACCAAATGAAAATCAACCCAAATGGAATTTCACCTCATTAAAACAACAACAATTCCAACAAAAAGAATTCCAATGACCTCCAGTCTTGATTTTCTTTTGTGGCGAATTGGAAAGTGGAAGATCCGAAACAATAGGAGTGAATTCTAAACAGATGAAAGAATATTCAAAAGTAAAGATGTCCAGGGTTTCCAATGTATTTCTGTAAATTATGTATTTATTTATACTGCTGGAATTTTTTTCATCATTTTAGATCTATCATAAGAATGAAAAAGTGCATAAGAAGAAAATCTCTCGCAATTGAATTCATAAAGCAATATAATTAACATTATGAATTGTATTAAAACTAAGCAAGGTCGAGAAAGAGCTTGCATTTTCTAAAATAAGTTGCATGAGCATAGTGATAAAGATAATCATGTTCACATAAGTTGCGTGTTAATGTAAAGGGCATTTGTAAAATAAGTTGTGTGAGCATAGTGATAAAGATAATCATGTTCACATAACCTTTGTGTGCTTAGTGATAAAGATAATCAGGGTCTAGTGTGCAAAGCCATAGAAAATATTCGGTGATCTAGTATTGAGTGGTCTAAATTTTGAATCATTGGAATTCTGTGATCTTTTTGTTTTTTGTTTTCAAATTTTGGTGTGCTCTTATAAATTTATGTAAATTCACAAGAAAAAGAATTCACATAGTTTGCTGAGGTCTCCTCATTGAATCAACAAGCATTCAACAATGGTGATGGGTCAAGAGATCGGTACCTAGGCTGAAAATATGGTACAATTTTATCTTACTCTAAGATTTTAGCTAATAGGTATTATGTCAATACTGTTGAATAAATATGCATGTTTTTAGAAAATAGAATGCCTCAATTTTATGTTAGAAATATATGACTGTGGTGGAATATCAAATTTAATGGAATCTTAGAATGTCACATTAATGTTTCATGGAATGTGATGAAATAATGAAAATAATTAAGTGCCAGTCTCCAATAACCTTAAAATATCATGGCAAATTTCTTAAATACACAATAAAAACTTCACAAAATTATCGAGATCTATAGTCTTCCCACATCCTTCTTGCTATTTCATCTCGAAACATCCCCCATTTATCTCTATCACACTGAGTCAAACCATAAGTCTCAAGCAATGGTACATCTATCCTGTCATGACCGTCTTCCTCTTCACATTCTTCTTCCAATGGAAGGCCATCCTCTCTCGTAATGAAGTTGTGTAAAATGCAACATGCCAAAACAATCTTGGTTTGTGTCATGGTTTTATAAGATGTCGCATGCTTCAATATAGGAAAATGTTGCTTCAAAATGCCAAATGTACGCTCTATTGTATTCCAAAGTGATGAGTGTCTATGGTTAAACAACTCCTGTGCTATGTTTAAGGGGTTTTCTCTTACAAATTCCTTTAGGTGATAACGTTTACACCTGTAAGGAGTGAGAAATCTTGGTGCATTTGGATATCCAACATCGACCAAATAATACTTTCCTCTATATAATAAAGAATATTACTATAACAGTGTAAAATTTATCGTATGCAGGAATATGACAATCATAGTCTACATACCCATGGGAACCACAAGTGGATTTGATCTGGAGAGAGCCGAAAATAGAACACAACTATCTGCACCAGACCCTTCCCAACTAGAAAGGATGCATTGAAATTGGTAATCAAATGAACATACACCCATAGCATTTTGTGACAAGTTACCTTTTCTATCACGATATTTGGCTTGGAGGTCAACATCGATAGTGACTGGTATATGGGATCCATCAATTGCTCCCACACAATCCTATAGTCGGCAAATGGATAATCCAATGAAAATGTGGAAACAGGATTAAGACTCAATCAAACAAATGTGTATGGCAAGGAGATTTACCTTGAAGTACGGGTTGAACCGGTCCTTCCCACTAATTTCTGGAGGAGTGTTAGGACCAGGGGGTAGAATATAATCTGCATTGAGTGCTAAGATAGTCGTCAACACCTTGTGGAAGTATCAACTAACTGTCTCTCCTGAGTGTCCAAAGTTATGAGCAATCTTACGATTACGCAGATTGTGCCCAATGGTATGTAGGAACATCACAAGTTGTTCTTCTAATGTGATATTTTTCGTATCTGTGATGCTTCCTTTTTGCCTTAGAAGATTTGCTAGCTGAAAGAAGGCTCTAGTCATGCGTATTTGGTCATGACAATCCATGTTGTTGGAATGGATGATACGCTTATAAAAAGGAATTTCATCCCTTAAGTGCTTACACATTTATCTTTTGTCTTCATCTGCAAATGCCACTATGGTTGCCACAATGGCTGCAAGCACGCATGCAAGAGAAATACTGATGCTCTTCTTCCTAAGAGTGAGACCTTGAATGTGTGATTGTTTGGTAAGATCCATTACCTAAAAGGCAAGAAAACGTAGTAATTGCATATAATTAAACACAATGACAACTACAAAAAAACAACAAATTAAGCACAATTTGTTGTCACTTCTTGGACCACAAATTGTCCCATGACAGTCAAGACTGTCCAAGATTGATTAGAGTGTCATAATGCAAGGGTATCTATGCAAGAAATCTTTGTTGTTAAGAAACAGGTTTGTCATTCTAAAACCCTTACACTTTACTATCATAAAGAAAATCTTCTAGTCTTCATTGTTGGATACTTTTGAGGACACTCTATTGGATCTGCAAGATAGAGTGTTTATGAGGAGCTATGGAGATTCATATAATAAAGTGTGAAATGTCAGCACAAGCTAAAGATTATCTGCTCGATGGGATTACTTACGGAGAGGAAGTTGAAGATTTTTTTTTATGTTCAAAGGGAAGTAAAGGGCTGAGCATTGTTAACAATAGAAGTGGACAATTATTCTGACAGATAATAGTAAAACATGCTCTAGGACAGTCACTAATAATTAAAAAAAGCAACATCCAATATTATTCTAATGCAAAGCCATATAAGGTTTTATTTGGCTACATTATTAATGCTAATTTATAATATAATTATCTTAACAAATAAAGTCATCCTAACTCATCTTGTTTATGATTATAAACATAAATTTTACCATTATTGTTCATGTAATCGGTATCAATATTTGGTAGCTAAATATTGACATTAATTAGTCAACTGACATATAAAAAGTATCTCGATCAATATGGGTTATTTTATTCTATAACTTACCAAATGAGGTTTGTAATTAAATTCTTGTTTCCTTATGTAATGAATAGGTTTCAAAAATTGGCATTGACATATTAATGTTTCACTATTTTAAGATGATTATGATCTTACTTAGATGTCATCCTAAATCATCTTGTTTATGATTTAACATTAGTGTGTGGCCTTGCATCTAGCCTAGTGGCATCTAGCTCTGTTTTGGGCTCAGGCAAGGAGTACGTTGACAAAGGTTGTGAAGCCTAACTTTTCACCCACCAAGTCCATTTTCTTGAAAGTTTTTAAATCATTTTTACATATCCAACAATCATTGAATTCCATTAAACCCAGTTTCTTTTGGCATTTTGTCAAACAATTCATGTGCAATGATTATGTCCATGCCATCTTCCAAAGCTCCCAATTCAACACTAGCTGAAAGTATGCAAGGAAAGTATAAACTGAATGGGTTCAAAACCTATTCATTAAATATAGAATTAAATTACCTTCATGTATGTCTTTTCTATGGGATAAAATAAGTTTCTAAAACTTTCAAATGATGCTTTTGGTGACTATAAAGCCAGATTCACACCCTTTTCCAGTCATCTGGTTGCGTACAAAGAAAAGTGGTCTCGCGGTTTGAAATAACTATAGGCTTAGCACAAAATAGATTTGTTTTAAATGTTTTAAAGACTCCTTTGCAAATGCAGTTGGCTGGTGTAAAGCCATATTGGTAGTCTTTGTAGTTATTTCCCCTGCATATCTATGCTACAATGGAGGTTTTTTGTGCAGAAATAGGAGCTTGGAATAGGTTTGAACAACAATGCCCCAAGGTAAAGTGGTCTCATGGCTAAAATGATTACAGATGGTCTACAAATATAAGTGATAGACAAAGCTCTCAAAGTTTCAGATTAATGAAACATTCATCAAAGCTAAAATTTACCTCTAACTTCGTAGATGAGTGCAATGCTTCGAAAATCTGTAGCTTCTCCTCCTCTTTGCTTCTATTATCTTTTCAGTCCCTTAAAACAAGAAAATGAAAACATTTGAGATCATTGCATCGATGACATTTCCATTGCATCAACGGTAAAATCTGAAAGGGGGATTCAAAATAAAACCTTTCTTCAAAAAAATAAAAAATCACATACCTATGATCCGGGTTGCGATCGACGGAAATGGATTTGTAGAAAATGGAAAACCCTGTTTGCAGATGCGATCGACGAAAATCCTATCGCCTCATACACATTTTTTCATAAAATAGAAAACCCTATGCATAGAAAACCCTACGCACGGACCTGATGAGTTTTTAAATTTTGATGTAATTTTGAATTCTTGAATAGCCTTATTCTGGAATAAAATGAATTCCACCTTTTTTCCCGAATTATTTAATCCATGCATTGGCCCAAAAATGTGAATTAGTTTTCTAATTCAGGAATTAAGAAAATGGACACAAACGACGAATTAGTTTATTCTCACATTCAATAATGCCTATTCCAAATTAATTCCATGCACCAAACGGGCCCTAAAATACATTTACCCTTGAATTCCCCCTTATTAAACTCAACTTTTTGAAACCACTTCCCTCTTTCAGTGATGATTTTTTGATTATCTAGGTATTTGAAATCAGTATCCATATCTACCAAGAGTTTAGCCTCAACTTCTAGTTTTCCAAAGAAGAAATCTTCTTCGACACCTATGAAATCTTCTTCCCCAATATTTTATAGGGCATCTAGATTCTAGTATTCCTTAGGTTAAGATTTCTCAACCTTAACCAATTTGGGAATCTTTATTGTCTATGTTTACTAAGATTGAAATTAGGTTCACAATCTAAATGATAAAAATAAAAACCCTAAAACAGGGAATTATGGAATAAACGTTAATGTTTTTGGTGGAACCAACCATTTCTTGGTTTTAGATCAATTGATCATAACTAAATGAATGCCTAGTCAGGTTATCCCCTAATCAAAGAACATTAGATGAAGGATTCCATTATCACGTAATCAAAGAACGCAACTGTAGGGGAGGTAGGGGCTCGATTGGGTAGGAATGCTACAGGAACGACATCCTATCTAATTCCAGTTCCAAATCTAGTTGTTTCATATTTAGTTGACTAATAACCGAAAAATTGTAGTTTTTTCAAAGCGGTTCCTACATACTAAATTGTTCCTAGGAGTGATGCAGAAGCAAAGGTGGAGCCTGTTGATTCAGTGGATCCATAAGCAGCACCTCTCAAAGAATCAATTGCCCCGGCAAGGGTTGCCCTACTATTCTAAAGGGGATGTAGTCATCCAATAAATAGTTTGAAAGCCCCTACAATTATATGGGACCTGGAAGTAGATTTCGTAGAAGCTTAAGTAGTAGGTCCAGTTCCAGGTGCCCTACCCCTACTATTGAAAGGGGAAGGGGATCCGGAGCCAGTCAATGATCCAACGGCTTACTTAGCAACAAAGGTAGCAGATCCAAATCCAAGCAACCCTGAGCTTTCTCGATAAATGATTGAGTTGTCAAAAAAAATTTCTTTAGGCATTGTTTAATGTATTCTATGAGGAAAAAACCGTTTGAGATGGATTTGGCACTTACTCAACCATTGAACTGCTCTGATCACCAATTTATAATTTTCTTTGAGGGATTGCTTGTGTTGCTCCACTTCAAGAAGAACCCATAGTCTCTGAAATGCTCCCATACCATCTATAGGTTTTTTAATGAAATGACAAGCACTTTTGTTTTCAATTGGTGTATGTCATTTTCCTTCCTCTTAGTTGCCTTTTTTGGTTGGATTTATAGGTTTTCTTTCCCTGTTTTGGGATCTACATTGGTTCAAATAGCCAAGGTTTCTCCTCCCATCAACTTTGTTTCCCATCCTTTCATAATTTTTGGTAGCTTCAATTTCCTTCCTTTTTCCAAGTTGAACATTATTTGCTCCTGTAGCAAAGGGAGGGATGTCTGCATTATTGTGTCTCCCAGAATCTATGTGGCTATCCCTTGGCCACTTGTGATTATGTTGTTGCATTGGTCCACCAACCTAAGACCATCTTGGGTGTGGGACCTACCATGTCTATCTCATATGACACCCACCCTGCACACCTTTCACAAATTATTTTTTATGTAGTAAGTTATTAGTACTTGCCGGTAGGATAAGTACTATTGTATCAGTTTTTGAGTTTAACTAGTGATTAAATGAACTGTTCTACACCAATGAAAATAAATTTTATTTTATATTTCATTATAACTTTTTTCATTTCTAAAATATAGATGCAAATTATTTAACTTTATAATATCTAGAAATTAATTTTTGATCATCTCATTGGATGAATGCATTTGAAGTCTTATTACATGAGTGAACCAATTAAAATTTACCACGTTTGTTATTTATTGTCCTTCCATATTACATAGTTTAACAATTTTTATTTTTATCTTTAATTAGGATTTTCATTAATATTTTTCTTTTTTATATTAATTGTATATTAAAATTTTTAAATTATATTACATGAGTTTATTTTAGTATATAACTCACTTTTTCTAATGTAAATAAAAATATTGTAAATATATGATATAATATAATATATATTTATTCTCATTTATATATTTTTAAAAAATATTTGAAAATTTATTATATGTTAATTATGCATTAATAAATATTTAGGTAAACAAATGTGTGATATATTTTCCCTTATAAAGTAGCACCTAACAGTATCAAAAATTACAAGAGGCAATGCCTCCACACAAGAGTATAGAGAGAATTACACTAGCATAAAAGTCAAAAGAGGAAACACGAAAGACTAATGAAGTAAAATTTTGAAAAAAATTATGATTTTTTATTAATTGAAAAATAAAATAAAATAAAATTCCTCTAGCAAGTATATAATAATTTTTTTAAAACTAAATGACACTAAAATGCTAATTTTATTATAAATTATTTAATATATTACATATTACACTTATTAATAATATTATTATATAAATATAACTATTATAAAATCTTAATATTGTACATCATATATATTTCATTATTAAGTATTCAACATATAAAAATAAATTATGATTATTATTTTATTTTCAAAAAAAAATTTATGATAAATTATAATTATAATTAATTATAAAATTAAAGGCAAGTACTTGGCTATTATGTGGCACTTGTTATTCATATAAGAATTGATATTATAAACTATAACAATTTAAAAAGATAAAGATTACAAACTATTATTAATATTAATGATATTTATTGTACCTTGATCAACTTCTTAAAATTGAACAATGTCAAAACTACAAAGAAGAACCTACGATACAAAATCTTTACTCTTTTTTATTGCACTAAATTGGAGAGCATTACTATTAATCACTAAATAGAATGATAATTGAAGAGCATTCCTTGTAGATTCTTGGATGTGAGATGGATGATTGGAACAAATGGTTAATTGTCTTTTCATACTAACACATAACATTAAATTGTACCAAATGTGGGTCTAGTTGAGAAAATTTGAATTTGGAATTTGGAATTAGAAGTGATATGTTCACAAACATGAGGTTGACTATGTGTCTATAAACTTGTCCAAGAATGTAATAATACCTAGATCTAAGTGGCAAATAATTAAATAGAAGTAGTTGTATAGATTGATAGATTGAAAAACTAAGTTAGAGAAATATGAATGTATAAATGGTTATAGTAGGGCTAAATGTTTGTGTGTGTGCTCATTAAGAGGCTACAACGAGTCCAATTTTATACAATACTATATTATTAGTCATTGTATATATATATTAAGACATCACCTATGTAGACACAACAAATTGGAAAATGGCATGTATATACAACTAGCATACCTATAGTTTAAAAAATATGTGTAAAATACACTGAGAGATATCAAACTTTTAAAATTTTAACATTCATAGATTAGAACAAAGTAATAGACTCAATATTGCTATTAAAAAACATTAACTTAGAACTCCAAAATATAGAAAAATATACATAATGTTGTTTTTTTCAAAAAAATTAAAAATAAAATAATTATTTTAACCAATAAAAAAAATCAAATTCAAGTGTTTGATGAAGAGATGGAAATTTCAAGCAATTAGACTTATCATAGACTTGTCATCCTCCTAAAACTTAGACCATAAATTCAATTTTTTTTAATACCTTGTAAAACTGAAAATTTTCCTTTGTCCACATTTCAAATTCAAGAAATGATGTTTCAATTCTACCATGGAATATCACCACTAATAAGTAATATGAAATTTAATATGAAAAAAATTCATGTTCTCAAATACATGAAAAAATATAGACAGTCAAAGCAACTAATATGGTTGTCATCCTCCTAAAACTTAGACCATAAATTCAATCTTTTTTCAATATCCACATTTCAAATTCAGAGAATGATGTTTCAATTTTAGCATGGAATATCACCACTAGTAAGTAACATGAAATTTAGTGTGAGTTCCCATTTATCTTAAGCCAAAAATGAGTTTTAGATTAAATTTCAGAATATCACATTAAAACAAATACTTTATTTACATATGAATTTATTTAAGTCAAAAATGGGATTCTAGCCTAACATTTTCCAGAATAACATTAAAGCAAATACCTTATTTACAAATGAAAATAAAAACACTATAATGCATGTTCATTAAAAGTGCTAAGCATCTAATCTTTGTGCTCATGTAAAATTGTTGCTGTGAAGCTGGAAATTTCAACTTTGAACTTGTGTGTCCACCAGGCAATGTGAACTTCATCTAAAGAATCGTAAATCAAGTGATTATACTCACCTAGACTAACATTGTTTCTCTCAAAGAGTTTGCTACAGTTTATTATATAATCAATTAAATTGTTAATCTAAAACTGAAAGCTATATATTAGTTACGGTGGAATAGTAACGCCAATAGGAAGCTGTAGGATTGAGCAGCTAGGATGTTGAAAATCCTTATTTGCTAATTTTTTCTCAGTTTTATGTTTCTAATCAATTCTTATTAACTAAGTATGTCTAGTTATCATTTTATTATCTACAGGCAAGGGTGCCAAACCATTGCTTCATTTAGTTTGTTATTGAGGACACTTTGCATATGTTATATCTTGTTTCATTTATTTCAAAACGCTAAAAATCAGAACCATAACATATTAAACCCTTTATTTGAAGAAATTGAACAGAACTTCAACTTCTATTCTAAATTTTGTCAGCTCATAAAAAATTATAAATATTCTTTTGAAGAAGCTAAAGTCTAAAATTTTAATATAGGTATTATTGATATTTTAATTAACTTTATTATAATTATTTTTAAAACTATTATAAACAAATATTAAATTGACTAAATATTAAAAATTAAATATATTTAATTTTTTTTTTAAATATGATGCACTAATGAAAGAATTTTCTTCAAGATGGGACAACTATATTTGTAAAGAATAAGAAATTATAACTAAAGGTTACATCTTATGGAAACTATAACTTTCTAAATTAAAATTGACTGTAAAAATTAAAATAAAAAAATATTAAATTTTTTAAAATAAAATTAAACACTAGATTTTCAACTTATATAGTTAAACAACTATCCTATCCTAGATTTTCAACACCTATCCTGTCCTATTTAAAAATGTGTTGAAAATCTAGGATAGGATAAATTCAAAGCCTTGGTGATTTGTTCATGGTTGCAAATATAATATGGTTTTGCTTTGGTAATTGGTAAATTTCTACTTGGTGATTTTTCCTTATTTTTTGAGAAACAGAGACTGGTGGTGTTCAAAATGTCTTGTGAGGTTTGTCAAATGATCTAACCATAAGAACATGTAGCGTGATCAGACCTAACCATGAGAATACTATACCTTAATCAACTTCTTAAAAATTGAACAATATCAAAACAATAGCCAGCCACCTAAGATTCAAAAATTTTACTCTTTTTATTACACTAAATTAAAAAGTATTACTTTAATCTCTAATTAGAATGATAATAATTTAATTGCCTGTAGATTCTAAGATGTGAGAGAGGTGATCACAACAAATGCATTGAATGTCTTTTGATAAGCTAGCATGTAACATATATCAAAAGTGGGTATAGCTGGTCGAATTGAAAGTTTGAATTTAGAATTAGAACAACTAAATGGAGGTAGATTCATAGATAGATGTGATAAACAACTGGCTAAGATAAATGAATAAGAATGTCTATTTAAATAATAAGAGTAGGACTAAATGTTTGTTTATGTGTATGTGCATTAAGAGGCTACAACAATGAGCCCAACTTTACAAAATATCACGCCATTAGTCATGATGTGTGTATGAATACATCACCTAAACAAGACAAGATACAAAATGAAAAATGACAGATATATAAAATTTAAATCCATAGCTGCAATCCAGTTTTAAAACAGGGCTTAGAGTCCAAATAAGATTTCCAAACAAATTTTTCAATGACCACATCTTTTATAGAATGTCATCTACTATAATTATGGCTAAATTGCCTATTTAATCATGCCAAGGGATTGAGAAGCCCTTGTTATTGCAAGGCATTTGATTTTCCAGGTTTTGCTTCTGTTCGCTCATACTAACCTGAGTGGAATGGAATGAGGAAGGATCCTCTACTGAGCATCCCCATGATCCTTTTGACTGCCACCTTCACTTGATTTATTTAAATCCTTGTTTTAGTTGTTGATGACTGCACAGCCAGTTTTGAGGCAGGCAGAGCAGTTAACAAACTTGATGTGATTTCTTGAGCAATTAAACAACTATTAGATGCAGCCTGTGGTCATCAAGGTAATGCTTAGCACAAATATGATCTTGAGGTATTTGCACGCAAAATTACGTACAATTAGAAAAAGCAGTTGATGCATGGTCCAGAAGTCTAAAGCTTAAATTTATGTCTGCTACCATAATTTACAATCCACTCATTTAAATGCTCTGCTTTAAGATATAATAGAAACCTGAACATGCTCAATGATATTCATCATGTAAAAGTTTGAGCGAGTGACCACCCATTCAAATGAAAAGAGAAAAAGCAATAATTAATACTCCAATGCCAATGCCAATGCCAATGCCAGATTTAACTAAAATATCAGCCAGAATGAAATTGAACAGATATTCTATAGCTCATCCTCTTCAGTATTAAATTGAATAAGATAACCAGCATTAATTCTATTTATCTTGTAAGATTTTATTTTAGAAAAAGGAATTGGGCTTAATTGACCATACCTGTGAATTTTCTTCAGTTTCTACTGAGGCAGATATAATTATTGTTTGTAAAAGCAAGTTGAGCACATCTTGTTGTGATTCATATTGGCTTCCGATAAACAAGGAGAAAAGGTTTTAGCAATTCACCGGCAAATAAATGAAGATAGCATTTGTCATAAACTTATGCAGCTATAAATAACATACATTCGATGTATATTGAAGAAGAATGACTTCAAAGAGAATAAAATAGGCCGAATCGGTTCTCTCTATAATACCTGTGTTGAATATTGAATTAGAGAAGTAGGCTAGTGTGCCATTGTTGCTCTGGCGACTTCTCCGTAACACCTCTTTACAGAAATATTCCCATTGAATGCAATTCATTCATCTCAACCTAAAAATTTAAAATACACTGCTACCCGTCAGTTTTTGAATTATGTATTTTTCGTCTTCTGAAAATGCAGAGCAATCCAAAACATACGTACAGATTTGAATCTACAAGGGGCTGCAGATAATTGATGCAAAGTTTGAAGCATTTCCTTTATTTGAATTCACTCCTTTGGTAGTCTCCCAAAGGTTGGAACAAGCTGAGAAATCAAAGGAACTTACTTTTGAATGCAAATCCCACCAACAAACTAACTGGGATATATAGCGATACCATCTTGCATTTGATTTTATTCTAGCCTCTCATAGCCTAGAACAAGCTCAGTCAAAAAGAGCTTAACTACTTGTAAATGTAAATCCACCAACAAAAAAAAATGAAGTCGGACTTTTATAGGACAGACCATGAAATCAAATTCACAAGAAAAGACCACTAGAGTTTCTGATGATTCACTACTTTCATCTTATTTACTTTGTATACGAGTTTACTAATAATCTACTGTACATATAACATATCTGGGTTCCAAAAATAATGAAGGTACAAGAAACTTGAGTTGAACAACATGCCCCTGCATCAAGAGCTAAAATCCCATCTAGAACAATCCAATCAGCCTTTTATTGGTTTACCTGAGAAACATTAATGCCTAAGAGTTCTTTCAACCTCTTTTCGCTCTCTGTAATTCTCAATTATAATGCCATTCTTTTAACAAAACATTCTTCCATTGCATGTTCACAATTCCAAATCACATCAAATTATATTGATCTATCAATGGGACCGTAAAAGTTCATCTAGCTTACCTTCTAGTAAATTTGATCCAGAGCAGAAGACATAATCTCTCAAAGCTCCTCAGGCGTTTTGGCTTGGTCTTCTTTAATACAGTTTTGAAAAAAGAAACAATAAAGCAATAAATAACAAGTATTAGAATAATCAGACAATTGGATACACTTCCACAAAATTTATACGAATGAAAATAATTTACCTGCCAGATAGCTAGATGCTCTTCATGATGGTCATCGACAGCGAGTGAGTTGGCATCACAAACTTTTGGGCACTGAAAGGGGGGGGCATTCGCTACTCCCTGCCTCAAACTTTAAAGTAACAACATAATTATGTTATATAAACATCATAAATAACTCTACTGCATGAAATAAGGTATGGGATTCGTATTTTACCTTGTGGACCTTTTTCTTGTTATATGTACTACTCCTGTAAAGTGGTGTTGGCTTGGTCTTTTAGTCTTTTTGATGCCTGCAAGGCACAAAATTTTGGATCACGAAAACAACCCAAAGGAATAGAGATTCAACTTGGACAATTTATTGGGGGCTCAAAGATAAGAGCCAAGGAGAAAAGATTTCAAAATACTTAAGTATAATAAAATACCAAAATCAAATCATCAAGTGTGCTAACCCCTGGGTTGATAACAGGGGGTGTCTCCATGTTCAATACTCCTGCAACTGTACAAATCATAAACATGCTTCCTGCCTTTTTACCTTCTTATTTTGAGAACATGAAAAACCACTGCAAAAACCACTTCATGAATTAGTTCCTATCGGCCGAACAAGCACTACAGTAGCAAGGAAACAAATAACTCAAACTGGCTAAAAATTATTATTGTTATTTTTTATTTTATTTTTGAATTTCAGTATTGTCATGCCACCAAATTTAAGGATTTTCAAAGGAAGCTTTACCTGGATCTTGTCCGTTGCCTCCGCACTTTTCCTTCATAACACCATTAAACATATAATTGCTACTACTACACTACCTTTGGCCATTTCTCGAACCCCAAGCAAGACGAATCATTACTTCTCTGCAGAAAACCACAGCCTTCCCAATAAGGTAACGAGGTCTTATTCAATAAGTGAATGTGCATTCACGCTACTGACCTGATCGCCAACTGTCCAAACAACTGATTATTTGTATCTTTATCATGCACCAGCTCCTTCAATGCCAGACATTTCGAAACAAAAAACTCAGACTAGGTTCTTGAAACAAAAATTTCCACTGAACAGGCTTCTGACAATCTACAGCCACAAATGGAACATAATCACAGAACAACAAAAAAAATATTTGATCAATATCTCACATAAAACACCTGTAGCTTAAACCTCTCAACTTAGAAACAGAAAACAAATCTTTACGAAAATTTTCACTGGTTAAAGTGAAAGCCCTTCGATATAGTTCCAAGCAGGAACTAACAAGATACCTTACAGGCTTGCACCAAGAATTTGATAGACTGGCGAGAAACTAATTACATATTACAGCATGCGATAGTCTTCACAAACCGAGGTAAAAGGCCTTTAAATAGGTTGCAATAAAAAGTGGAGCTAACAAACACATAATACCATAAATTGAAAGCAGCAAGCTGACAGCACAAACTTATCAGTTATTTAGTAGGTCACTTACTCAGTGATAGAAGCCTGTGAGGCAGCCAAGTCCAGCATTACCCTCACTTTTTGGCCTACAGCTTAAGATTTTTCATCTCTTCGATCTTGTCTTGAGATTTATTGACCCTTTTGAAGTGACCTTGCCAATCCAATCATGCCCCCTTTTACCACATAGCACTGAGTAAGTGCTCTCTCTACAATTAGATAGGACTAAGTGTTTGGATAGAAATGTTTATGTTTGAAATAAGGCGGTTAAGTCTTTAATTATGAAAATGGTTGTATATTTGTGTCCTCCAGTTGAGCGCCAACTAGGTTTATCAGTAAGATAGTTTCATATTAGAATAAGCATAAGGCATGGTGTGTGTGGGGCATCACACCTGTTTGTAACAAGTTTGTGTTTAGCTAGAATTAGAATAAAGGAGGATGTGTGGTCAGTGAACTATTGGAACTGCCCCCAATTAACTGGTTGAAACTACATTTGATAGAGTTGACATGATCCAAGCCAATATCTTGAAGAGGGATTTCTCTGTTCATGGTGATCCATTGTAATTCTTGTACTAGATATTTGTGTGGAGGAGAGGCTACTCTGAAGATAGAGTCTCCATGCCCTGTAGTACCTGATAGAACAGGATGTTTGTGGTGATACAAGAAGCCAGGGACTTTGATTCCTCGTGGTCTGCTTAGGAGACATGCAATTAACCTAAAAAGTAAGTTTGGCCTTCTAATCATGCCCTATCCTGCAATAAAATAGCCCCCCTAACCAAAAAGAGTAGAGTACAATAATAACAATGAAGGGTGACTAAATTGAGGGGGACTCAAGTTATTTCAGCGTACTGCAAATCAATCGTTGACGATGGGTACAATAGTTTGTTAATTTCTTTGAATGCTAGCTGAAGGATTCTTCATTGCCATTTGTGCAGGCACACCTGCAAGAAGACCTCCCATGCACAATGTGCTAATCAGAGAATTTCATCAAACAAAGCTAGATGACGAGTACATTTAGCTTCAAAATTGGCAATGTTTTATTTGTTTTTGACAGCATTATTTGATACATTCCCTCCCTTGTCTAAATGCACATATTCACCTATCAGATACCAAATGTGAATACGATGGCAACATAAATCCATATTAATTTTTTCAGAGTTATTCAATAACTCCCCACCTTTGTCAAGATGGATGTATCCATACAAGCTTATATTTGGGCCGTATCGAGTGCATTCAGATAAAACACCACACCATTTGGTGCAGTATCCAGTTCACAGTTTATAAGAATACATCAAAATTTAGAATGTCTTTAAGTTGACATTTTAAACAGTTTTCAAAAATTTGATCGTAAAAAAGGAAATTATTTATTAGCTTGTTAAGTTGAGTGAAATTTTTTGCATTAAGTAATTATAGTTGAAAACTGCTTGTTAGGGTATTAGGAGGAGACTAATTTAATTAAAAATTTTGAAAAAAAATACATTTCGAAATAACAATTAGAAATTAAATCAAGATTTTTAATTATAAATAGATTCTTATGAAAAAGATAATAGTATAAATTGAAACAATAATATGAATTATGTAATGTACATGTTGAAATTTTATTAATTGAGTGAAAATATAGTCATCTTTAGATTGTCATCTCATATTTCTTAAATAATAAGATTGCTCTCCTAATTAATCTTTTATAGAATAATTATTATGATTTAAAATAGTCTTTTATATTATAATAATGATTTTAAATATCAAAAGAATTAATTGTTATAATTAAAAATAATTTTTTATATTATAATAATAATTTTAAATATGAAGAAAAAAAATCTTTATTTTCATGATTTTTAAAAAGCTTTATAGCTGTGTTTTAATGAAGCCGCAGAAGCATATTGGAAGATAAAAATGGAAAATCGCTCTCCAAATACTCTCCAAGTCCGTAAATTAACAGGACACTCTGCCTAATTAAAGTTGGGCAATTGTATGCAACTAGTTTGCAGTCGAATTGTACACAGCTTATGAACAATTTCTATATTAATTTAATAAAAGTTTAGACTTCTAGTTTTTATGTAAACGTATTATGATTCTATAAAAAGTTTCATTAATTTGATTTTATGTTCATATAATTTATAGAGTATGTCCTCATGCTGCTGTTTCGCTTATTTTTGCTAGCAGCTGCTGCTTAACTTTTTGTGGCCTCCATTTTTCCCACAACTTATTTTCATTTATAATACAACTAATTAAAATATGATTTATGAATACAATCTCTTATAAGATACAATGACTATATTAAAGTGCTTCATATTCATACATTAAGTATCTATTCTACATGTCTTGGTTAAAGTTTTTATATTTGATGTTTAAATTATACATATTTCATTATTATTATATAGTTCAATTGGGCGCTATGTGGCATGACATGAGTGGTTGTTTTTAAAACTCAAAGGCATCTTTGTAGGGATATGCATTGGTGGGACATTTTTAGTGCACCACTTTTAGGTTATATTGTTCACCTACTAGTCTATTCTGTTCACCTACCATAACATCTATTGGACCCCACTGGTGTATTGGGTCCTCTCACCTACTATGAAAACGTCCATAGAAAAAAAACTATTTGTACTCTTGTCCACCAAGTATTTATACTCTTGTCCACCAAGTACTACACATGGTGATTGATAACTTTATAGAAAATACTTAAACATATTAGATAAATAAATTCTAAAGTTAGCTAAAATTATGTCTTAAGGTCTTGAGGCATTAGATAGATTGTATTGGGATGTGTTTTGACAAAATTCCAAATTCTATCAATTTTTATAGTCGTATACACCTAAACTATAAATATTAGAAAAAAATGAATTATTATTATTTTTAAATAAAAATATATAATTAACGGTTGTCACATTAAAAAAATAACTGATAAATGAAACAAAATATATTAAAAGTATTATAATTAAATTTTTTCAAACTTGCATATGATTTCTAAAAAAATAATTATAAAACTTACAATTTTTTAAAATAATAAATATTGAAAATCAAAAGATTTTCATATGTTAATTAAACAAATTAAACATCCATTACCTCTTCTAAACATAGATATAAGTTAGATATATATAAAATTCTGTCAGTAAAAGATTTACTCTCCCGTGTTATTTAAATAGTTTAAATAAATTAATGGAGAGAGCTTAAGAGCTTACCGGTGATCATCATGAAAGCAGTACACCATACTTCCAAACTTGAACGCCTCTGAAAGCAACTCATCACCGAACACAAATCCGTCAAATTCAAGAAAGAGTCTTAATTCTAAAGAGGAAGTAACACTCTTATTGTGCACCCACCTCAAATAATTCACTTGTTGCCATTCACTTTGTGCCTTGTTGCTGACCCACTATTTGCAGCTGTGATAGGTTGCTAATGGTATGAGGGAGGTTATTTAAATTTGTACACCCTCCCAAGTATAAATGTTGCAGTTGTGATAGGTTGCCAATGGTATCAGGAAGGTTATTTAAATTTCTACACCCTCCTAAGTCTAAATGCTGCAGCTGTAATAGGTTGCCAATGGTATCAGGGAGGTTATTTAAATTTGTACACCCATACAAGTCTAAATGTTGCAGTTGTGATAGGTTGCCAATGGTATCAGGGAGGTTATTTAAATTTGTACACCCATACAAGTCTAAATGCTGCATTTGTGATAGGTTGCCAATGGTATCAGGGAGGTTATTTAAATTTCCACACCCATACAAGTATAAATGTTGCATCTGTGATAGGTTGCCAAAGGTATCAGGGAGGTTATTTACATTTGTACACCCTCCCAAGTCTAAATGCTGCAGCTGTGATAGATTGCCAACGGTATCAGGGAGGTTATTTAAATTTGTACACCCTCCCAAGTCTAAATGTTTCAGCTGTGATAGGTTGCCAATGGTATCAGGGAGGTTATTTAAATTTGTACACCCTCCCAAGCATAAATGCTGCAGTTGTGATAGGTTGCCAATGGTATTAGGGAGGTTATTTAAATTTTTACACTCTTCCAAGTCTAAATGCTGCAGCTGTGATAGGTTGCCAATAGTATCAGGGAGGTTATTTAAATTTCTACACCCTTCCAAGTCTAAATGCTGCAGCTGTAATAGGTTGCCAATGGTATCCGGGATGTTATTTAAATTTGTACACTCTTCCAAGTCTAAATGCTGCAGTTGTGATAGGTTGCCAATGGTATTAGGGAGGTTATTTAAATTTCCACACCCGTACAAGATTAAATGCTGCAACTGTGATAGGTTGTCAATAGTCTTAGGTAGGTTATTTAAATTTGTACAACATCTCAAATTTAAATGTTGCAACTGTGATAGATTGCTAATAGCATCCGAAAGGTTATTTAAATTTCTACACCCTCCCAAGTCTAAATACTGTAGCTCTGACAATTCACCGAGAATATTAGAAAGTGAATATTGGAAGTTGGAAAGATCGCCATGTACTTGCATTATCCTCATTTGCAAAAAGTTACCCACGAGACTGAATTGAAAAGGCTCTTGCATTGGAAAGCTACATTCTTCCACCCTTAACCATATTAAACTTGAAGGAAGCATAGGTAGCGAGTTAATGAGCAGATTCTTCAAGTAAAGCAACTGTAGACCAGGTCTGTACAATGTTTGAAGACTTTGTGAATCACCTCCATTCAGTCGAAGGCGAGAGAAATTGATGTTATTGGATACGGTGCTTAAATGATCCCCATCCCATAGTCGGGTACCCTGTTTTTCCTTTTCAGCAATGGTCCGCCCCATATCCCGCAAATGGTCATGCATATCAAACACACCTCTGTCGTCAATCTTTATGAGTAACTTGAGAGAAAGATTGGATATAGCTATGTGTACACTTCTGTACAAAGCTTTCCAGAAAATAATTGGAAGCCTTTTGTTTTCTCCGATGAAGAAGCAAGCGATGTCAAGGAAGATTTCTTTTTCCTCGTCAGTAAGAGCACTGTAGCTGATGTACAGTGTTTTGTGAATGTCTTGGTTTACATGAGTAATGTTGTCAGCAGCTTCTGTCCAGCACTCTCTTTCATTCTGCTTATCATACAACAAGGCTCCAATCACTTCCAGTGAAAGAGGATGCCCCCTACAAGCTTCAACTATTCTTCTGGACAGATCTTCAAAACCGGGCCTTGGAGATTCTCTCAGAAAAGCGTGCCAGCTAAATAGCTGGAGACTTTCATTTATCTGCAATCCACTCATCTCGTGGATACATTCAGCTGAGATCTCTGCAACATGGAGAATGTGTCTGTTTCTAGTAGTAATAATAAGTCTGCTGCCAGGGGCCAGCGAAAACCCAGCCAAAGCATTCAATTGCACGACATCATCCACGTCATCTAGAATGAGAAGCAGACGTTTTCCTCCCAAACGATCTCTCAACAAAGTTTTTCCTTCATCAACACTGTCCACTTCATCACCACATTTGGTTATATCTTTCAGAATTTTTGTCTGCAATTTTGTAAGGCCCGTGGCATCTGCAGCAGAGGCGCGGACATTTGGTACAAAGGACGCTGAATCAAAATCACCATACACTTGATTATAGACAGCCTTGGCGGCCGTGGTCTTTCCAATTCCCCCAATACCCCACAATCCAGCTTTAACCACGCCTTCCTTTGAATTGAGTTGAAATTTGTGAATGAGATCGTGGGTCACGGTTTCGAGTCCCACAGGGTGCTTGGCAACTTGTAAAGGGACTCTGTCCAAGGTCTTCATCACGTCATTCACCACCCTCTTCACCAGCTGAGCTTCAAAGCTGCAAACAAGCGATTTCATAACAATTTTAAAAAATGCAAATTAATGTTCAGAAACGACCCGTACAACTTAAAAATCATTAAAGAACATTTATGAGAACATCATAGTAGCATTACATCAACAAACATCATCATTAATCCACTGCCCTTGTTATTGTTGTCATAACCATTATCCCAAAATTACTGAAATTTATATATCAAAAGATTAAGACATAGTTTTCAATAACTTCCAACAGGTTCAAGTGGAGATTTGAATCAAACAGAAACACTACTAGTTTGCAGATTTTTACAATTCTTTCATTCATCTTAAGAATCATTTTCATGTCCCAAGAATTGAGCCAAGTATCACCCTAGTAGAAATCTCTTTGTTGTATAATTTTTTTATGGGTGTGGGCCCTAATAGAACCCTTTTCATCATATTAAAAAATGTCTGGACTATTTAGATTGAAGAAACCAATATAATTAGTTCATTTTATGTAAAAAAAACTCTTTGAAATTGATCCACTTGTTTCGAATAAATCCAATTTATTTGAAATAAATTTATTTAATATCACATTCAAAAGTGTCTATTTACTTTCATATATTTTCTATATCTACACAAGTAATTTAAATTTAGATTAAAGATGCAAATTACTTCACATAATAAGATTGGTCCTTTAGGCTTTAGACACAACTTCAAAGGCTTGGTTGTTTGCACTTTCAATGGATCTTAATTGTTACACATAATAATGGTGTGACATTACTTGGCGTTTGCAATGGTTTTGTGTCTTTGCCTAGACTATTTAGCCCATTATCTCTCTCCCTTTTTGACCTATATGTCCTATTCATTGCCATACTAATTTCACACTTTGTTACCTTCACCTTTGCATATCTCACACGCCTTCACATTCACATGATAGTGGATATGTTTATCCATATTGGTACTAAAATTTTTTTATTTATTTTTTTGCTTCCATGAGTTATTTTATAGATTATGGCTAGTGTCACCTCACCATTGGGGGCAACATTGGTGTCATCAAATATAACGCTTTATTTTATGTGCTCACATGTTTATCTCTTTCTTAACTTATTATATATAACCCATCTCTTCTTTCAATCCTAATTCTAAAATTGTACCATCATTGTTATTGTTCATATTTTTCGCCTAAAATGGACTCAAATGGTCAAGAATTGTTCCACAAGGTCATCATCTTATTTTCCCCAACTATTTAGAGGTTGTTAAGGCATAGTCAGCTTTAAGTCATGATTCACAAAAGCACAAGCCTTTAGGAGTCTTAGGCGCTAAAGTTGGAAATGGGGAATAAAATAAGCTTTCATTTTGCCATGTTTCAATGCCAATGAGAGGGAAAGTCTAAATCGTCTTTCTTCAAAAGTTTTAGGTAACCATACTCATGATGCATGAGAAGTTTACCACATGTCCCCATGCAGCTGCTTAAGTACATTTTTTCTTAAATTTAAGTAAATAACTTACAATAACATAAATAATCATTCATTTATTTCATTCATATTTCTCCTTGATGACTTGCTTACTTTTTAGTGTGATGTCATTTCTAGTGCAAATATGTTTGTTTTACATTAGGAGTTTTCTCTGGTTTGCAACTTATCTTGCTTAGAAATGTATGTCTATTATGCAGTAAAAATCATTAGGGATGCATCACATATTTTATCTTGCCTTCACACTTGGGGGGCGAGGTTTCATGTTTGTTTCTCTCTCTCTCTCTTTTCTAAGTATCTACTTTTCTTAGTATAGTGGCATTTGTTTATCATGTGACATTCTTTTCTTATAAAGAATTATTTCTTTTAATTCAAGAATCTCTCCTATACACGAGGTGTGCATCCTTGATCGCAACCTCTTCTTTATTTGTAAAACTATGTTCATCATAAGAAAATTCTCTTACTTTGTGTTTCAAAGTATGTCATCCTCCATCAACAATCCCTTTTTCACCTAACAGTAAGGGGGTAAAAGGGTGCATTCTTGTTCTCTTCCCCTCTTTCTCTTGAAGACGTTATCTTTGTTCAAGAACTCGTCTTGAAGGTAGATGTCTTGCAGCCAAGATCTCTTCCTTTCAAGGGTCTCTTGCCACAAGTGGAATATCCTTTCACAATTATCTATTTTCTTAACTCACAAGAGTCACCCCTCTTGGCTAAGCTAAGTTCATGGCATACATTGTTGTTCTAAGGATATCTTCTTGTTGTTGGAAGTAGGTATCCTTCATTCTCTTTCCTTATGATGTCACCTAACACAAATTATATGTTGGCATCATCATCTAGATTATTGAGATCTTAACACAATTACCTATTGTTTGCAATATTTTCAAAGTTGCACACTATTCCCTTCTTGTAGTCTGGAGCTATCTATTGCTACATTGCACTCATTCCACTTCTATTCTTTGTTCTAGTCCTAAACTACATTGTTGTGCAACATACCTTTCCCTACCAAAAATCTAATTGTTGCATGATAATCTTATCTTTCGTCTCTTGTTGTCTCTACCCATGAAGAAAAAACCCACACTTTCAAAATTGACTTCATTACCAATACCTACTAGCAATCACACCTTAGTGTGAAATGGGTACGCCACAGAGGTGTGGAAGGTCAACTAAGTATTTGTCCCTTTGTCTGGGTCTCCCCCTCATCCTCTCTATATCTCCTTATCTCTCTATGAATCTATCTCACCATCTATATCTCTTTCTACATCTATGTCTCCCTCTATATCTCTTTAGATCTCTTGAACTATCTTTACCTCTAGATATCTCTATCTCTCAATCTATTTATCTCCCATCCTCTCACTCTATATTTATCTCTATCTCTATCCTCCTCCCCCCCTCCATAACTAGACAAGTATTTGTCCTCCCCCCCTTCCTGTACCTTTAATCCCTACATCCACATATTTCTTCCCCATCTCTCCCTCTATCTCTGTCTTTATCTTGTTATCTAGAGAGAGAGAGAGAGAGAGAGATAGAGAGAGAGCATTGAAACTAGTAATTAATGGGTCATCTATATGGTTTATTTTTAATTAACATTTGTATTTTATTTATATTAAATATATTATACGTTAAATATATTTTTGTCTCTTATAAATACAATAAATATCTCAACTATATTTATTATTGCAAAAAGTATTTTATATAATATATATTATTAAATAGTAATATAATACAATATAATTACATAGATTATACTTCTCACATTTAATTCTAATCTAAAAATTAAATATATTATACATTTAATTTTTATTTTTTATTAATTATTTTTAATGTTAATTAAATAGAAAATATGTTTTAATTATATTTCTAATGTAAAATTATAAATGCTCAATATAAATATGTCATGTTATATGCATTTCAAAGACAATATTAACTAAATATAAACATAATATATTATTAATTACAGAATAAATAATAATAAATATAAATACAATATTATTATATAATATTAATAATATAATATTACTGTTTTTATTAAATTACCTATATATTTTGTAATATCTATTTATTTGTTATTCAATTATGTATCCACTAGTACATTTGACCTAGTTTTTCTACCAAAATTTTCGACCATAAAGCCAAAAGGTTTTGGTTGGTCGAAATATAGAAGGAAAACTTTTTTTTTTTTTTAAAGTTATGCCCTGTTAGTCGAAATTTCGACTAACACGGGCATAACTTAAAAAAAGAAAAGGTTTCATTTCTCATTCATTATGACCACGGCGAATTTGTTTCAATTGCAACTAGTGCACGAAACGCGAATTCGAAGATCTCTGAGATTCGAAGGGAATTGCAGAGCACAAAATGTGAATACAAAAAAAAGGGTTTGATGCAATTCATTTGATCACTTTGGGTATTGTGGGTAGGAGGTTTGGAGGTCTGGGCACGCGGGCGCTGGTTGAGGTTGAGGTTTGGAGATCTAGGCACGCGCGGAAACATTAATCTATTTTTTCCCCTTATAAACAGGTATGCTCTCCATCTTCCCTACATCTGACATTTCTTTTGGCTCCACTATCACTACTTCATTAACCTCCTCTTTTGCTCCTGTACTCTTCATCATTTCAGGTTCTACTTTTGGTGCTGCTAAATTTTTCTCTTCTGTTTTCATGCATCTTATTTTGTCATGAAGTTCCCTTTCTATTGGGTTTATCTAATCCAGATATCCCAAAAAATCATCAAAAGGAAATACAAAGATTTTGATGGCTTCAAATGTGTACCTTTTTTGATCCGGTTGTTTCATTTCAAAATTCTATTTTTCATATCTTCTTCTCCTTCGCCCATTTGTTTGAAGCTCAAAATATTCAGCAAAGGTCAAATATTGATCAATGGCTGGCCCTAAGTTCATATATTTGGCGTAACATTTGGCCCTAAGTTTACTTGTTGCATAGTCATTTGCAGATATTGCCATATTGCAACTGCCATGGAGATTGGTATTGCACAATGAAGACTGGTTAAAATGACAAGATTAGTCAAGCAAGGTTTTTTGTGCCACCTGACCAGAAAGTCATGGGATTTCATCCAAGAGTTTATGCATTTGTTTAATGCAAAATCAAGATGAATTCTATGATGCCCTTCTCTCACTTTGTCGACCCATATAAATACACGAATCCTTCAATTTTGGCCAAGATAAGAAAACTGACCTAATAACTTTTATTCCAACTTAGCCTCCAGGATAAAGCAAAATATTTAATTATGTTTATTTAATGCAAGTTGGTTACAAGCTGGGAAAGTTGACTCAAAGGCAGTTACTAAACTTATTTAAATAATTCTATTTATTAATATTTATTTATTTATTTACGAAACTAGGGCTGGCTGACCCAAAAAATGGGGGACATTACAGTTTTCCCCTCTTCAAGATTGCTTGTCCTCAAGCAATCCACACCTGCATACCCAATCTGAATGCCAGGATCACATATCAACCTCAAAATCACTGCTCTTCCACTCTTCTTTGTGAGTTTGAGATAAACATCTCTCTTCCAAAATTCATCACTGGTCTTATCAATCCTGGACCAAAGGGCATACCTCCATGTAATAGGAGTGCATAATCATGGGACTGCCTTGATAAACCTGCAGTTTTTCATGACCCTCAATGTCAGACAAACCAAGCATCTCAACATGAGAACTAATATTTTGCATTATATTGCATGAACCAATCAATCTTATGTACTATGCATCAAAAAAAGCCTCTATGCATTGGCACTTGAGCTCATCCCATTTCGTTGTTATTATTTTTTGAAAACATTTTTCAAAATGTCTATTTTTCTCATCAGGGATTGTCTTTCTCTAATAGACTCCATTATGATGTCCCTACCTGAGATGAGTCTAGATCTTTCCTGTCCCTCTTGTTTACAGATTGGGAGCTTTCCTCAGTCCTGTGGAGATTTGAACTCAGAGCACCACTTTGAAAGCCTCTATGCTTTGGCACTTGAGCCCATCCTATTCTGCTCTTATAATTTTTTCAACACATTTGCAAAAATGTTTTTTTGTCTTCTGGGACTATCTTTGTCTAATGGACTCCATTTTGATGTTCCTAACCTTAAGTGGGATTAAAACTTAGTGCTCCTCTTCAATGTAGGTTGGGAACCTTCCTCATTTTTACATTGTGCTTTCATATGTCTACTTCATGTTAATTCTTATCTTTGTGGCTCCATCTATTATGTACCAAACAACTTAATATTGTGCTACTAGGTTTGTTTAATAAGTTAATTTGGATAATGATTGTTTTCCCCAAGAGCCATCACTTGTTGAAAATATCTGTACAACCAATTCTGGAGTCATATAGTGATATTCACTTGACTCGGGTTCAGTAATGGAAAGCTGAAGAGTAAGAGGTGACTCACTGCTTTGCAATGGTGGAAATAAAATAAATAATAATATTAAATGTTTTACAATTTTTAAATTTTATGTAGTTTTTATTAGGTCGGGTTCCTACTGAGTTTATGCAAGTCTTTTGTAGTAGTCTTGATTCCTTGCCTCATGTTCACTTGTCACTAACCGATTCAAAAATGTCTATGTTCAGTGATTCCAACCTTGAGTGAAGAATGGATCTTTTAATCATGTAACCACGAATATTTAATTTATTTTGTTTCAAGATGAAATTTTATGAAAGCCTCTTGACCTTTCATTGACTACCTTTAATTGGATCTTTGGGATATTGGTTAGACTCCTAGTTTCCCAAACTAAACCTTTGTGACTAGTACTTTTATTTAGTTTAGTGGCATCAATCATTTTTATATCCAATAGAGAGTCTTTGCATGTTATAATGTGCTCTCAAGTTTGTTGTTTCTGTGGGAGACAAGTTTTTAATTGCATTCACCAATTTTTCAATACTATCTCTGCCAAGTTTCATTCACAAGGTGTCTGCCTCGTAGGAGTTCTTTTAAAATATGATTCTCTTGTTTTCTAAATCACTATCAAGCTTTATTATGCAAAGTTTCCTTTACTTATGATTCATATGTCACAATCATGTGATTTTATGGTCCATAATTCTAAATAAACCCCCTCCCCATGCTGGATAATTTAGGCTTTACCCATAGTTGCTAGTCTGTAGGAAGACTGGAAGTCAAATTTCTATTGCCCATCACCAAACCTGCAAATTTGTCAACCTTGTTTCAGGACTCTTTCACTAACATCTTTCATAAGCATCATTATTATGTATGTAGATTTTCAAATACCGTAAGATCACTATAAAAAATAACCAGAGAATTATTAGCTATGCAATAAAGCAATGGGCATATAAAGCAACAACCCAAACATCCAATCATTGTATTGTTTGTAAGCCTTTCTATGATATCTCATGCTGACTTTGAAGCTTTAGGTTTTTTCCAGCCATTCTTTCACATAACCATATTTGCGAAAAAAAGAAGGGCAGCACGCATGCAGGAGATACGTCCCAGCTTGAGCTCAATCTTTACATAAGGTATGTGACTATTATAGCAAGTTCCAGTATTCAAATTCTATCAATCTCTAGTTTGAGCTTGCAACATCATTCCTTATACATTTGGTTATTTAGATTTGGGTTAAGACCATTCGGCATAGACTGCACTATCTACTAAGATGTCACACTGAATCTTCTCCACAACTGTAGCCACTTAGCCTAGCACCGTTGACTGTCACAGAGACACTCTAATCTAATTGATCAAGTTAGATTAGGGTCAATCTGGAATGGTCAATCGATGGATTCACACAGAAGGTACAATCGCCAAGGATTCTTCAATGTGCCCGAGACTATCAAATTCAATCTATGATTCAATTTCAACCTTCCTGTTACTACACTGCTGCAAACTTGTCTCTTTCTTACTGGTTAAATTCATGGAAAGTATCTACCTAGGGCATCAAATCTTGAAGCAATATGCCTCCTTCCACAGTCTAAGCACTTATATTATTAAAGTGCATAACCCTGGCTTGCTTCTCACCCAATGGCATTGGAATCCAATGGGGAAACTGTAAGTCAAGGTTCCACCTTCATGACAGAGTCGACTATAGATTTTTCCGAGCCGGTCTGTCAGTGAGGTTGGGTTCTTGCGTAGATCAACACCAAATTTAAAATACAATGTTTGCAAAGTCTAGTTAAATGAACTCTAACAAGAACTGTGGATGCGCAAATGAACCTGCAGTGATATTAAAACTCTCTAACCATTACATGATCGGGTTTGCTATGACAGCAAGCCATGTGTTCAGTTCATAATCAACTGTGTAAATGTAACTAAAACTTGAAATCAAACGACAATCAAAACTAAGATGGATTCGAATAAACAATGCATACAATGAACTTGCGGAATGATCAATCCATCTACCTATTTTCAACAGACAGAGTATGATAACAAAAACGTACTTAGAATGTTTTTTGGGTTTCTTTTATTCAACGCTACTTCGAAGATCATCTCCTTGTGCCAATCTCGTGATTGGACAAGGTTTAAAAACCACTTCCAAAAAGTCTTCCAACTGATCCAACCAACATGAAATCGGTTGTGGTCGTTAGAGAACCAGACTTACAATCTGCCGACAGTGTTGCAAAAAATTAACAACATTTCACAATTTGTGCAACTTTGGAGTGCAAATTTGTCAAAAATGCACTAAAACTCAATAACAACTTCCTAAAATAACTAAGAGGGTGATCTAAGGTCTAATCCCTCAAATTCCTCAAAACTAAAGAAAATAAACTAAAACATACTAAAACTAAGTTTAGCCATTCAGAGCCAACTAGGATCCACATGGACTAAGGGTCTCCTAGGCTCATAGGTATGCCTGAGGAACCCTTGACCATACAAAATGGATCAAGACAAAAGAGGAGATTGATCCTACAAATCAATCCCTTTTTATTACAACCAGAACTCAACCAAACATAAACAAAATAAAATGCATCATGCTTAATCAATCCCTCTCTTTTTCAGGAAGGTAGCAAGATCTTGGCATTCTATCTTTAGTAGAAAATGTGCTTTATATTTTTTGGCAAATGAATCTCCATATTGTGTTGATTTTGTACTTTCATAATCGACCATATCAACTCCCATATCATATAAAGAAAGTTTCCCCCGTCTCTTTTGAACTCTAAATACTCCCTCCAATGTTGAAATGCTTGTGAAGACCTTCATCTTTTGGCTTTGTTCTTGTAAAATGCTTACAGGCTCTTCCACAGCTACCATTTCGTGTACACTTATCAACCTTGGACTTCCATTTGTTCCCAATGGTTTACATAGGTCTTTGGTCACTTAGTGCATCATCAATTACGTCTCATTTTGGACTAGAGATCCTCAAATCATAGATCAAAATATCGCCGACTTATCGGCAATAAGTCAACTTATCGCAATAAGTTTGGCCAGGCGATAAAACTTGTATAGTTATCGCCTGGCAAACTTATCACTGATAAGTTGCACTTATCGGCAATATATCGACAACTTATCGCGATTTATCGGCGGATAACTAAAAACTCAAGTCAAATTTTTAAAAAACACATATTTTCAATGTTTTTTTTTGCCTTTTCCTATTTGTTGTAAGTTTATACAAATATAACATTTAAGTATAAGTTTGATTTATTTAATTTCTTATACTTTAAGTTATATTTGTATAAATTATAAAATATATATACTCCAGGATGTTTGAGATAGGTTCCAGCTTCATAGGAGTTAAGATGCAGATTCTAGATTCAAAAAATTCCAGACTTAACCAAATTTCAGGATTCAACAAGCCTTTAGCAGGGTTACCTCCCACAATCCATCATGGCTTTCTAAGGTCAAACTGAAGCTGGCAAAAGGATTCTCAAAGGGTTTTAACTCGTTTTATCACAAATCACTTGGTTTTGACCCCATCTCTATGCCAAACTTAGCTTAGCTCTCGCCCAAATCCCAGACAGACATGACTTCCCAACAGGCCAAAATCATTCAAACCTCATTTGCCAGACCTAGGGACTTGAAAACAACCACCAAAAAAGACTACCTAACATCTAGTTATGAAGACTTTGACATTTGGCATTGATCAAGCATCACATATTCGTACTATGAAACGATTTAGTTTTATGGATCTTACAGATACTGATAGACATGTTTCATGGATCTTCATCTTACATACATTCTATGATTTGACTCATTACTATCCTATGATTTCTATTTACTTTAGCTACAATTTTTGTTTATGTGCAATATAACCTTAAGTTGCGCATAAGAAAAGTAGAGTTACCACCAGCAGGGCCACTTGATTTGGATGACATAGATCCGTACTGTGATTGGACATCACAGGAGCAGCCTCCATTGTTCACAGACGATGACATTTATGATTTGGAGAGGCAGGCTATGGAGGAGGATGGATTCACAGCAGGATTGGATGACATTCAGGAGGATGATCATGAGAGCAGTGAGAGTGACGAGGATACAAATGATGAGAGTCATTGCCAGTGTTAGCACCATCTACATCTAGGGTGGAGGTCTAGTCACAGCCAGCTGTACAGAGGGAGGTGGCACAGCCACAGCGGACTACTAGGGCTAGACCCCCTCCCACTCCCGTACTTTTTACTAGAGCTACTGGGAAGGGGAAGATGTAGACTAGTTTGATATTGTACTTGGCATATGTATTTACTTATAGTTTTACAAAGACAATTTGTTGTTTTTAGTTTTCTTCAAAGTTCAGACTATCAGACTATGGCTACCAGCCATCAGCATTCCACATGAGGATGCAATTTTGATACATATTTGCATTTATATATATCTAGATCAGCTTGTTTGGTTTGTTTACTCATTTACTAACTGATTAGATGAATCTCCTTATTGAATTTTGCAAAAAAAATGCATTTCTAATAATTAAGTTTAAGCCATTTTTTAAGTTCCCAAGAAGTTCGCCAATAAGTTCCAAACTTATCTCCGATATATCCCGATATTTTTTTTTTGCCTTCGGCGATAAGTTGTCGATAACTATATTTTGAACTATGCCTCAAATTACAAGAATCTAACAAGTCACCTTTTCTTGCATTTGTGTGTCTAATCATTGATGGTTTTTCAGCTTTTACATTCCTTACGGGCAATAATGAAACAAAGCACTCTAATGGAGATCCTTGTCATCTAGCTATAGTGTCAAGAGATAGTATAGCAGAAAAACTTAAATGAATTGGATGTAGAAGATACAAATGGAGGCCAACAAGATGACTCCTTTTTCAAGGGTTCATTATGATAAGAAACCTTCAACATTAATCCATGCTCTTTTGACCGTTGGTTGCTATGTTCTTCTATCTCATGAAATATGCATTCCATATTTGATGAAACAATTTTCACTCTTTGTTTTATTCATCTTTATCTCCTTTGCTTTCATGAGGCTCAATAGACTCTATCTTTAAAGGTTTTTATTCTTTTTGGCACGAGTTGTCCTCCCACCTCCCCTATTTCACAATCCACCATGCAATTTGTTTCTAGCACCCTTTGATGGGTTTCTTTTCCTTTCTTCCATTTCACGAGTTTTCTTTTCTTAGTTACCTGCTGCTGATCCTTAATTTTACCTTCTCCATTCATAGTTTCCACATCATTTTATTTGGTTAATTCATCATTTCTTACAATTTTGAATCCATGACCTGTTCTCACTTTTTTTTCCCACAAATTTGTACTCCTTTAATTCACTATCCATCTTGTGCTTTACATTTAAAGTGTGTGCACAGCTTCCTTTATAGGGCTCGCCCGCAGATTTCTGTTTTAGTTTCTTCTTATCTTTAAATTTTTCTAAGGGATTTGTTTATAGTAGACATACACTATCAAGCAAGGAAGAGGTTGTGATCAAGGATACACACCTCATCCATATGAGGGCATTCCTGAGAAAAACAAACAATTCTTTGTAAGAAAGAATGTCACATGATAACTTGGTAGTGAAGTGAAGAAATCTCCACTTGGCTCTGTTATGGAGTTTAGACCTTAACTCCCAAGAAAAAGATCACCATGTATCCTCTTTGTCAACCTTTGTTTTCTACTTAATTGATCTTTGATCTTGCATATTTCCCAGTAGAATCAATGAATGAACCATTTCTTCAATTTAGTAAAGAATGTCACAAAGAAAACTACATATCTGTACATCTTTTCACAAGCCCTTCTTGTATACAAATTTGAGAAGAAATCTAATTTTGTGGTAAAACAACTTCTGAAAAAAGAGATGAATCTTTTGACCATGATCAATAGAGTTCATCACATCTATTTTTGATCGTCCATACCCTGTTCCAAAGCTCCCATTTTGGCACACACTGGAAGTATGCTGACAAAGGTTATGGAATTTGGCTTTACATCTGCCAATTGCATTTGGTTAAAAGTTTTAAAAGCCTTTTCAACAAATCCAGTTTGAATATATCCTGCAATCATGGCATTCCATGAGACCTCATTTCTTTGAGGCATTTTGTGAAACAATTCACATGCCTTGTCTATGCTTCCACTTTTGGCGTACATGTCCACTAGGGCAAATGCAACCACAACATTTGGAGAAAATCCTCTATCCTTCATGCTTTGATGGATATCTATGCCCTGTTGTAGAGTGGCACTGACTATGGTGCAATATATTTGCACCCGTAGAAAACTGTGCCCCTATTGCCCATGCGATGCCATACCTCCTCCAATGCATCCTGTCGTACAATTTGTATGCAAAGTCAATTTATTTTGACAAAATGAATATGAAAATTATATTAATATTAAAATGAAGGGACTTCTCTCTTTCGCACACGCGCTGCACTTCTTTTTTTAGCAAATGAAATAATGAAATGAGAAATGAAATTCACCTTTTTTTTTACTTAGCAAGATTATGTATAATCAAGATTATATTTTATACTTAGCAAGATCTTGCTAAGCATATTAATATTAAAATATTGCTAAGTATAAAATATAATATCTTTATATCATCTTTGAAAATTATGTAATAAATACTCTCTGCACAGGCACGAGACACGGTCTGACTACCGTAGGGTGTATGACATAAACATTGGAGGAGGCATGGCATCCCATGGGACATGGGGGCACAATTTTCTACAAGTGCAAATGCCTATAACTGACTTTCAAACTAGTTGCCCATTAGTTCCCTTCTTGCATTTTTTTGCACAAAAAGTTGTTAAAGTTGTCATTGCAACTTTGACAATTTTGTGCATTTGCTAACAACTAGACTCCAATCTTTAATCTAACCCCTAATACATTGTTAAAGGTTTAGGTCTCATTAAGACTACTTTAATTTATTCCTCTTCCCAACACGAAATTCCATTGGCATTAAGTGTGACAGATCTTAGCTTCCATCATCAAAAATATTTCAGATTGGTAATGGACAAGTCTTATTTCAATGACAATTATCCTTTGTTTCAAACCTCAATGAATTCTAACCAAAATCAGCTCATAAAATTAGAGTTGAAAAAATGGTTGCAAACAAATCATCCTTCTTCCACCAACATTATAGTCAATGTACAAGTAATGAGTCATTCCATTCAACAAAGACCATGTCTGACAATATCAACCCATAACAAAATAAGGAGTATGCAGAATTTAGTGATTGTATCTTCCATTAGAGCCACTTCATATGCACAGGTGATGAACATGCATATTTGCCTGAGAGCTATTGAGAGCTTACCCAGCAATACATGTACTATTGTGAAAATCACCACAAATCTATTTGCTGCTGGGTCTAGCATATACCTTCTATGATCAACTCTTATATGCACAGGTGATGAACATTCAAATTTGCCTAAGTAGTACTTTGAGTAGTCCTCCAACACATGTATTATTATGAAAATCATTGCAAGTCCATTTGTTGGAGGACTACTCATAGTACACATGTTTGGAGGTCTGAAAGAAACAAGAAAATTTGAAGAGTCACGAGTCTTAAGATTGTACTTAATATAGCTAAGCTTCATTCAATGGTACATTCAAACATGAAACAAACCATTCTTAAACCAGATTAAACTAGTAAACCAAAGGACATACTGATTATAAGTAAACTAGTAAACCAAAGGACATGATTTTACTACTAAGTCTCTATTTGTTGGGCATACTGATTATAAGTACTTGACATATATCACAAATGTTGCTAATTAAGGTTGGCGGGATGATTACGCCTATCCTGAAAAAATATTGTCAAATCATTATGCTTTCAAATCAATTACCTATTGACGTATCCCTTGCAAGGGAGAGAAGCCAAACACATAAACAACATGCACATAAACACGACAACTGAAAAATTTAAATGGAATACACCAAGAAGTACCAAATGATGAGTGCTCAATTGTTGTAATGGAAAAGCAATATCAGAACCGTCCATTTCTAGAACTTGATTTTTCTATAGTTCTAATGATTTTTCTTATTTCTTGTATGTGCTTGGTGACAGAATTTTGAACATTGTTGACATACTTAAATGGAATACACAATACCAAATGATGAATGCTCAATTGTTGTAATGGCAAAGCATCAGAACCGTCCATTTCTAAAATTTGATTTTGTATAGTCTTAATTATTTATCTATAGTCCTAATGATTTTGAAAATTGTTGACAAAGAGTGTTTCTTTTTTTTATTATAGTATAAATGATTTTTCTATAGTCGTAATGATTTTTTTTATTTCTTGTCTTTTGTCCCTTTTTTATTTCCTATGTCTCTACTTTGTGACAAGATTGTGTCACCTTCTTTCGATGGTATATTTCGTTCACTCTATGTGGAATACTATTTTGTTCACTATTTTATTTCAGCTTGATATTTCTTTCATTTTTCGTATACACAGAGACTACACATGCTAATTAAAAAATGAGATATTTGATTTAGGTTTACTTTTCATTATTGTAAATGGTTAATATTTCTAATGGTACTCCTTGGTGTATTTCATATAAAAATAATAAATGTAGTAACGATGGTGCGGTGCATTATTAATATAGGCTCGATGGCTCTTGTCAATGTGCCAAACTGTCAATGTGGTGGTGGGCAGTGTGTGTTGAAGACTTCATAGACACCGAACAAATCTGGACGACAATTTTGGTGCTACCCAAATAGAAAAAAAGTTGCTAATGTATATATTTAATGTTTCTAATGTAAATACTATTCATTATAATATAAGAACTAATGTAGACTGGGCATCATAGGAAAATAATGGTTGCGGATACTTTAGTTGGGTCGATGACAACTCATTTGCATCTATTCACCCATCTCCACTTATCTGCGATGAAGGATTTGAGTGCAAAACGTGTCAGGCTAGGGCAAATTCCAAAATTATATTTTTACAATGCCTTCTATGTATTGTAATCGCATATCTTTGTTGCAACCATATGCAGAGATGAACTCAGGAGTTAGTTAATTTAGTATTTTCATATTGTAACTAATATTTTAATATGGATATGACGTAACTTCTCTTTGCCTCAAGTGCACATATATATGGTTTACATCTTTTTTTAAATAATTCTTCATGTTTATGGCTCAGGTGAGCCCCAATCTACTATCAATCACATGATTTAACGTATAGTGTTTTCTTGGTTATTCTATTTGTTCCTTGACCTTGACTATGGATTGACTATCATTTTCAAGCTTGAGTGAGGCTTCATACCACGCACCGTCCGCAGATTTGTACGCAATGTTGATTTAGGCTGGAGGTAAACTACATGTGTCATGTAAACAACATGGTTGAATGCAATCTCTTTTGCGCGTTTTCAAGAGTTTTCCCACCAATACAAGTGTAAATAACGCATTGAACATAATCTACGAAGGCTACGTGGTATGAAGTCTCACTAAAGCTTGAGCGTCCTCCCTTTATTCCAGTGAGGGATTGGAATGAGTTCATTTTGGATGCAAAGGAGAAAGGGGATACTCAAAGAGGAATTACACCAGCAAATGAGAGAAGAAGGTATAAACACGACAGCTGAGAAACTTAAATGCAAATTTCACAATAGCTGAGAAACATAATTGTAGGCATCACGGTCACAATTTTTTGGAGACAACATAATTGAGTTGTATACCCAAGCAATGAAGTGCAACTTCTGCGCCTGCGATTCCAAGTTGACACTATGGGATACAAAGACCATAGATAAGGAATAAATTTAGAGAGCGGAGTAGGGCCATAATGACCAAAATAATACAAGACGAACCTCAAGTTAAATGAGGCAACTGCAAACATTTTAATAGATTTTTATTATTAAATAATGAAATTTGCATATACTAGTGTTCTAAGCCCCCTCATTACATGATTTATTATTATAAGCCCCCTCTAACTTACGCGCCTAGAAAATGAAACTACAACCTATTGGGATTGAGACAAACCTTATAGAACAACAACAGCTAGGAAGGATCACTTGCCAACATCTGTTGAATACATCTTTTGAATACATATGTAGCTCATGAATACAAGGTCCTCCAACAGATGTTGGCAAGCGATCCTTCCTAGTTGATGTTGTTCTATAAGGTTTGTCTCAATCCCAATAGGTTGTAGTTTCATTTTCTAGATGCGTAAGTTAGAGGGGGCTTACAATAATAAATCATGTAATGAGGGGGCTTAGAACACTAGTATATGCAAATTTCATTATTTAATAATAAAAATCTATTAAAATGTTTGCAGTTGTCAGCTCATTTAACTTGAGGTTTGTCTTGTATTATTTCTGTCGTTATGGCCCTCCTACACTCTCTAAATTTATTCCTTATCTATGGTCTTTGGATCCCGCAGTGTCAACTTGGAATTGGAGGTGCAGAAGTTGCACTCCATCGCTTGGGTATACAACTCAATTATATTGTCTCCAAAAAATGTGACCATGATGCCTACAATTATGTTTCTCTGTTTTTGTGTCCCAAGACCCCTTATGACCCTTTACAACCGTTTAAGATCCTTAAGAATACATCTTAGAGGTCTTAAAATGTCGTAAAGGGTCATAAGAGGCTCCTAGGAGGGGCCAGATGAGCTTCCACCTTCACGTGGTTGGCCCTATTAAGTAGAGAATGTTATACTCTTCTCGAAACAAAGAGAAGCTCAATAATTTAAGGTCTTAGTCCACACACAAATTAAATTAGACTTACTATCCAAAACACATAAAAAACATGCACATAAACACGACAACTGAGAAACATAAATGTAGATTTCACAATAGCTGAGAAACATAATTGTAGGCATCGTGGTCACAATTTTTTGGAGACAACATAATTGAGTTGTGTACCCAAGCGATGCAGAGCAACTTCCGCACCTCCGATTCCAAGTTGAATACATCTGTTGGAGGACCTTGTATTCATGAGCAACAGATGTAGTCAACTTGGAATCGGAGGTGCAAGAGTTTCTGTCTCCAAAAAATTGTCACCATGATGCCTACAATTATGTTTCTCAGCTGTTGTGTCCCAGGAACCCTTATGACCCTTTACAACTGTTTACAATCCCTAAGAATACATCTTAGAGGTCTTCAAATGTCATAAAGGGTCATAGGAGGCTCCTAGGAGGGGCCAAATGAGCTTCCACCTTCACGTGGTTTGGCCCTATTAAGTAGAGAATGTTATACTCTTCTCGAAACAAAGAGAAGCTCAATAATTTAAGGTCTCAGTCCAGATTGAGTACAAGTGCAGAGATGATGATTCAATAACCTACGTCTATAAAACCTTCACAAATATCTTTATCTTAGTTTCAGTAGTATTAAAAAAAATGAGTGGGTTTGACATTAGTGGTGGATCTATTCTCTCTTATTTTTGTGTTCCTATCCTTAAAAGGTTGTAATTTCAAAATAAGTTTGGTGGAACTAAATATGTATTGCATGTAGGATTGAGGAAAGAAGATATACAGCTGGAAATGGACAAGGAGCTCTACCTTGTCATACGCGGTGAGAAGTATCCCCAAGAAATGGGAATGCTAAGGTGGAAATTGCGGGTGGTGGAGAGTGGCAGTCCGAGAAAGCCTTTCCTAAACTCTCCCACAACCCATTCAATCCTCAAAGCATCCCCCTCTTTCTTTAAGTAGCATATCAGTCGGACCAATGCAACAACTTCTAAGGGAAAAGCACCCACTTCTGCCAATAAGATCTCATAAGGCACTGTGGTTTTGATTTTAAGGCTGCCAAAGCACTCTGATAACCCATCCATAGTTCTGATTTTGGCCTTAACCTGTTCATATAGTTTGTGTCCTGTTGTCCTTAGCACCATAGGTATTCCCAGCTCTTCCATTCTTTTCCATAGTTTGTGACGAGGGACAGTGTCAAGGTCTTTTTTGAAGTCAACAAAGCAACAAAAAGCCTCGTCACCCGGAGTGTCCCATATTTTCTCAACTAAGTATCTAAGAGTCACTCCGTGATCTATAGTGGAGTGTTTCGGTCTAAAACTAGCTTGTCCCTTTGCTCGTTTCTCCTCTGTTTCAGCCCATTTACTGATTTTTTGTTCTACCATGCTTCCAAATAACTTGCCCAGAAGGGGATTGATCATGATGGTCCGATAGTTAGAGGGGTTGTTTGTGTCTCCGCTTTTGTAGATCGGGAAAGAACGTGTTTGTGTGAAATAAGACAGAAAATGTGCGACTGTTTATAAACAGTAAACAACAACGACATAATATTGTTGTGCTTAATTTGATAATACATATATTTTTTTTTAAAAAAATTAAATTTTCTATCACTTTTTCGACCAACAAAGAATAGACATCGACGAGAAAGCTATACATTCGACATTTATTGCAATGATTGTACGTCGCAATTTCGACCTACATTGGTCGCAGAGATAACGCTATAGCCGACAATTCTTCCAAGTTGAAGCAATGATTTCGACATTGTTTCCGTCGATAGTTCAACTATTGTTGACGTCGCAATTGCGACGAAGATTTCAAGTGTGGTATTTTCGACTAAAAAAATTTGACAACCGTTGTGGTCAATTATCCGACCAATAGGCGTCTAATAATCGACTAAACCTCGTAAAACAAGCTAAAATTTACTAGTGATCTATTTTATAAAATAATTTCATAATATAATTATATCACCTCTCTAATTAATCCATCTAAATATTAAAATTCTATCCATGAAAATTACTACACTTCCAATGTAATAAATTAATAAAGTATAATACTATTTTTAAAATAAATAATTCATGCACCCTCAAGCCTCCCAATCTCGTTCCCCTCTTGCGCCTCATTTGATTGAGAATCTTTTTGTTGCCTGCTCTAGCCGCCCTAAACCTCCTGTTAAAAACTTCAAGAAAATCGGTGATGATTTTATTTTGGAACTTATCCCGGCAGATCCCCCCCCAAACTCCCGTTGCACTGCCTACCCTTCCATGGATCTTGACCCTGCCTCCCCTTTTAATTCTGATGATGATAATAATGAACTTAAGAATGGTTTCCCTACCTCTAAGAGAAAAGGAAGGCCATTAGGGTCCAAGAATAAAAACTCCTCTGGTAAAAAACAAGGATTTAACTCCTCTGTTTCTGTGACTCCATCAGATGAGTCTACAGGTTGTAATGTGTCTCCTCCCACTGTTGTGTCCTCATGAATTGCATTTCATGGAACATTAGGGGTCTTGAATCCCCCGATAGAAAGTTTATTGTTAAGCAATTTCTCAATATTGCTAGTCCACTGATATCCTGATGTTGCAAGAAATTAAAACTATTGGATTCACGCTTGAATCCAACCTCAATTTTCTTTGGAAAAATGCTACTAAATTTAGTACTAATCACCCTCATGGTAGAGGTGGTGTTGCTATCTTGATCAATCCTAAGTGGGATAACTATATTACTGGTAATGGTATATCCCCCTGTAATAGAGCTATTTGGATAACTTTAAACTTCAATAACACAATTTTTGGCATCTGCTCCTTGTATGCCTCTAATGATTACAAGGAAAGATCAAATCTTTGGGCCTGGTTGGCTTCTCTGCCTAATATTCCTTGGCTTGTGGGAGGGGGTTTCAATATGGTCGAATCTTAGGAAGATAAAAATGGCGGCCTCCCCTTTTCCTAGAAAGATACTGAAAAATTTCAGTGGGATAGAATGAAGCAAAACAAACTGCTCTTTGATCCCCTGACTGGTAATAAAGACACTAATCCAGGTCTCTAGCATACTTGGTGCAACTTTCAACATGGTCCTTTGAGGATCTACTCTAGACTTGATCGTTTCTATATTAATAAGAATTTCTTCTCTATTGTTTTTGATGATCAGGGTAACTCTGTTTTGGTCACCCCCACCTCCCTCTCCAACCACCATCCTATCTCCATTTGTGTTAGATTCAATGGATCCCTTGTCCTTAGTAAAATCTCCAATCCTAAATTCATCCTTAACACTAGTCTTCTTAAAGATGAAGATATTCTTACGGCCATTAGTATCATCAGACTCATCAACAAAAGCCACTATCCCTCCATCTCTCATGCTAATAGGTGGAATATGAATGTTCTTGCCTACCAAAACTTACTGAAAATCATAGGTCAAAAGAAGGCTAAAGATTATAGATTCACTGAAAAGAAGCTTATTTCTAATCTCAATGAGCCTAAAACTAGTATCCAAGCCAACCCTACTAATTATACGCTTATCCCTCAGTTGCTAGTGCGAAGGAAGCCCTTAGACAACATCAACAACTTAAACTTAGGGAGGCCAAAATTAGATCCAGTGCACATTGGCTCCAATTTGGAGACAGGGGCTCTAAGTTCTTCTTTAATCTCATCAAGCAAAAGCATGCCAATGAAACTATTGACAGGATCCTTGTTGATAATCAAGAAATTACTGATATGGATAGCATCAAAAAGGCCTTTGTTGATTATTACCAAAAAAAATTTACTTCAGAAGATTCGGTGGAGGCCAACTCCCTCAGGAACCAATGCAGAGCTCTTATTCCAAATAGGATATCCAACATGGATGCCTCCCAGCTCGGTAAAGACATCTCTCTGGAAGAAATTGAAAAAGCTATAAACTCCCTTAAAGATGACAAAACCCATGGCCCTGATGGTCATCCTGTTGAGTTTTACAAGGCTAACATCAAGTGGATATGCAAAGACCTCCATAAGATCTATGAGGAAGCTCTTACTTCTGGCTCCTTGGGTAGCGCCATCAACAGAGGTATCATCAAGCTGATTCCTAAGGATGGGGATAATGCCTTGCTTAAAAACTGGAGGCCTATCACTCTATTAAATTTCTCTTATAAAATCTTTGCCAAAATCTTGGCCCTTAGGCTTGAAACCATCTTACACAAATTTGTGTGCTCTACTCAAACTGGCTTCATTAAAGGTAGATATATTCCCGAGAACTTAATTACCAGTTGGGAGGCGTTAAACTAGGCTAAATACTCTCAACAAAACTCGGCCATGTTTCTATTGGATTTTGAGAAGGCCTATGATAGAGTGGAATGGAGTTTTATTTCCAAGATGTTGGATACCTTTGGATCCCCTTTCTCTTTTTGTAATTCGGTTAAGATGTTACTTAAAGATGCTCATGCTCAAGTTGATATAAATGGATCCCTCTCTGAGCCCTTCCCCCTTGGTCGTTCCATTAGATAGGTTTGTCCCTTAACTCCTGCCCTCTTTGTCATTGCTTCTGATGCCCATTTTTACATTCTCAGAGATAACTCCCTTTCCCCTATTGTTAAGGGTATCACCTTGCCGGATGAAACTGAGCTTATTAATTGTCAATTTGCTAATGATACTGCTATTTTTCATGAATCCATTGAAGATAACTTTGAAGCTTTGCAAAAGAAACTTGATATTTTCTGCTCTATTTCTAGGGCTCATCTGTCTCAGACCAAATCTATATGTCTCGGGTGGGATGAGAAGCTGCCAGATTGGTTTAATAAATATAATTACCAGTGGGGTGGTCCTCACAATATTGTTAGATATCTTGGTATCCCCTTCTCTATTGAGCCCTCTCTTAAAGATATGTGGCTTTGGGTTAAGGAAAAAATCATCGAAAAGTTAAATAAATGGCACAACAAATCTCTATCCGTGGCTGGTAGAGTGCAAGTCTGCCAAAAAATCCTCTCCTCTTACAACATATACTATTCCTCTACCTAGATGTTCAACAATTACCAAATCCTTGAGATCCAAAAAGCCATCAGAAACTATCTTTGGTCTGATGGCAAAGGGAAAAAATAGCTCCATACTGTTAAATGGGATTGGTGTCATATTGGCAAGATCCTTGGGGGTTTGGGATTGAAGGATCTCAAAACTGCTGGCTTAGCTCTTGCCGCCAAGTGGATCTTTCACTCTTTGGCTGGGGATGATCCTTGGAAAGTTCTGGTGAGGAGTAACATTGAAAGGGGCTTCCCTAAGAATGCTAAATCTTGGAAGAACTTACCCTTGTGTGACTTAATCTATGGCAATTTTCCGATTGTGGTTCAAGGGTCTGTTATCTTCAAGTCCATTTGGAAAGCCTGGAACCATGTTAAGAATTATATCACTAACAAAAAAAATCATGATGATAAAAAACTATATGGTGAAAGATCCATTTGGTGGAATTTGCAATTATCTGGTAAGCTCGTTGCCCTCTCCCAAGGCTGCTCTCCCAAGCATTGGTCTACCCTTGGTATCACTCAGTTTGCTGATATTTTTTAACATGATCGTATCATTGACTGGGATGAGCTTAGACTCAAATTTAACATCCCCTTGTCTCAACAAAGAACCTATAATCTGATTATTAAGGCCTACAAAGACATTCCGACTATTTGCCATGTTGACTCCAATAGATTTTTGAATATTAAATGGCCAGATGGAACCATTATAACCAAACTCAAAGCTAAAAACATTTATAGCGTGATTGATTATAATGACTCCATCATCGGCCATGTTAATACGGTTTGGTACTCTAATCTTGATGTTTCCTCTTGGAAGAAGTACTTTGGTAAGCTGTGGAAAAGTTCTATTGATCCTAAGATTAAATGTTTTAAAAGGCCTTTGATTCTTGATAGACTTCCCATCAGAAAGGACTTTGTTGAGACTCAGTACTGTAACATATGTAGACTTCCTAAATTTGGTAGACATATATTCTTTGATTGTAGTTTTGCAAAAGAAATATGGCTCATGTTTGGTATCTCTTTTCCTACGAAGTTTAATATTTTTGAAATCATAACTGGACATATTGATGGGATTAAAAATGATACTAACCTATTTTGGAATATTCTTACTTCTAACATTCGTTAGAAGATTTGGAAATGCAGGAACGAGGAAAGATTTCAAAACAATCCCAGGGTTCTTACTGAGTCTTTCCGAAGTCTCACATATTTTAAAATCTTCTTGCAGGTGCACATCACTATGATGGTGGACAAGGAAAAGTTTAAAAGACTTCTAAAGACGGGCAACGCCACCTTCTTCGCCACTGAGCTTAAGGATGGACACATCTGGAGGCGGCATATGGACAATCTTCAGATATTTGAGCAAACTATTAACTTAATTTGGAAGTCAAAAGGAAAAATAAGAGCACCACTGGTGACATGATCCTCTTGCTCGAACAGATTCGGAACAAGAAAATTATTGTTTGGATGGAGGGCGACATGGGATGGACCGCATGGGTTGATGCTTATGATGACATGTTGCTTTAGTCTCTCTTCCTCCTCTTTGTTTCTGGTGTATCAATACTTTGTCTCTCTGTCTCTTGCTTTGTGAGGCTGGGCCTCTAATTTTGTACTCATCGTTGTAACTCTTGTTTTGAACTCCTTATAATTAATATAAAATAAATTTCTACAATAAAAAATAATCTATTATAAATATAGATATAATGTACTATATATTTCATATTTGTATATTTCTATAAAAAATGTATTTAAATAATTGATAAATAAACCTTTAAAAACAAAATATATGATACACCAAAAAAAATCTTACATACATGATCAATTAAAGATTTCACAAAATATCCACAAACTCTCAACTCTCATAATTTCAAAGTTATTACTAAATACGTTTTTTCTATTATTATTGTAGTTGAAATGATGTAAGATAAGGCTTATGATGCTGTATGAAAGAAGACTGGTTGACTTCAATTCAATGTGAAACCTCGAATGATGTACCATTTAAACTTGGATTCCTCTATATTCGAACAAGGTGCATTCTTTTGGACAGGTCAAATTTACAACATGGACGACTATAAATGAGCAAGTCTTCTGGGAAGAGACACTGGGCCTATTTTCTGAAGCTCTTGAAGTAGTGACAAATGTTAGACAATAAAACACTGTGAAACAAAGTCCTACTGCCCTTAATAGCTCTTCTGATTCAATATATTATTAATGAATCTGCTGAAATGAGCAACTTAGCAATTAGGTCTTATATTAGGGTGAGGGCCCCCACGTTTAGCCGATAGCAGGCTGTTTATATGGGAAACTCCCACCGGAATTTCCATGTCTTATGCCATGAACTGTTGTTTTTCCCGTTGTCGGTAAAGATGTTGAGAAAATTGATGCTTTAACTCACCTTCAACGCCATGCATCCCAGGTCAATTTGCAGTTCACCATTGTTCGAATCAAACTGATCTTCATGCACCGGCAGGCTGCACATTTAGTGCCATGCATAATTTATGGACTTTTAGTCATAGCTTAACACTAATTTGAGATTTAGTGTACAGTAGTTTATTTTTAGAATGCCAGTAAGCTGAATTATTTTTAGTTGTGCATGCCCTATTTTGGGGGTTATGATCTTAGGCTGCAACCTATATAAAAACTGCATAATGTAATTTTGAACAGCCTGCAATATGTAATCGGAATCAGAGATCAATAAAGATGATATTTTGTGTGTGTCAATTTGAATGGTCTCTGAATTCTCTCTATTAATCAATGCCATGTTTTTCTCTCCGTTTTTCCCCTGTTTCATATTGTGTTTTTTAAACCTACAAATGGTATCAGAACAGTGAAAAGATCCTGAGAATCAAATGAGAGGATGAAGAGCCTGATCTAAGGATATTGACAATGCACGAGACGAGCAGGTTCGTGGAAGTATTGAAGGGCAGATTGATAAAAAGAAGTCATTGAACTGTGTTCAAAACATGTTTCTCAAAGTTGAGATCGTTGTTTGTTGTCTGGATGAAACAGGAAAAATCAAGAATTGGTATCTCTGAGATTGCAAGGAGTTCAAGAATTGTAGATTTGGTCAAAAAATTGTTGAAGTCAAGGAAGCCACTCTCCAAGCAAACTAGAGGAGGAAGAATCGCTTCTTAGAAAAAAATGTTGAAGTTTGTGTTAGAACAAAGAATTGAGTGAAGAAAAAACAAAGATTTGTGGAGAATAAAGAACCACTGTAAAGTTTTCAAGAAAATTGGGAGTTGTAGAAATGAAAGGAGGAGTTCTATTGAACATTAGTCATTGCCAACGTATAAGTCTAACAACAGTTTGCAGAGTCTTAGCAACCACCAACCACAACTACAGAAGGAAATTAGTTTTAGGTAATTTATTTGTGTAAAAGTGTATTTGTTTCAACAGGAAAGACAGGAATGAAAGTGAAGAAAGAAAATTTGAGTCTCATTTATGAAAAAGATGTTTTGAATAATGAATTGGTGAAGATTAAACAATGTAATTCAGAATTGATACATAATTTGAGATAGTTTGGAAAAGAGAGATGTGATTATTTATGTCAAATTGAGAACCTTGAGAAGGAATTGGAGAAAGTTAGAAGGAATTGGAGAGAGCTAAAAGATGAATGGAGATTTAGAAGAGAAGGTAAAAATGTTGGAAAAAGAAAATGAAGTTTTGAAATCAAAGAAATCAGCTTGTGATGCCGCATGCGATACAACCGATCTATGTCCATTTAATGGAAATGATATAGTGAAAGTTTCTTCAGGTAAAGAGTGCAAAGATGAAGGTAAGCATGTGTTTCAAGTATGGATACAATTTGTGATGATAATAACAAAGGTTGTCTTAAAAAGAATATTGGTTTGAAGATTGTGCAAAAAATGGAATTTAAAGGAAGAGGATTAGGAAAATATGGGCAAGGCATGAAGGAGCCCATCCAGTCCATTTGGAGGCCAAAATTTGAAAGCCTGGGATTTGGTGAGAGAGATAGATATGTTGTCGCCAAAGTAGACAAACTCGCCGAGTAATCGCCGAGTTGGAAAAACTCGTCGAGTTTTCCAGCTCGGCGATTAACTCAGCCAACTTATCGCCAAAATCCAAGGGCCGAGTTTTTCAAAAAATCGCCCAAAAACTCGCCAAAAACTCAGTGAGTTTTGGTAAAACTCGGTGATTTTTTTTAAAAAACTCTCCTGCCAAGGTTTGAATGCTATATAGGGCATTTTTGGGCATAGTTTTTCATCTACAACGTTTTGGTCTTTGAGTAGAGGAGGAAAGTTTCCAATTTTCCACTTGAGGGGCGTGAGGATTTATACAAATATAACATTTAAGTATAAGTTTGATTTATTTAATTTCTTATACTTTAAGTTATATTTGTATAAATTATAAAATATATATACTTCAGGATGTTTGAGATAGGTTCCAACTTCATAGGAGTTAAGATGCAGATTCTAGATTCAAAAAATTCCAGACTTAACCAAATTTCAGGATTCAGCAAGCCTTCAGTAGGGTTACCTCCCACAATCCATCATGGCTTTCTAAGGTCAAACTGAAGCTGGCAAAAGGATTCCCAAAGGGTTTTAACTTGTTTTATCACAACTCACTTGGTTTCGACCCCATCTCTACGATAGACTTAGCTTAGCTCTCACCCAAATCCTAGACAGACATGACTTCCCAACAGGCCAAAATCACTCAAACCTCATTTGTCAGACCTAGGGACTTGAAAACAGCCACCAACAAAGACTACCTAAGACCTAGTTATGAAGACTTTGACATTTGGCATTGATCAATGATCAAGCATCATAGATTCATACTAGTTAAACTGTTTACTATTTTGCTTCAAGTCATCAGCATTCCACATGAGAATGCAATTTTGTACCCACTTTGCATTTATATATATCTAAACTTGGCTTGTTTCTTTTATTTCCTCATTAATTAACTCATTGGATGCATCTTCTCATAGAATTTTGCAAAAAAAAATGCATTTTTAATTAAATTTTATGCTATTTTCAAGTTCCCGAGTTTTTTGCCGAGTTTTTCCCAAAACTGGCCGAGTTTTCCCAAGTAATCTTTTTCAGGGCTTGGCGAGTTTTGGGTAAGTGAGAGTTTGTCAACTTTGGTTGTCGCTAGTATGAAAAGCTTAGAGAAATCTGTTGAAAGAGTGTAGTGTTCTCATTGTCACAGGGAAGGACATTCTGAGGATAAATGTTGGGATCTTCATCCTTGTAGAATTTGTGGGTTGAAGAGCCATAGTGAAAAATCATGTTGGAATAGAAATTGGGGTGTACGCTCTACAAAAGGTTATATGCAAATTGATTATGGATGGATTGATGGGTCCTGTTGGCAAAAGGATGGATCTTGTTGGCAAAAGGTGACAAAGATGTTGACAAGGTTGTACAAACCTAGAAGTTTGCATGTCAAAAGTGACTGTGGTGGATCAAGGTTCAGATGTTTGAGTGAAGTAGTCGATGACTACTTGTTCCGATTAGCACATAGAAGTGTTATGAGTCTTCTCTATATTAGAGAAAGGAGGGGAAGACTGAGCCTTGTGATCTCTCATGAAAGAGAAATAAGTAAACATATAATTGACTTCTATTAGAAGTATACTATGTGGGTCTATAAGACTAAGTTGCAAAAATTTAGTTTTGAGTGCTTTGAGATCAAATTGTGAGTCTCAGCATCAAGGCGTAGTGGGGAATGTTGAGAAAACTGATGCTTTAAATCACCTTCACCGCCATGCATCCCAGGTCAATTTGCAGTTAACCATTGTTCAAATAAAATGGATCTTCATGCACTGCCAGGCTGCACATTTAGTGTCATGCATGATTTATGGACTTTTAGTCATAGCTTAACACTGATTTGAGATTTAGTTTACAGTATTTTACTTTTAGAATTGCTAGTTAGCTGAATTGTTTTTAGTTGTGCATGCCCTATTTTGGGGGTTATGATCTGAGGCTGCAACCTATATAAAAACTTCATAATGTAATGATTTTGAATAGCTTGCAATATGTAATCGGAATGAGAGATCAATAAAGATGATATTTTGTGTGTGTCAATTTGAATGGTCTCTAAATTCTCTCTGCTAATCAATGCCCTATTTTTCTCTCTGTTTTTCCCCTATTTCAGATTGTGTTTTTTAAACATACAAAAGATTGCCAGATTTTTGTGCCAGGTTCATCGCTTTCAAAATAGAGATTGCAAACCATGGATTTGATTGGCGATCTCAGTAGATAGATAGATTACCATATCAAGTGCCAAAGTCATTATGTAGCCCTCAGTAGGTGATGATTTTCCTGAAGCAGAGATATTCTGGAAGACGTGGAGGAAGAGTGGAGTGTTGCAGAGGAGATAATGTGCAGCATGACCATGTCATGTGTCTATCTGTAACCACTTCCACAAGCCATGGTTATGAAAGAGATTCCAATTATGATGTACCTAGAGGGATGCTTTAATAAGTTGCCTTCGGCTCATGCTTTTATACTAAATTTCAATGGATTTCTACTTATTATTTTGTGTTGTGTTTAGCAACAATTCTTTCTTCCCTGTTTTCGCTGCTGGGCAATTGTTGAATCTTTGTGTCATCATAATTCCCATAACCAAAGTTATTAAAGCAACCTTCTAAAAAGTTGTTTTAGTTGAAAACAACCTATTTGTTTATTTGTCATCCTATATGGAAACACCTTCCCAACAATTATTTCAATTTTCTAGAAACACCTCAACAATTACTAACAACATACACACCATCAATAGGAAAAATATACACACGTTAAAGATGATTTTCATTTGGAGAGTCAACATAAGTTGTCAATCTATGTCTCAGGATCACTTATTCTCAAATACATTGTCAAGTATACATCAAAAGTGGAGAAAGGATCTGAAACATGATCTAATATGCTAAAAAGAATATCTACAACACAAAAAAATAGATGACTCAACCCTAACAACATAACGAGAAAATCAGATAAACAAATCGAGCTCGGCTACTTACACTCTTATATAGAAGAAGAAGACAAACACCGACAAATATATTAAGATTTACACATGACCAGTGTATCAAAACAATGATTAACATGTCTTATAAGATTTAAGTTAATTTTTCTATTACATTGGATTAAAATTACTCAAAATTTCCTCTCCCCGCCCTTTAATATATAACCCCAATATATCTTCCTACTGCTGTAACCATTGTACCTTGTTAGGATGCAATTGCTAGTTTGATGGGTTGCGTGTAGAGGAAAGCATGTGTTTGTGCTATATTCGGTGCTGACACTTCACTAATACACAGAAATTTGACCAGTAAAAAGCTTTAAAAAGTGACTGATATTCCCGGTTGTTTGATGTTGTTTAGGGCAGGCGGTCTGAAAACGACAAACGGAGCGATCTGAAAACAACGAACGGCGATGATCTTCTCAATGATCGTTCATCCCTTTTGCGCGAGTATGCACCGATGTCACCACACCATCCCAATTATTTGGTAGAGAACACAATAAAATACAGCCTTGCTCTCATCATCTTGAGGCATGCCAACTGATTGTGCTTGGCATAGAAGTGTGTTCAATTCATTGATGTGATGCGACATAGCATTTCCTTCCTTCATCTTTAGCTTATAAAGCTTCTTCATAATGAAAATTTTGTTTGCAGCTGAAGCCATTTCATACATAGCTTTCAGCTTGTCCCAAACATCTTTTGTGGTGGCTTCATTCAAGACATTAAATAGAACATTCTGGGACAGCGAGAGAAGTATTGTTGCTTTTGCCTTTCCATCAAGAATCTCCCAATCTTCATCTTTTATTGTCGAAGGTTTCTTCGACTTTCCCCCAAGTGCAAGCGCCAAATCTTGCTTAACCAGGGACACATGCATCTGTACTCTCCACAAACCGTAGTTTTGGCCTGAAAATTTCTATACCTTTAAATCTTCCATGAATTTGGAATTTTAACCACCGAAAATCACAATCAGCAATCTGCCTTGCTCTGATACCAATTGTAAATTAAAAGAACAAAAAAGATGCGAACATCAGACAAAAATATGAACACAAAGATTTTATCGTAGTTTGGCAAACTTGCCTACGTCCACACTGAGCAGAGGATTGTATTGAATTAACAAAGGATGATCTTACAAAGATACAACAGCAGTTTATAAAGCCACCAATTACAACATATGAAAAGTCACATAATTCCAAAAGGCATAATTGGAGGGACAATTAAGAGTCCGTTGTGCTTCACTTCAACGCTCACAGTCAATCTTGAAAGTTGCAACTCGTACTTCAAAATCTGGAGTTTCTCTCAACAAGCTGAGTTTGAAACAAGTCTATGCTTTTCTCTAAGCTATGTGCTTTTAATTTTAGAATTTATGTATAATGGAAAAATGATTGAAATTTGATTTGTGGTGATTATAGATGAAGGCTATGATGGATCGTGGAGCAATGATTTTGTCCTGCGTGTGTTCACTGTTCACCAAAGAAGATGATGAAGCTCTTCCCTCACTTGAATTCTACTTTGACAATGTTGGAAATGGACTTCCATGTCTTTTATATCGCTAACAGCGAGATCTGTGGAAAAGATTATGACATGGCTCGTGAAAAGGTAAAAAGAAAATGAATCATAGATGGGTAGCATAGCAAACCTATCCTTCTCCGAAATAAACTATTTGGCGACGTGTTGAGCATTTGCAATTTGGAAATGTTAGACAATAAAACACTGTGAGCCAGTAACTATCCTAGAAACAAAGTCCTACTGCCCTAAATAGCTCTTCTGATTCAATAGATTATTTATGAATCTGCTGAAATGAGCAACTTAGCAATTAGGTCTTATATTAGGGTGAGGGCCCCCACGTTTAGCCGATAGGATATTTATATGGGAAACTCCCACCGGAATTTCCATGTCTTACGCCATGAACTGTTGTTTTTCCCGTTGTCGGTAAAGATGTTGAGAAAACAGATGCTTTAAATCACCTTCACCGCCATGCATCCCAGGTCAATTTGCAGTTAACCATTGTTCAAATCAAATGAATCTTCATGCACCGCCAGGCTGCACATTTAATGCCATGCATGATTTATGGACTTTTAGTCATAGCTTAACACTGATTTGAGATTTAGTTTACGGTAGTTTATTTTTAGAATTGCCAGTTAGCTGAATTGTTTTTAGTTGTGCATGCCCTATTTTTGGGGTTATGATCTGAGGCTGCAACCTATATAAAAATTGCATAATGTAATGATTTTAAGCAGCCTGCGATATGTAATCGGAATGAGAGATCAATAAAGATGATATTTTGTGTGTGTCAATTTGACTGGTCTCTAAAAGTAAATTCTCTCTGTTAACCAATGCCCTATTTTTCTCTCTGTTTTTCCCCTGTTTCAGATTGTGTTTTTGAAACCTACAAAAGATTGCCAGATTTTTCTGCCAGCTTCATCGCTTTCAGTATAGAGATCGCAAACCATGGATTTGATTGGCGATCTCAGTGGATAGATAGATTACTATATCAAGTGCAAAGCAGAGATATTCTAGAAGACGTGGAGGAAGAGTGGAGTGTTGCAAAGGAGATAATGTGCAGCATGACCATGTCATGTGTCTATCTGTAGTCACTTCCACAAGCCATGGTTATGAAAGAGATTCCAATTATGATGTACCTAGAGGGATGCTTTAATAAGTTGCCTTGGGCTCATGCTTTTATACTAAATTTCAATGGATTTCTACTTACTATTTTCTATTGTGTTTAGCAACAATTCTTTCTTCTTTGTTTTCGCTGCTGGGCAATTGTTGAATCTTTGTGTCATCATAATTCTCATAATCAAAGTTATTAAAGCAACCTTTTAAAATGCTATTTTAATTTAAATTGAAAACAACCTATTTGTCTACTTGTCATCCTATACTGAAATACCTTCCCAACAATTATTAACAACATATACAACATAAGTTGTCAATCTACTTATTCTCAAATACATTATCAAGTATACATCAAAAGTGGAGAAAGGATCTGAAACATGATCTAATATGTTAAAAAGAATATTTACAACACAAAAAATAGATGACCCAGCCCTAACAACATAATGAGAAAATCAGATATACGAAAAATAGAACTCAGCTACTTACACTCTTATATAGAAGAAGAAGACAAACACCAACAAATGTATTACAGGTGACCAGTGTATCAAAGTAACGATTAACACGTCTTACAAAATTTAAGTTAATTTTCTTATTACATTACATAAAAATTACTCACAATTTTCTCTCCGCCCTTCAATATATAACCCCAGTATATCTTCCCATTGAGGTAACCTTTGCACATTTGAAAGTTTTCATGTAGAGGGAAGCATATGTTTGTGCTATATTCAGTGCAAACGCTTCACTAATACACGGAAAATTTGACCAGTAAAAAGCTTTAAAAAGTGACTGATATTTCCCGTTGTTTTGATGTTGTTGTGACGGAAAACGACGGACGGGGCGATCTGAAAACAACGAACCGGCGATAATCTTCTTAATGATCGTTCATCCCTTTGCACGAGTATCCACCGTTGATTCGGCATAATCAGGTTGTTCAATTCAGATAAAAATGCCTACGGCGTAATAATAATAATAAATTTTTATAGCTAGCGTTAAGGGAAGGGATTAAGATCCCAAAAAGATTTCCAATGGACTATCCTTCGACAAACTATGGAATAGTAAAATCCGACAAATATCAATGCAGGAATAAACATGGACGATTACAATGAATTGAAGGGGACCACTCGTTTCATAGAAATTGTACTGACATAAAAGGTTTAGACTTATATATTTGTGAATATAACTCATTGTAATACATAGAATCCACTAATTCCAAAGCATTCACCTAGGCTTCATTTTTTTCGCTAGATAAAAACACTAGGTAATATCAGAAAGATTAATCATTTATGAGAAAAAATTACACAAAAATTAAAAAACACTCCATAAAACCCTACTCTAAAATAATCGCAAGACCGAATGGAGGCATAAACGTTACCAGCATAGAAAGGCAAGCAGAAAATAAGGTGCGTTACTTACCCGCCAGTTAAATCCATGGACCACCCTGAGCGTGAACAGATCTCTTTCAGGCCTTTCTTCCATCCCTCAATCTCTTCTCTTGCGTATCGAACTGAATGCCCATAAAATTGTAGACATGGACAGATCTGTTGAAGTCCATACTTCCACCACTCAACCTCTTCTCTTTGGATCTGATCTGAGTGACTATAATGTTTCTGAAATGCTTGCTTGTACGGACTGGAGTCGTTGAGAGGATATCTGACATCAGTTGGAAGCACATCATAAAAGAGAGGAATGATCAGACCTGGGCTTTTCAACATGGCGTCGGCTTCCCTGAGACACCATACAGAGTCCGCGTATCCTCTAGAAAATATGGGTATGCGTATTGCGCTGCTCTCCACTGCTCTTTCCAAGCTCAACCCAATTATTTCTCCCTTTTCCAATTTGTGGCTGTCTAAGAAGGCATTGAGTCCCGCAGCAGTGAGGGCTTCATAGAGATGATCAACCAGATTCTTTCTCACATCTTCTCCCCTGAAACTCAGAAATACATGATATTCCTTGTTGCTTTCGAAAGGAATTTTGCTTGTGGGAGGGGCGTACTCTTCCATCTTGAATTCTTCCATGTTCAGCGTTGCAATTGAAAAGAAAAGAATGGCAGAGAGGATTGAATCCAATTCCAATCAGCTATGCAGAACTTGAACTCCTATCGCACATTCTAGTGCAGGGAAGTTCTGCTTGTATAAAGCCAAGAAAAGCTATATGTCTATTTACAGCTGTTAACAACCAAGCGATGATGATTTTCTAAAGTTTTTCTTCGCCCAGTCATGTCAAACTTTTTGTTATGTTCAAGTTTTATGCCACTCCTGTCATGTTAACGTCTTTTCATATTCACTGATTCGGACTGATGAAGTCGGGCACTGATTTAGTGGCCGGCAATATCTTTCAAGAAAGATATCTTTGACAGTCCATCCATTTTCTCATGGTCCGTGACTACATTGAGGCGGGGCCATTTTTATTCAATGTTCTCCATCATCTCTACTTTTTGTAATGCCTATTATCCTTTTCCATATTTTTTGTTCTCTTTTAATCGCCTATCTTCACATGGGGTGCAGAATTCAAATTTTGTTTTTTATTATGAATAATTAGATTAAAGCTAATAAACAATTGTACAGTTAAAATAAGATATTTCTTCAATAAAAAAAATAAATATTAACAAAGTTTTATTTTAGAGGGAAAAAATTTCAATGAGGTAAATGAATATAAATATTTTGGGATTGATCTCAACAACATTGTTAGTAAGAAGGCTCAATATTGTTAGTAGGAAGGCTTGTATGTAAAAAATAACTTTGAAGGGTTTGAAAGACTTATAGGAAAACAAGAACTTCTAAGGTTCAAAAGATTTGTAGGGAAAAAAAAAACTTTCAAGGATTTGAAAGGTTTGTAGGAAAAAAAGAACTTTGAGGGGTTTATATGCCTTACAAAACAAATGTAAAGTCGGAGTTATGGGATTCATAGTAATTTTTAGTGGCTAATATTCATTTATTGGCTAATTTTGGAAATTTGAGAATCTAAATTTGGCTAATAATTCAAAATTTAAGGCAACCTAAATCACCTCATTTTTACAAAATTTTCATTTAGAAATATTTAAATCGTAAAATAATTTATTTTATAAAAAATTTGAACTTGAAAATTTGCCACAATATTCGATACATGATTAGATTTGATTCGTCAGTCACCAACTTTTAGTTTCCATTACTGACTTAAAGTATAATCTAGTGACCCTCATTACATTCTATGAGGTAAAAATGTTACTATTTGGTTTGTAATGCTTATGGGAACTAAAATTTATTTCGGATTGTTGATCTCAATATAAACGAATGGCCTTGAAATTTTTTTGGGCCCCATTAGTATTTAAAAATATCAATACATTTGTCTCAGACAATACAATGAGGTTATTAGATTATATTTTAAATAAATGCCAGCAAGTAATTGTTACAGAGTCTATTCCTTAAACCCATCAAAGACTTTCATATTAAGCCTAATAATTTTCTATAAGAATTCTTTTTTAAAAAAATAGAAGTAATCACCATGGTGATTAATTTATTTATTTTTATTGTTTGAGATTCACCAAAATTTTCTACAAAAAAATTGTTATTCAAAAATAATCAATAAGAATACTTTTTTTTTCAAAAAATTTGAGAGATTTGTCAATAGAAAATAATTTTTTTTTCAAGAAAATGAAAGATTCGCCAAGATTTTATATCTTTTTTAAGAAGGGGGTTTCTTAAAGATTACTCTCATGGGATTAGAGAGCTATTCAAACTCTTTTTGGACTATTAATAATTTTGTTGGCCCTTTCTGCTTGTGAACTTTGATTTAGTGGCCGACAATATCTTTAAAGAAAGATATCTTGACAGTCCATCCATTTTCTTGTGTTCCGTGAGTACATTGAGGCGGGGCCATTTTTATCTTTTTTTCTCCATCATCTCTACTTTTTCTAAATGCCTATCCTTTCCTGTATTTTTTGTTTTCTTTTATGGCCCCATCTTCACATGGGGTGCAAAATTCAATTTTTTTATTTTTTTTTAATGAATAACTATATTAAAAGCTAATAAACAATTGTACAACAAAATAAAATATTTCTTCAATAAAAGGAATAAATTCTAACAACAGTTCTATTTTTGGGGGGAAAAAATTTCAATGAGGTAAATGAATATAAGTATTTTGGGATTGATTTCAATAACATTGTTAGTAGGAAGGCTCAATATTGTTAGTAGGAAGGCTTGTATGTAAAAAATAACTTTGAGGGGTTTGAAAGGCTTATAGGAAAACAAGAACTTCCAGGGTTCAAAAGGCTTGTAGGAAAAAAAAAACTTTCAGGGGTTTGAAAGGTTTGTAGGAAAAAAAGAACTTTGAGGGGTTTATATGCCCTACAAATCAAATGTAAAGTCGGAGTTTATGGGATTGGAGAGCTATTCAGACTCTTTTTGGACTATTAATAATTTTGTTGGCTCTTTATGCTTGTGAGCTTTGATTTAGTGGTCGACAATATCTTTAAAGAAAGATATCTTGACAGTCCATCCATTTTCTCATGTTTCGCGAGTACATTGAGGCGAGGCCATTTTTATCCTTTTTTCTCCATCATCTCTACTTTTTCTAAATGCCTATCCTTTCCCGTATTTTTTGTTTTCTTTTATGGCCCATCTTCACATGGGGTGCATTATTCAAATTTGGTTTTTTTCTTATGAATAATTATATTAAAAGCTAATAAACAAGTGTTCAATAAAAGGAATAAATTCTAACAATAATTCTATTTTTTGGGGAAAAATTTCAATGAGGTAAATGAATATAAGTATTTTGTGATTGATTTCAACAACATTGTTAGTAGGAAGGTCAATATTGTTAGTAGGAAGGCTTTTATGTAAAAAATAACTTTGAGGGATTTGAAAGGCTTATAGGAAAACAAGAACTTCCAGGGTTCAAAAGGCTTGTAGGGAAAAAAAGAACTTTTAGGGGTTTGAAAGGTTTGTAGGAAAAAAAGATCTTTGAGGGGTTTATATGCCCTACAAAACAAATGTAAAATTAGAGTTATGGGATTGGAGAGCTATTCAGACTCTTTTTGGACTATTAATAATTTTGTTGGCCCTTTATGCTTGTGAGCTTTGATTTATTGGCTGACAATATCTTGGAAGAAAGATATCTTGACAGTTCATCCATTTTCTCATGTTTTGTGAGTACATTGAGGTGGGGCCATTTTTATCCTTTTTTCTCCATCATCTCTAATTTTTCTAAATGCCTATCCTTTCCTGTATTTTTTGATTTCTTTTATGGCCCATCTTCACATGGGGTGCATAATTCAATTTTTTTTTCTTATGAATAATTATATTAAAAGCTAATAAACAATTGTACAGTAAAATAAGACATTTCTTCAATAAAAGGAATAAATTCTAACAATAGTTCTTTTTTGGGGGAAAAAATTTCAATGAGGTAAATGAATATAAGTATTTTGGGATTGATTTCAACAACATTGTTAGTAGGAAGGCTTGTATGTAAAAAAATAACTTTGAGGGGTTTGAAAGGATTATAGGAAAATAAGAACTTACAAGGTTCAAAAGGCTTATAGGGAAAAAAAAAAGAACTTTTAGGGGTTTGAAAGGTTTGTAGGAAAAAAAAAACTTTGAGGGGTTTATATGCCCTACAAAACAAATGTAAAGTCAGAGTTTATGGGATTGGAGAGCTATTCAAACTCTTTTTGGACTATTAATAATTTTGTTGGCCCTTTATGCTTGTGAGCTTTGAGATAGCAGTACGTTTGAGACAAAGTGGAAGAAAATAGAGAGAATTAAAAAAAACATGATAATCCAAAATATAAGTTTCAATCTCTTATGAGAATTTACTATCTAAAACAAAGGTTGTTCCTATGAAAGACATTGCTATGGTTCATCTCATAAGGTATTTCAAAATAACTGATCAGATGGAAGCAAAGAAATGGCTTAAGAGTGTCTTAAACGAACTTCTAAGTAAGAGAAAGAAGTCATGGATGAATGAAAAAATAAGTGAATGAGAAAAGTAGAATACTTATTTGAATAGATTTCAAGGCATTTTTTATAGATAAATTTCAAAAAACTACGAGAGAAGAATGCTATAAATAAAGAAGTATTTGCCTTAATGAATTTAACCCTGCATGTGATCATTAACAAAAAGCTTGTTGGTAAGTTGGCTATACTAGTGTATATGACTTAATATAGTGTTGTCATTATGGCAACAAAGTCATATAGAAGTTTGGAGTCATCGCACTTAATGAGAAGATCAGAAATCAGCTAAGTGTTGAAGATTGGACGGTGTATAGAGTTCCTGAAGCTCAGAGCATCAACGCACATGCGTATGACCGAGTTATGGTGTGCGCCCTGGAAGTCAAGTTGGTTAGACTATATTCATGCTTAGTCTATGAGCGCATGATCAGATATGCAAGTATGAGAAAGATATAGGCAGTTGAAGTTGCACAGCTAGTGTGTGCTAGTGAAGAATAGAGTAAGCAACTGACTGTTATCATTTTGAGTTGCGGCTATATTATAATGATGTAAAGGCTATGCACCTATTGTAATTAGGTTTTTGACATGTATATATGTTTGATTGTAAACATGCTTAAGCTAATTCATTTGGAATCATTGTATGTAATAGGTTTAAGGGTCGACCTAGTTGTTTATTTTGTATGTGCATATAAATATAAGATGTGCCCATTGTAATTTGTATGGAAGTTGATAGAGAGTTGTGATAAGTAGAGAAAAAGTGTGCGAAGAGTCTATAAGATGTATTAGAGCTTTGCAAGAGGTCAAAGCATCAGTGCATCAAAGGAACTAATCTGACAAGCAGTGTTACAGTGATAATTCATCCAACAGATATAGTGTGTATCTGAGATCATAAGGTTGTAGCCTTCACCACTTGAGAAGTGAGCTCTAGGACAGTGCATCCACTCCCCTAACAGGGAGTATTGTAAAAGACTCCTAACAGGGTCCGACCCTTAACAAGGTCTACTATACTTAATGCATTGTAAAGCAACTCCTAACAAGGTTAAGGATCTTCTAACAAGGATCACAAAATACTAATACAGAATATTAGTGGGTGTCAATTCGCACCAGGGTTTTTACGTATTTGGGTTTCCCCGTAACCATATTGGTGTCATGTGTTGATTTCATGTTTCATGTTTATGTGGATGTTTATTTCAGTACTTAAGCATTTAAGTTCAGTTTAAAGATTAAAGCTAAAAGATAAAATATAGTGAACACTGATTCAACCCCCCCCCCCTTCTCAGTGTTCCCATTCCTAACAAAGCTTACATAGGGGCAAATAACCTTGAAGAGAAGATTTTGATTGCTTAACTTGAACAAGCCCTAATGTAGAACTAGAAGCTGGATAAGGTCAAAAGAAGCATGGGAAGAGAGGTTTATGACTCTTGCTCATCTATGGCAGTGGAATTAGAAATAAATAATTATTGTTACAATGCTTAAAAGGACATCAAGGCAAACTATGTTATTATTTTGGCTAATGTTGTTTCTTCAAATTTATTTATCAAGGAGATAGTTGAGAAATTTGGAAGATTTCTTATCCTCATGAACAACCGAATAAATGAAAAGAAAAAGGCTTGATTTTCATGGTCGAGAATTCCATAGGCTATTTTTGTCCTCATAGATGTTAAAAATATTCTATTGTATGTTATATGTCTATAAAAGTTAACTACACTAATGTACAAGAAAATAAGAGTAAGCATTGTTCAAATAGTTGTGACAAGCTAAAAAATATATTAATCATTAGTTTTTAGGAATACAAATTGTATATTGTTTACTTTACCTTTTGTTTTATTTCTCATTAGTTCTTTATTAATGACAAAATTAGATTTTTGAAATGGTCCCAACCCTTTTACAAAATTGTTGACAAACAACTTTTTGCCTATAGCACAAGTGTAAAAAAGTTGCCAAGAACAAACGAGAAAAAGAACTAAATATTTTTACAACCAAACCTAGCAAGTCACACGCCCTTAACCTAGGCATGAGATATAGAAACATGTTTTGGAATATTTTTCTTCATCCCTTTATTCCTTGTCAAAAAAAAACATCATCCAAATCCATAATAGGAATGGGGAGGGGAAACCCTCTCTGGGATCCCAACTAGGAACAATGGACAAGGAGAGGATTGTTGAACTAGGGAAACCAAGCATTGAGTGGAAGTTGCAACATCGACTCAAGGAGGCCCACTGGAACTACTCACCAAAATAGGGGGAGAAGCCACAATAGGGACTATAAGCAACATAGGTGGAGGATGAACCACCACCCATCAATACTAAGAAACATGGGAGCCTCTAAATCCTAATAAATCCTGACAACATCCATTGTAAAATATTCATGAAGAGCATTCTTTTACCAAGAGAAAATTCTCAAGACCTTAACATGTAGGAAATATTGAGACCTTAAGAGCACTTTTTATTTGGTAGATATTATTGTAATGAGAATTGCATACCATCTAGTTATTAAAATTCTTATTTTATTATATCTATAAAAAATATTTATTTTTCATTTTTGTTAATATAAAAAATGTGGCATTAAATCCAGTAGCATTTAGATCATCATAGAGATGATCAACCAAACACTTTGTAACATCTACTCCCTTGTACCTTAGAAATATATGATATTCCTTATTTATTTTGGCAAGGAAATTTAGTTCTAGGAGGGATGCATTCTTACATGTTTAGACTTTAAACTAAAAAGAAAAGAATAGTAGAGGATTGAACCCAATTTCAAATAGCTATATAGAACTAGAACTCCTATCATACATTCTAGTGCTCAGAAGTTAGCTTGTATAAAGCCAAGTCAAGCTATATTTGTATTTATAGTTTCTACCAAACAATGATGAATATTTCTAAATTGTAAATTTTGAAGTAATAATAGGCGGACCTAATTTTGTTATGTATGTCATGTGGGTTAAAAAACTTGATCTTATCAAAAGAAGTTTTCTTTGGTATGATATGGAAACAAAAAGTTGGCTCTCTTTAGTTGACTAGGAAAAGGTCTACTCTTCTAAAGAGGTTGGAGGACTTAATGTCAAAAACACTCACCTCCTCAATCTTGATATGTTAATCAAATTCAGTTGGAAACTCCTCGATGAGCCCTTGGAATGGACCAAAAGTATGATTTCTAAGTACCTCTAAAACAATGATGGGATGATGTTCTTAGAGGTTGAACGATTGTCATGGGGTTTGTTGGATTAATGTATGGAAAGGTAAGTACTAAGAGGGGAGGGGTGAATCAATACTGCAAATTTTTTTTATCTAACTTTCTTAACCATTCACTGAATTCATAAATTTTCATATAACAACATAAAACATATAAAGCATTAACATGAAATGCAACTCATAACACAGTGATTTTGGTATCACAGATATTCTTGTTAGAGGATAAAAACTACGATGGGGATGACACCCACAAAACTTCACTACTATAGTAAAAAGTCTGCTCGGTTAGAGCTACAGTGTTAGTTATTTATTATAGCTTGCCCTGTTAAGAGTATTAACCCTGTCAAGACTATAAAGACTAATTAAGTTTACCTTGTTAAATGATTTACAATATAATATATGTTAGGATCTACTCGGTTAAGAGCCTTTACAATTTTGATTACACACTTAATCAATAACAAATATGTTTGTAATACTTGCCTCAATCATATGCTTATCAGACTCAATATGGTCAATGATTATTTACCTCATACTATACTTCACTCACAATATTGGTTCTGTATTCGATAGATTCAACTCTGAATCACATTCACACTTCTTCTTTTTACTATTATGCTACTCGATGGCTTCTCTACTCATCACCTTCAAAATTATCTCTGAATGACCATCGTCGGCTCTCTGCAATTTCTCCTTCGCATCATACACTCTCTTCATTTCTGATCTTCACACTCTGATCCATTTTATACTTAATTCTAGAAGCAGTGGAAATGTTTTAGAATATTCTCCTTAAGCAGTGCTAGCATTGGTTACTCCTCCAATGCACATATCACATTTAATTCTCGTTGATGAATCTCACCTTGTAATCATACAAAATCATCATGTTTAAATCTCCAATGCTTCATCAAACAAACTCCTCGAGATTTGTAAACCATTTTCTACTCGGTGTCCAGATTCAATGTATATGTAGATTCTCCTTATGTTGGCCTGTGATAATCGATAATACATTTTCCTCTTTCTCGGTAACATGCATCTTCTCTTGGTTCAGTAGATGTTGTAGCTCGGTAAATTTTCGGTACTTGGTGCCTTTCTTTTGCCTTTCTTAGTGTCTTAACTTCCTTTGCCTTTACCAAAACTATCTTTCCTTCATTTCTCTTTACCGACTAGCTTATTAGCTTTACCGACTTGACTATGCTTCTTTACCAAATGACTTTGACAATCATTAGGAGTATTGATCTCCTCCTTTGGCATTAGTTTGGTATCTTTGTTAAAAACTTCAAAGTCATCAAAATTTTGTGTCTTTATAAAAATTTGACCATGTATACACTTCTCAATAAAATCAATTTCCCCCCCTATGGAAATACTTCTTATATGCATATCTATCCATCTCACGTACATACAATCCTATTCATACTATACAAAGTATCCATCTTTAGTACTATCCCCCTTTTTCTCTTTCTCATTTATATATTTCCCCATTTTTAACAAAAATGCCAAAAATAATTACTTATTGTTTATCCCGTGGAGGGATCTTGGCAAAAATAGATTTGTAACTCTCTTGTGCATCTTTCATTGATGTCTTCCATGATTCTTTTAGTGTCTATAACACTATAATTTGTTCACTTATATCACATGTTAGACTTACCATGCTATCCATAGCACTTAAATCCGATGTATTTACTAAGTCTTTAGCCTTATGCACATGTTTCTACAATGACTCTATCTATAGTATCAAAAATGTTTGTAGCTCCAAGAGATCCATTATAATTTTATTCTCCTCTTTCCTCAACTCATGTTGCACTCTTATTCTGTGCCTCAACCTTTGACTAGTATACATTGAAAGTATCAGGCTCAATTGTTCCCTTTGCTAGTTGCTCATTCAACTCCTCAACATTTTTATATTTTTCTTTTATGTCCTTGGTGAAATTAGAAATCAAATAATTTTTTTGAAATAATAAAGGAATATCTTGCAATTCTTTATCCAACTCGGTAACTAGTACAAAAAGTGTTACCTTGTCAAGTGCTACTGATTGAAGTAATTCTTCAATTCTTTTATTCTCCATTTGTTTTTTTTATTAAGGTAACAACAGGTTTTGTAGGGGCCCCAAAACCCTTTAACAAAGTATTGAAAAGATAAGCATGGAAAAATAGAAAGATAACAGACTATCCCAACAAAGGATAATCCCCAGAAGGGACACTTCCCAGATTTACAATAATCACAACCTCAAAAAAAGACAAAAGCGAGAAACCAAAAACCACCAGCAGTAGATTCAGATCAGAGTCTTCACAAAGCCCTCTGATTCCACCAACTGACTCTGCATAGTCTTAATAGAGTCTTTCAGATTTATTATTTCCTGGTCCTGAGCCTTGATCTTCTTCCTAGTGATTGATATAGTTATAGTACTCGGTCCTAGTTGTTGGCTGGTGTCAGTCCCTTTATTTTTAACTTTCATTATGTCATTATTGTTTCCTTCCAACACACTGCACAGAGCCTTCAGATTTTCCATAGTAGCTTTCATTCCAACATTAGATAGAGTAAGCAATTTCTTAAGCATGGCTTCATTGTTACTAATCTTGTCATTTAATGGAATCGTAACTTTCTCCAATACTTTGTTAATTTTTTCCTTCAACATAGTAGAATCATCCGAAACCTTATCAAAAACCTCTTCATTTCTTTTATTCAAAGAAACATCCTTCCTAACCTTATCAATGGTGTCCTCCAACATATCATTCCTAGTTTCCAGCCTTATGCACCTATTTTTCAATTCCACAAGGTCATTTTGAACCCATTTATCAAGATTGTAGCCATAAATTGCCTTATTCTTAGCAATTTGAAGTGCAGTCATGGTAATAGCTCTCTTCACATGGAAGTCCCTTTCTCTCAGATCTTCCTCAAGAGAATAATGATTAATATTCCCTTCAAAACTAATCTCACAGTCTTTATTTTCTTTATCCTTCCCAAAGATAGGGGATTCAGAGTTAGCAAGGATATCCTCCTCCATTGTCCTGATATCCTCTTTGTTGGAGTCATCGTCTGCAATATTAGCATCCTCCTTGCTAACCTCCTTATCATCATCTTCCCCTATATTACAATATATTTCTTGATTTCCCCCTCCCTCAACATCATGTTTGCTATCTTGACTCGCAGTCGAGGTATCTGGATTGTCCTTCTCCCTATTATGAGACACGTCCTCCTTATCATCAATGTTGTTAGTGACTTCCTTAGTCACTTTAGGATTCTCCTGGTCAGTCCCAAAATACCCTTCCACCATGTCAATAATATTTTTCGTGACATCTTCAGGATTCACCATACTCACCTCTTGAGTAGCTTGAGTGCAGGAAGTGGTCATGTCAGCATGAACCTTGACAGAGTCGACAAGAGCCACAGTTTCCTTCTCTGAAATGACCCAGATCTCATCCTCTTCTTTCACAGTCTCAACTTTATCCATCTCATCAGCTACAACCTCCTTACAATCTTTCATCCCAAAATCCTCATTGAAAGCATTACTATCCTCTTTAATCCCAGAATTATCTTTGCCTGAATAATCCTTCATGACCTCCTGACCATCCTTCGACCCAGTTGTGTCAATGACAGTCGTAGAGGAGGAAGGGGCTTTTTTGCTAGAAGAGATTTTCTTCCTCTGGGGAGGACCAATAGGGTTCTTCCTCTTTTTGCTACTGACCTGAGTAGGTATGGGCTCAGGGATGTGGTCCCTGACATACTTAGCAATTAGAAGAATAAGCCCAACATGAAGAATGGGAGAATTCTTCATTCTATGTTCAATGATGCTTTGATTCAGTGAACTCAATAGAAAGAAAGGGAAAGAAACCCTATATTCATGTCTGAAGTGATTTACCAAAACAAAGTGGTAATTATAGACTCTAGAGAACTGGCCTTCTAGGGTGAAATATTCCATAATAACCCTAATGACAGAGCCCCAAATATTCTCAATGTTGTCCATTTCGACATAATCTTTCTTACCTTTGATCAAGAGGGCACATTCTTCATCAGTGACAGGGAAATCCTTGTACGCTTTGATGCCCACTTTAATCTCTTTGGAGTACTGCATACCCTCGAGAGGGAGGCCTGTGATATCCGCAAGAAGCTCTAGAGTAAGGTTGAAGGACTTCCCAGCCAGGTTAACAGTTCCCTTATCCCAACCATCAGCAAACACTTTAGAAACCTCCTTATCATCCCCATGCAATCGCTTTAGGAACTAGTACACTTTTCCTTTTTTGAGTTCATTCCAAACTTCCTTGTCATGCCTCCATTTTCAATCAACAGGTTCCTCCCTCCTTAATTCGCTTCCCATTGTAAAAATTTCACCCAAATCCCCAATCTTAGAAAGAGGGTTCTCCTTAAAATGTAGAGTTAAAAAAATACAATTGCTCGAGACTTGCTTAAGAGAATATTGGAGGTGATGCTTGTGATTTGTAACCCATAAAGCGTGCAAAATCAGGAGGAAGTGACAAGTAATAATAACTTGGCACATCACCTTCAGAGCAATCATAACGAGGGGTGATTTTTGAAATGTGTTCATTGATATGTCCTTCACTAAATGCCACATCACCTCCGGCTTGCTCAAAGACTGGCTTGCATCATATTGTGTACTCATTATTAACTATGCTTATAACCCCTTCTTTTTGCCTAAGTCTATCATAATTAATGCATGAATTTATCTTGTCATTAATTTTAGTAGAACCATACCATTTTAGAGTTCTATCACTTCTAGCCCCAAGATTGGCAAGACCATCAGCTACCTGATTTGTCTCACAAAAATTATGAGAGACATGGAATGACTTAAAGGATTGCAAGATATTTTTTATTTTAGCAATTATGTGCTCTATAGTCCAGGAGGGGGAGTTTATTCCTTTGATGTTGTTGAATATGTTAAGAGAATCTCCTTCCAGCAAAACATTTTTACACCCTAATTCTTCCACCAGCATTATAACATTAAGAGCTACCATCGCCTTATCTCTATGATTTGATTGCAACCCCAAAGGAGCCGCAATAGCTCCCACACAATTTCCATTCCAATCTCTGATAACCCCACCACCCCTAGAGACACACAGATTTCATTTTGAAGTGCCCTTAAAGTCAGCTTTGATCCAACCATTGAGCAGGGAAATCCAAACTGAATTGACTCTTGAAACATTAGGTTGAAGATTGGTAGGAGGGAAATTCCAATTTTTTATATCATCTTCAGACACACTATCCTTGAGCTTCTTCTGATGTAGGAGCATCTCAGGTCCTTGACAATCCCATCTCACCAAAATATGTTTGAAGTTTGTCTATGTTGCTCAGTTCCTTCTTTGACTGAGTTAGTTCGATGTTGCTTGATTTTCTTTGTTGACCGAGTTGGTTAGTTATCTCTCTGGCGCTCGGTTATCCTTGCCTACCGAGTTGTTTGTTTTAGTTTTCTGTTGAGGCTGACTTGTGTAATTAATTACGGTCATAGATTTAATGCTGGTATCCTCATTGGGAAGCATGTGGACCTAGATCTGGTCATCCTTTCCATTGATTGTGGATTTGAAGGCCGACTTGTTCGGTAGCCTCTTGTATAAATGTAATTGTTTGGTTAGAGTTTAGGGAGTCAGTTTTTGGATAGAAGATAGAAGATAGAAAATTAGAGATTGTTGGCAGATCCTCACATGTTGGAAGACTTATGTACTTGATTTTAATAACTGGCCTAAACTGGGAAGGCCTTACAGCTTGACATGTTTGAATCAATTTGAAGATAATATATGAAAATATCTGCATTCTCTCTCTCATTGTTCTGTGTTGTTGCTTCTACATGTTCTGCAAGGTCGATCTGGTTAGGCTATTCCTTTAGCCCCTCTCTCCATCCTCCCTTGCATTAGGTGGTATCAGAGCGAGGTGAGATCTGGATATAGGTTTATGAATCTAGGTTTGAGATTTCCTTCTTGTCAAACCCTAGTTAATTTTTTGTGGGGTAGTAGATTGCAATCTAACCTGAAATTACAAAGGGTTTCAAGATGGTTCGTGGGAGGTGAGATGCGGATCCAGGATTGGCACACACATGTTGAGATAATTTTCTGCTAGATTAGAAGATGTTGAAACAACCCAGAGAAGAGGAAGACATCTTGAAGATGTTAGTGATGATGAAATTGAGGTAGAAAAAGGTGATGTAGAACTTGCACCTGTGATGGATCAGGGTAAGGAAAGATTCTTGAAGGTTGTGACAAATCTTAAGTCTACACCACACTTTAATCCTCCTGAGTATAGTGGAAAATTGAATTCTAATAAATTGGTGGACTAGATCACTGAGATGGAAAAGTATTTTGAATATGAGAATGTACCTAAGGAAAAGAAGGTAAAAATTGCAAGCACAAAGTTGAAAAGTCATGCATCCTTGTGGTGGGAACATCTGCAGTTGGACAGAAAGAGGAAAGGCAAAGACAAAATCAAGGTATGGAATAAAATGGTGAATAAATTGAAAGGAAATTTCTTACCTTGTGATTATCAGATTAACCTAGTTAGGCAAATGCAAAGTTTGAGACATAAAGATAGCTCGGTAAAGGAATATACTAAGGAATTTTATAGATTAGCTATCAGATATAGACATGATGAAGATGATGTGGAAAGAATTGCTAGATACCTGAATGGTTTGAGAGTTTCCCTCCAAGAATAAATCAGTTTGGTCAAATTGGAGAACATTGAAGAGGCTTATCAATTTACATTGAAAGCTGAGAATAAATTGAACAAAAGACATGAGCAAAGACAAAGAGGTAGAGGTGGTAGATTCCCTAGAGGAAGAGGTAGATCTTATGGTGAAAATAGTATATCTGAACCTGAAAAGACAAATCTAGATAAAGGCAAGACTGAGTGGAAAGGTGAAAGTTCATCTAGAGGTAGAGGTAATAACTATTGAGGTGCTTTTCGAGGAACTTGTTACAATTGTGGAGAAGAAGGACATAGATCGTTTGAGTGTACACATGCAAGTAAAAAAGTTGGTAACAGTAGAAATGCTTTGGTACAAGAAGAGTCACCGAATGAACCCAAGAAGGAAAATAAATTGATGGCAAGGAGAGCACTTTGGAGTGAAAGTAATAATGATGAAGGGTGCTCCCCTTAATACCACAAACACATAACAGAAATAGAGAAACAACAACAATATGCAAGAATAGAAAATGGGCTTCTTATTATCTCCACAAATGTGGAATTATAAACTTTCAGAATTACAATATGCAAAGCCACATGGGCATTCCCTTACAATATTCTATAGGACAAAGCCTCGAATCAATACCCAGATCTACTACCCAGAACTTCCCTAGACAACACTACGGGCCTTCTTTATATAGGCATTTTCCACCACTCGAGAAGGTTCCAAAAATTTAGCCCTTAGGGCCAACCATACTTAGAGTTATTTTATTTTTCAATTTATTACATCAAAGTTGGCTCAAAATAACTTTTGAAACCTAAACAAAAATTTAGAAGGAAAATTATTTTCCGCCATTTCAGATGGCCTGACTTTCGGAGACCATAAGTCATCACAGTTGATCCGATTGACTATTATAACCCCATTTTAGAAAGGCCATGAAGCGCTCTACAGCCCTCACTTGCGCAAGTGCTTATCACCCAAATTGTTGACCTCATCCGGGGCCTCTAAGCCTTCAAAACTGAGTTCAAAGTTTTTGTACCCTACTGCCAATACTGAAAATCTTCAATATCTTCAAAACTAGACCTGATCTAACCATGAAACTTTATTGGTAGGCTGATATGACTGAGATGAACCTCCACATGTAAAATCAAAACATTTCAAGATCGTATGACCAACTTACTAAAAATAGCAAGTTTCCATAAATAGCAGCTCTGCATAAGATAGCCCTTATTGAATACAAAAATAGAAATATTTTTGGGTAATGCAAGATTGCTCTTACACCTAGGATGCTCCTGCATCAGACACTTGGGGTAATTTGAGAAGTGACCCCATCACATCTCAGGTGTCTAGAAGAAAACCAAGGTGGTTAACCTCCTCCTTTGTCAGCCATGATGAATCTTCAATAGGTCATCCTTTCCACTTGACCAGATATTCTTCATATGTCCTATTCCTTGTGCTTCTACCAACACGACTATCCAGTATATCCTCAATCTCTTTGGTATCTGAACTAGTTATTGGAATACTGAACTATGCTATTGTGATCTCATCTTCAACACCTCCCTCATGATACTATGTTAGATCGAAAATGTTAAACACTAGTGAAATATTTAGCTCAGTAGGCAATTCTCCTTCATATGCATTTCCTGAATCATGCTTCTTCAGTATTTTACATGGCCCAAACTTTTTTATTTTCAATTTGTTATATGTACCAACTAGAAATTGCTCCTTCCGCAAATGAACAATGACTTCATCTCCAACCTGAGATTTCTTATGCCTCATTTTCCCATCTACCTTAGCCTTATACTATGCATTCATCTTGGTAATGTGCTTCCTCACCTCCTCATGGATGTTCTTCAAATGTTCTACAAAATCCTCAGCTTCAGCACTACTTATTTATCCTTGATCTATCTTTCTCAACTCAAATGCATTTCTGAGACTATTGCCATATACAATCTGGAATGGTGATTTACCAGTACTCCTGTTGACAGAATTATTGTATGCAAATTCTACTTGTGGTAAAATCAAATCCCATCCTATCGGCTTATCTCCAACCAAACATCTTAGCAAATTTTCCAAACTCCTACTCACCACCTCCATTTGTCCATTAGTCTGTGGATGATGTGATGAACTGAATTTCAAATATGTCTTCAACTTCTTCCACAATGTTCGCTAGAAATAGCCTACAAACTTGGTGTCTCGATCTGGAATTATGGTCTTTGGCAAACCATGTAGTCTCACTACTTCTTTGAAAAATAATTCTGCTATATGAACAACATCATTAGTCTTCTTGCAGGGAATGAAATGTGTCATCTTCAAAAATCTGTCAACCACCATAAAAATTGAATCATGTCCCCACTAAGTCCTCAGTAATCCAAGAACAAAGTCCATGCTGATATCCTCCCAAGGCTTCTCTGGTAGAGGTAATCGCTGATATAACCCTGTATTATGCTTCACTCCTTTCGCCATCTGACATACTCTGCAACTTTGTACAAACTTCTTGATATCTTGCTGCAACTGTGGCCAATAATAATTCTCACTAACTAAAGCAAGGGTTTTATCACGACCAAAATGTCCAGCCAATCCTCCGCTATCCTTCTCCTTGATGAGATTCTCCCTCATAGAACTTCATGGAATGCACAACTAGCTCCCTTCGAATAGCATATCATCCTGGATGATAAAATCTAGCCACTTCATTCTATCTAGAGTAACAGGTTCTTTACAAGCTTTCCAAGCTTCCCCAAAATCAGGATCCTCTAGATACAAATTCTTGAGTTCCTTGAACCCAACCACTTCAGTCTGCATTTCTGTCAGCAATAGTTGCCTTCTACTAAGAGCATCTACCACCCTATTAGACTTTCCACTCTTGTGTTTCAAAACAAATGTATAACTCTGCAAAAACTCAACCCATTTCAAATGCTTTTGATTCAACTTTCCTTGACTATTCAAATATTGCAAAGCTTGATGATCAGTATACAAAACAAACTCCGTAGGAAGTAGATAGTGTCTCCATTTCTTCAATGCCTGAACTATAGCATAAAATTCCTGATCATAAACAAAATACTTTCTCTTGGCATCATTTAACTTCTCACTGAAATAAGCAACAGGTTTACCTTCTTGGCTCATAACAGCTCCTATTGCAGTACCGCTAGCATCACAGTCTACTTGAAACACCTTATTAAAATCTGGAAGTGCTAAAACATGTTGTTCTGTAACTTTTTGTTTCAACAATTGAAAAAAAATTTCTACCCCATTAGTCCACTTGAACTCTTTTCTATCCCCTCTCATTGTTTCAGTCAAGGGACCACAAATACTGCTAAATTTTTTGATAAACTTTCTATAAAAACTAGCTAGACCATGAAAGATCTTACCTTAGTAGCACTCCTTGGAGTAGGCCATTCAAAGATAGCATGTACCTTCCCTAGGTCCATTTTTAGACCTTCTGTTGAAATTACAAATCTCAAATACACTAACTCTTTCTTCACAAAACTGCACTTCTTCAAATTAATCAATAATTTCTCATCTCTTAACTTCTCAAACACCATATGAATATGCATCATATGCTCTTCCAATGTCTTACTAAAGATCAAAATATCATCTAAATACACAATGACAAACTTACCCAGAAATTCTTTCAGAACCTCGTTCATGAGCTACATGAAAGTGTTCGGTGCATTGGTTAGCCCAAAAGGCATGAATAACCACTCATACAGTCCTTCCTTTATCTTGAAGGTAGTCTTCCATTCATCTCCTTCTCTGATCCGAATCTGGTGATATCCACTCTTTAGATCTATCTTTGAGAAACACAGCTCCACTCAAACAATCCATAATATCATCCATTCGTGGCAATGAAAACTTATACTTGATTGTGATCTTGTTTATTGCTTTGAAATCTATGCACATCCTTCATTCTCCATTCTTCTTTGGTTCTAATACTGCGGGTACATCACATGGACTCAAGCTCTCCTGAATCAATCCCTTTTGTAACAACTCATGTACTTGTCTGTTCAACTCTTCACTTTCTACTGGTGTCATTCTGTGTGCTGCCTTGTTTGAAAAACTGGCTCCTAGAATCAAATCCATCTGATGACTGATCTTCCTTACCAGTGGTAATCCATTAGGTACATTATCAAATACAATATCTTGAAACTCATTCAACAAATCTACAACCTCTACAGGTACATCCTCTACTTCTACTTTACCAATTTTTAGAATTAAAGAAAAACACACATGCTCATGCCTCATATCATCTAGAAATTTTCTTCCATCAACAAAAGTTATTCTCGCATTACAACATATCTTTTCTTTGGTCTCCTTCAATGGCTTTAGCTTATGTTGCACTCCATCTTTTGTTAGGGAATAGATATTTGCATGACTATCATTTACATCACATCTGTCAAACTGCCACAGCCTACCCAAGAACATGTGACATGCATCCATACATATGATATCACCTAGTATGTCATCATGGTACCCACCAATCTTGAACTTTACTAGGCACTGTTCACTGACCATGACCTTGCGGTCATCCTGCACCCAAACAATCCGATATGGATGTGGGTGTTTCTGTCTCTTGACCTTCAACTTTGTCACCATCTCTTCTGACACCAAATTGTTAGTGCTTCCACTATCAATAATCACATCACAACATTTACCCTCACACTTGCATCTAGTGTGAAACATGCTCCTCCTTTGTTCAGGTTAATTCTCACCACTCAGCAGGACTCTTCTGTTAATCAGCGTTTCTCCTCTTTTAGCATCTTTAGAATTTGATGATCTAGCATCTTCATCTACATGTGCAACTCTGGCTTGGCCTTCATTCCTCCTATCTATCCTTCCTTGGCATTGAGGAGATTCAAATGCCCTATGACCTTCTTCTCCACAGTGAAAACATGTTCCACAGAAGCCTCCTCTTCCTGAACCTTGTCCTCTTCCTCTTCCTCTCTGATCTCTATTGTTATGATTTTGGAAAGGATTGGAATTGTTTCTTCTCTAATTTTGACTACTACTGGCCTCATCCTTCTTTTTCAGATCTTCATTTTGGCCTCCATATGACTGTCCACCAGATCATCCACCGTGACCTCTTCCATTTTGCCTGCTCTTGAACTTCTTGTTCAATTTTTCCTCTACTTTTAGGGCAAACTGGTATGCCTCTTCAATACTGTTCATTTGAACCAGATTCAGCTCTTCCTGAATGCTCGACCTCAACCCATTAAGGTAACAGGTAACTTTCTCCTTATCCACTTCTGCATGGCCTGTTCTGATGAGGATTGAATAGAACTCCTTTGTATACTCCTGAACAGATCTTCCTACTTTTTTCAAACTTTGCATCTTCTTTAGTAGGTCAAGCTCATAATCAATAGGAATGAACTGTCACTTTAATTTATCCACCATGTGATCCCATCTTGTGATTTTATCTTTCACTCTTCTATTTGGCTCCAATTGAATCTCTTGTCACTAGATCTTTGCATGACCCTTCCATCTGGCCTTTGCGAATTTGACTCTATTAGGATCCTTAATATCTTCATACTCAAAATATTCTTCACATTCATTGATCCAATTGATCAATTTTTCTGGGTTATGATTTCCTGAAAATGCAGGAACCTCGATCTTAGGTCTTTTCCTGATCTTGGAAATGGCCCGGAAAAGCCTTTCTTCTTCTTGATTCAAAATTTTGCCTTCTTCTTGTTGATCATCATTTCCTTCTTCGGCTTCATCCTCACTTTCACCTCTAACATTAAGATTTATTCTTCTACGAATCTCTTCTTGCAATGCTCGCACTTGTCTCTAGAGCTCTCTAACCTCAGGTGTTACAACACCAGCTCTTCTGTCATGTTCCCTTCGTGGAGGTATTTTTGTGATGCGTGCTGAAACCCTAACCACGGTCTTGGTGCAAACTACCTCACAGTCGACGATCTATTTACACACTCAAGAACTCCTACTCTGATACCACTTGATGAAGGGTGCCCCTATTAATACCACAAACACATAACAAAAATAGAGAAACAACAATAATATGCAAGAACAGATAATGGGCTTCTTATTATCTCCACAAATGTGGAATTACGAACTTTCAAAATTATAATATGCAAAGCCACATGGGCATTCCCTTACAATATTCTATAGGGCAAATCCTCAAATCAATACCCAGATCTACTACCCAGAACTGCCCTAGACAACACTATGGGCCTTCTTTATATAGGCATTTTCCACCACCCGAGAAGGTTCCAAAAATTTAGCCCTTAGGGCCGACCAAACTTAAAGTTATTTTATTTTTCAATTTATTACATCAAAGTAAGCTCAAAATAACTTTTGAAACCTAAACAAAAATTTTGAAGGAAAATTATTTTCTACCATTTCAAGTGGCCCGACTTTCGTAGAACATAAGTCATCACCAGTTGACCTGATTGACTATTATAACCCCATTTCGGAAAGGCCACAAAGTGCTCTACAGACTTGATTGGTGCAAGCGCCTATCACCCAAATTTTTGACCTCATTCGCTGCCTCTAAAGCCTTCAAAACTGAGTTCAAAGTTTCTGTATCCTGCTACCAATACCAAAAATCTTCAATATCTTCAAAACTAGATATGATCTAGCCATGAAATTTTACTGGTAGGCTGATATGACTAAGATGAACTTCCACATGTAAAATCAAAACATTCCGAGATCGTATGACTAACTTACTAAAAATAGAAAGTTTCTATAAATAGCAACTCTACATAAGATAGCCCTTATTGAATACAAAAATAAAAATATTTTTGGGTGATGCAAGATTGCTCTTACACCTAGGATGCTCCTGCATTAGACACCTAGAGTAATTTGAGAAGTGACCCCGTCATGTCTCAGGTGTGTAGAGGAAAACCAAGGTGATTAACCTCCTCCTTTGTCAGCCATGGTGAATCTTCAACAGGTCATTCTTTCCACTTGACCAGATATTCTTCATATGTCCTGTTCCTTGTGCTTCTGCCAACATGACTATCCAGTATATCCTCAATCTCTTTGGTATCTGAACTAGTTGTTGAAATACTCCACCATGCTATTGTGATCTCATCTTCAACACCTCCCTCATGATAATCTGTCAAATTAGAAATGTTAAACACTGGTGAAATATTTAGCTCAGTAGGCAATTCTCCTTCATATGCATTTCATGAATCATGCTTATTCAGTATTTTACATGGCCCAAACTTCATTTTCAATTTGTTATATGTACCAACTAGAAATCTCTCCTTCCACAAATGAACCATGACTTCATCTCCAACCTAAAATTTCTTATGCCTCCTTTTCTCATCTGCCTTAGTCTTATACTGTGCATTCATCTTGGTAATGTGCTTCCTCACCTCCTCATGGATGTTCTTCAAATGTTCTGCAAAATCTTCAACTTTAGCACTACTTATTTCTCATTAATCTATCCTTCTTAACTTAGATGCATTTCTAGGACTACTTCCATATACAATCTGGAATGATGATTTACTAGTACTCCTATTGATAGATTTATTGTATGCAAATTTTGCCTGTGGTAAAATCAAATCCCATCCTATCAGCTTATCTTCAACCAAACATCTCAGCAAATTTCTCAAACTCCTATTCACCACCTCCATTTGTCTATTAGTCTGTGGATGATGTGATGAATTGAATTTCAAATCTGTCTTCAGCTTCTTCCATAATGTTCGCCAAAAATAGCCTACAAACTTGGTGTCTCAATCTGAAACTACGGTCTTTGGAAAACCATGTAGTCTCACTACTTCTCTGAAAAACAATTCTGCTATATGAACAACATCATTAGTCTTCTTGCAAGGAATGAAATGTGTCATCTTCAAAAATTTGTCAACCATCACAAAAATTGAATCATGTCCCTACTGAGTCCTCAGTAATCCAAGAACAAAGTCCATATTGATATCCTTCCTAGGCTTCTCTGGTACAGGTAATGGCTGATATAACCATGTATTCTGCTTCACTCCTTTCACCATCTGACATACTCTGCAACTTTCTACAAACTTCTTGATATCTTGCTGCAATTGTGGCTAATAATAATTCTCACTAACCAAAGCAAGGGTTTTATCATGACAATAATGTCCAGCCAATCCTCCGCTATGCTTCTCCCTGATGAGATTCTCCCTCATAGAACTTCATGGAATGCACAACTGGCTTCCTCTGAATGGCATATCATCCTGGATGATAAAATCCAGCCACTTCATTCTATCTAGAGTAACAGGTTCTTTACAAGCTTTCCAAGCTTCCCCAAAATCAGAATCCTCTGGATACAAATTCTTGAGTTCCTTGAACCCAACCACTTCAATCTGTATTTTTGTCAACAATAGTTGCCTTCTGCTAAGAGCATCTGCCACCCTGTTAGACTTTCCACTACTATGTTTCAAAACAAATGTATAACTCTGCAAAAACTCAACCTATTTCAAATGCCTTTGATTCAACTTTCCTTGACTATTCAAATATTGCAAAGCTTGATGATTAGTATACAAAACAAACTCTTTAGGAAGCATATAGTGTCTCCACTTTTTCAATGCCTAAACTATAGCATAAACTTCCTGATCATAAACATAATACTTTCTCTTGGCATCATTTAACTTCTCATTGAAATAAGCAATAGGTTTACCTTCTTAGCTCAGAACAGCTCCTATTGCAGTACCGCTAGCATCACAGTATACTTGAAACACCTTATTAAAATCTGGAAGTGCTAAAACATGTTGTTTTGTAACTTTTTGTTTCAATAATTGAAAACTCTTTTCTACCCCATTAGTCCACTTGAACTATTTTCTATCCCCTCTCATTGTTTCAGCCAAGGGACCACAAATACTGCTAATTTTTTTGATAAAATTTCTGTAAAAACTAGCTAGACCATGAAAAGATCTTACCTTAGTAGCACTCATTGGATTAGGCCATTCAAGGATAGTCTGTACCTTCTTTGGGTCTATTTTTAGACCTTCTGTTGAAACTACAAATCTCAAATACACTAACTCTTTCTTCACAAAACTGCACTTCTTTAAATTAATCAACAATTTCTCATCTCTTAACTTCTCAAACACCATATGAATATGCATCATATGCTCTTCCAATGTCTTACTAAAGATCAAAATATCATCTAGGTACACAATGACAAACTTACCCAGAAATTCTTTCAGAATCTCGTTGATAAGCCGCATGAAAGTGCTCGGTACATTGGTTAGCCCAAAAGGCATGACTAATCACTCATACAGTCCTTCCTTTGTCTTGAAGGTAGTCTTCCATTCATCTCCTTCTCTGATCTGAATTTGGTGATATCCACTCTTCAGATCTATCTTTGAGAAATACACAGCTCCACTCAAACAATCCATAATATCATCCATTTGTGGCAATGGAAACCTATACTTGATTGTGATCTTATTTATTGCTTTGAAATCTGTACACATCCTCCATTCTCCATTCCTATTTGGTGCTAATACTACTGGTACAGCACATGGACTTAGGCTCTCTCGAATCAATCCCTTCTGTAACAACTCATGTACTTGTATGTTCAACTCTTTACTTTTTGCTGGTGTCATTCTGTGTGTTGCCTTGTTTGGTAAACTGGCTCCTGAAATCAAATCCATCTAATGACTGATCTTCCTTACCAGTGGTAATCCATCAAGTACATTATAAGATAAAATATCCTGAAACTCATTCAACAAATCTATAACCTCTACAGGAACATCCTCTACTTCCTCTTTACCAACTTTTGGAATTAAAGCAAAACACACATGCGCATGCCTCATACCATCTAGAAATTTTCTTCCATCAATAAAAGTTATTCTCGCATTACCACATACCTTTTCTTTGGTCTCCTTGAATGGCTTTAGCTTATGTCACACTCCATCCTTTGTCAGGGAATAGGTATTCACACGACCATCATGTACAACACATATATCAAACTACCACGACCTACCCAACAACATGTGACATGCATCCATAGGTATGATATCACATAGTACCTCATCATTGTACCTGCTAGTCTTCAACTTTACTAGGCACTATTCACTGACTATGACCTTGTGGTCATCTTACACCTAGGCAATCCGATATGGATGTGGGTGTTTCTATCTCTTGACCTTCAACTTTGTCACCATCTCTTCTAACACCAAATTGGCAGTGCTTTCAATATCAATAATTGCATCACAACATTTACCCTCACACTTGCATCTAGTGCGAAACATGCTCCTCCTTTGTTTAGGTTCATTCTCACCACTTAGCAGGACTCTTCTGTTAATCAACATTTCTCCTCTTTCAGCATCTTCAGAATTTGATGATTTGACATTTTCATCTACATGTGCGACTCTGGCCTAGCTTTCATTCCTCCTATCTGTCCTTCCTTGGCATTGAGGACATTCAAATACCCTATGACCTTCTTCTCCATAGTGAAAACATGTTCCACGGAAGCCTCCTCTTCCTGAACCTTGTCCTCTTCCTCTTCCTCTCTTATCTCTATTGTTTTGATCTTGGAAATGATTGGAATTATTTCCTCCCTGATTTTGACTGCTACTGGCCTCATCCTTCTTTTTTGGATCTTCATTTCAGCCTCCATATGACCATCCACCAGATCGTCCACCACAACCTCTTCCGTTTAGTCTGCTCTCGAACTTCTTGTTCAATTTTTCCTCTACTTTTAGGGAAAACTAGTATGCCTCTTCAATACTATTCATTCGAACTAGATTCAACTATTCCTAAATGCTCAGCCTCAACCCATTAAGGTAACATGCAACTTTCTCCTTATCCATTTCTACATAGCCTATTCTGATGAGGATTCTATAGAACTCCTCTGTATACTCCCGAATAGATCTTCCTGCTTGTTTTAAATTTTGCATCTTCTTCAGTAGGTCAAGCTCATAATCAACAAGAATGAATTGTCACTTCAATTTATCCACCATCTGATCCCATCTTGTGATTTTATCTTTCCCTCTTCTATTTTCTCCAATTGAATCTCTTGCCACCAGATCTTTGCTTGACCCTTCAGTCTGGCCTTCGCAAATTTCACCCTATCAGGATCCTCAATATCTTCATACTCAAAATATTCTTCACATTTATTGATCCAGTCGATCAATTCTTCTGGGTTAAGATTTCCTTAAAAATACAGGAACCTCGATCTTAGGTCTTTTCCCGATCTTGGAAATGGCCCGAAAAAGCCTTTCTTCTTCTTGATTAAAATTTTGCCTTCTTCTTCTTGACCGTCATTTCCTTCTTCAGCTTCATCGTCACTTTCATCTCTGACATTAAGATTCATTCCTCTGTGAATCTCTTCTTACAATGCTCGCACTTGTCTCTGGAGTGCTCTAACCTCAAGTGTTACAACACTAGCTCTTCTGCCACTTTCGCTTCGTGGAGGCACTTTTGTGATGCGCATTGAAACCCTAACTACTGTCCTGGTGCAAACTGCCTCACAGTTGACGATTTGTTTACACACTTAGGAACTCTGACTCTGATACCACTTGATGAAGGGTGATCCCCTTAATACCACAAACACATAACAGAAATAGATAAAGAACAACAATATGCAAGAACAGAAAATGGGCTTCTTATTATCTCTACAAATGTGGAATTACAAACTTTAAGAATTACAATATGCAAAGCCACATGGGCATTCCCTTACAATATTCTGTAGGACAAAGCCTTGAATCAATACCTAGATCTACTACCCAGAACTGCCCTAGACAACAATACGGGCCTTCTTTATATAGGCATTTTCCACCGCTCGAGAAGGTTCCATAAATTTAGCCCTTAGGGCCGACCAAACTTAGAGTTATTTTATTTTTCAATTTATTACATCAAAGTCAGCTCAAAATAACTTTTGAAACTCGAACAAAATTTTTGAAGGAAAATTATTTTCTGCCATTTCAGGTGGCCTGACTTCTGGAGACCATAAGTCATCACCAGTTGACCCGATTGACTATTATAACCCCATTTCGAAAAGGCCACAAAGCGCTCTACAGGTTGGATTGGTGCAAGCACCTATCACCCAAATTTTTGACCTCATCTGGGGCTTCTAAAGCCTTCAAAACTGAATTCAAAGTTTTTGTACCCTGCTGCCAATGCCGAAAATCTTCAATATCTTCAAAACTAGACCCGATCTAGCCATGAAACTATACTAGCAGGCTGATATGACTGACATGAACCTCCACATGTAAAATTAGAACATTCTGAGATCATATGACCAACTTACTAAAAATAGCAAGTTTCCATAAATAGCAGCTCTGCACAAGATAGCCCTTATTGAATACAAAAACATAAATATTTTTGGGTGATGCAAGATTGCTCTTACACCCAGGATGCTCCTGCATCAAATAAGGAAGATTTGGTAAGGAAAAATTTGTTCAAGACCAGATGTAGAGTTTTTGACAAAGTTTGGAAGGTAATCATTGACAGTGGTAGCTCAGAAAATTTGGCATCTGAGGAAACAGTCACAAAGTTGCAGTTGAAAAGGTTTGAACATCCGAAGCCCTATCTGATTTCATGGATCAAAGATGAGCATACACTCTTGGTAAAGTGAACAATGTTATGTGAATTTGAAAATTGGAAAGTACTGTGATATGGTGTTATGTGATATCATGCCTATGGATTGTTGTCATATTTTGTTTGGTAGACCTTGGAAATATGATAGACATGCTATATATGATGGGAGATTGCATAAATATACTATTTGGGCTGATGGAAGAAACCAAACCTTGTTACCTTTGATGGAAGAACCTATTAGTACTATTTGCACATTTGTGAAAGTTTTCTTGATGGAAGGAAGAAAGTTTGTTAAGGATTTGAAGAAGAATAATGTATGTTTTGTTGTGATTCCTAACAAACCGAGTAAGAAAATAGAGGATAGTGTCCTTGAGGAGATTGATAAGTTACTCACTGAGTACAGTGATATTATTTCTGATAAAGTATCTGATGATTTTCCATTGAAGAGAAGCATTGTTCATTGGATGGATCTAATCCCTAGAGCTAGTTTACCGAATAAGGCACCACATCAGTTGACACCTATTGAGAATCATGAATTGAACTGACATATTCAAGAATTGTTGGAGAAAGGTTTGATCAGAGAAAGTTTGAGTCCTTGTGTAGCACTTGTTGTATTGGCACCTAAAAAAAATGGAGAATGGCGAATGTGTACCAATTCTAGAGACATCAACAAGATAACAGTGAAATATAGGTTTCCTATACCGAGAATGGATGACATCATGGACGGTTTGATTGGAGCAAAGTACTTTACCAAAATTGATTTGAAAAGTGGTTATCATCAGATCAGAATCAGAGAAGGTGATGAATGGAAAACCGCTTTCAAGACAAAAGAAGGTTTGTATGAGTGGTTGGTTATGCCTTTTGGTTTAACTACTGCACCAAGTACTTTTATGAGGTTGATGAATGAAGTTTTGAAGAAACTCTTGGGTAAGTTTGTGATTGTATATCTTGATGATATTCTGAAATTCAATAAGACCAAAGAAGAACATTTGTTTCATGTTAAACAAGTTTTGCAGAGGTTAAAAGAAGAAAAGTTGCTGATAAATCTGAAAAGGTGTTCATTCATGAAAGAGGAGATTGTGTATTTGGGATTTGTGATTTCAGTTGATGGTTTGAAGATGGTTCCTGAAAAGGTTGAATCTATTTTGAATTAGCCTACACCTCAAAATGCTAGTAAGGTAAGATCATTTCATGGTTTGGCAAGATTTTACCAAAAGTTCATTAGGAATTTCAGTTCACTTTGTAATGCTATGATTGAGACTATGAGAGGATACAAATGAGAATTCAAGTGGACACATGGAGCTGATAAAATTTTTGAGACTCTGAAGCAGAAGGTTGTTGAATTGTCTATTTTGGCATTTCCTAATTTCAATAAGGTATTTCAAGTGGAATGTGATGCAAGTGGAAGTGCAATTGGAGCTATGTTGAGTCAAGAAGGTAAACTATGGCTTTCTTTAGTGAAAAGTTGAATGATGCAAGAAGAAAATATTTTGTGTATGTTCAAGAATTCTATGCTATTGTTCAAGCCTTGAAGAAATGGAGACATTGTTTGATGCCGAATGAATTTGTGTTGTATACCGATCATAAGCCTTTACAGTATTTGGTTAGTCAGAGTAAGTTGAATTAGAGACATATGAAATGGGTTGAGTATTTGTAGAGTTATACATTTGTGATAAAACATAAGAGTGAAGTCACTAACTGAGTTGCTACTACATTGAGTAGAAGGAGATCTTTGATGACCGAGATGAAAATTAAAGTTCTTGGCTTTGATGACATGAGATATTCTTATGAATTTGATCCTGATTTTTCTAAGCCATGGAGGAAGTGCAAAGCACCTATTCAAGATCAACCAAGTACTAAATGGGAAGAATATTTCATTCAAGAAGGTATGTTGTTCAAAGGTATTTAGTTGTGTATATCAAGAGAACCAATGAGAACTAATTTGATAAAGGAGAAATATGGTAGTGGTCTGGCTAGACATTTTGGAATTGATAAAACATTGAATTTGCTTAAGGAGAAATACTTTTGGCCACAATTGTATAAAGATGTTCAAAAATTTGTGAAAAGTTGTGGAGTTTGTCAAGTTGCAAAAGGAGTAAGTCAAAATACTAGATTATATACACCGATTATTATTCTTGAGAAACCTTGGATTGACATCAGTATGGATTTTGTTCTTGGCTTACCAAAGATAGTAAGAGGTAATAATTCTATATTTGTTGTTGTGGATAGATTTTCTAATATGGTACATTTTATACCTTAAAAGAAGACATCAGATGCAGTACATGTAGCAGATCTTTTCTTTAAGGAAATTGTCAGATTGCATGGATTACAGAGGAGCATCATCTCTGACCGAGATAGTGAGTTTTTTGGATACTTTTGGAAGACCCTTTGGAGAAAGTTTGGCACCGAGTTGAAATATAGTTCTACATTTCACCCACAAACTGATAGACAAACATAAGTCATGAACAGAAGCTTGGGAATTCTTTTGAGATGTTTAGTTGGAGACACACCAAGTAATTGAGATTCTATGTTGGCACAAGAAAAGTTTGCATAAAATAATTCAGTGAATAGGAGTACTGGAAAAACACCTTTTGAGATTGTAAATGGCATACAACCAAGAGGTATATCAGATTTGAGAGACATTATTGATGAATGAAAGAGAAGTTCTAAAAGAGTAAAGTTTGATAAATACATGAAGACATTGCATGAAGATGTGAAACATAAGTTGGAGAAGAGTAATCAGAAATACAAAGATAGAGCTGATAGATCAAGAAGACATAAGAATTTTGAAGTTGGTGATGAAGTGATGGTTCATTTGAAGGCAAATTTCCTATTGGAACCTATGGGAAGCTAAAAATGAAGAGTTTGGACCTTGCAAGATTTTGAAAAAAATTGATAATAGAAATACATATGAGATTGAATTACCTGATGACATGGATATATCGCCTATATTCAACATTGCTGATTTGTATGAGTATCATGAACCTAATGAAGACATGACAGTACTGATGCATTATCCTAAGAAGCAGAATGAAGAGGTTGATCATATTTTGGAGCAAAGAATTGGTAGAAGTACAAGAGGAAAACAATATATGGAATATCTTGTAAAGTGGAAGAATAGACCGATTGAAGACAGTTCTTGGATTTCACAATCTAATTTGGATGCAGCTCAGATTGTACCTATTTCATGATTCAGAGAATCATTTTCAAATAACCCTAGGTGTCTGATGTAGGAGCATCTTAGGTCCTTGGCAATCATGTGTCACCAAAAGATGTTTGAAGTTTGTCTATGTTGCTCGGTTCCTTCTTTGACCAAGTTGGTTCGGTCTTGTTTAGTTTCCTTTATTGATCAAGTTGGTCGGTTATCTCTCTAGTGCTTGGTTAATTCCCTAGTGCTTGGCAATGCTTTTCTGGTGCTTGGTTATCCTTGCTTGCTGAGTTATTTATTTTAGTTTTCTGTTGAGGCTGACTTGTGCATATAATTATGGTTGTAGATTTAATGCTGGTATCCATCATTGGGAAGCATGTGGACCTAGATCTAGTCATCCCTTCCATTGATTATGGATCTGAAGGCCAACTTGTTCAGTAGCCTCTTGTATAAATGTAGTTGTTTGGTTAGAGTTTAGGGAGTCAATTTTTGGATAGAAGATAGAAGATAGAAAATTAGAGATTGTTGGAAGATCCTCTCATGTTGGAGGACTTCTATACTTGATTGTAATATCTGGCCTAAACCAGGAAGGCCTTACATCCTGACATGTATGAATCAATTTAAAGATATTATATGAAAATATCTGCATTCTCTCTCTCATTGTTTTGTGTTGTTGCTTCCGCGTGTTGTTCTTCAAGGTGGATCTGGTTAGGGTGCACCTTTGGCCCCTCTCACCATCCTCCCTTGCATCACTTCTTACAGTTGAGAGTAGCATTGATAAAGTTTTCGACCAGCCCTCTACAAATATTATTCCCAATGACCTCAGGTTTAGCAAATTTTTCCCTCAATATTTTGTTGTTTCTTTCCTTCCAAATACACCAACAAAGGTGAGGAGGGATAAGTTTCCAGAACTCTCTAGCCAACTCATTAGGAAAAGGATAGCTCCATTGAGTAACAAATTCCTGCCAAGAGTTAGGAAAAAGCCAACACAAATTCCACTTTTTGAAAATAAGATCCCACACGCTACGGGTATAGTTACAATGAAGCATAAGGCGATCACAAGATTCTGCATCTTCCATGCAGAGAAAACATCTATTAACCAAAATAAACCCCTTTTAGATAGATTATAAAGAGTAAGGGGCTTGTTCTAAACAAGGATCTAGAAGAAAAAATTAATTTTAGGGGTTAGGAACTTATACCAAATAGTCACCCACAAAAGTTTGTCTTCCCTTGAAGAAGACAAAGAGCAAGCTGAGGCAACCAAGAATTCTCCATTAGAGGTAGGGGCCCAAATAATTTTGTCTTGAAAGTTGTCCCTAATGAACCTAGAATGTAATTCATTCATAAGAGGATAGAATCTGCTATCAATAATGCCAATGTCCTTCCATTTGTTAGCTTGCTAGTAATCAGAAACTTTGATTCCAAAGATAGCTTTGGCTTGATTGATTGCTTCCTTCCACTCTTGCTTGTTTGATAGAGGCTCTTTTTGGACCCAAGGGCCATCCCAAAAATCAATTTTTACCCCATCACCCAGCTTCCATCTTCTCCCCTAAAGAATGATATCTTTTGAGGAACTTATACTATTCCAAATATAAGAACCATTCACCTTGTCTTCATTTTTAATTTAGTCCTCCAAGTTACTGGAATCAAACAGATACTTGTTTCTTATGATATCATTCCACTACTTTATGTCCCCATAAATTCTCAAAATTTTCTCTTCCAGGAGGGCCTTGTTAAAAAGTTTAATTGGTCTCAGCCCAAGCCCCCCTTTTCTCTTGGGTTTGCAAACCTTCTCCCAAGCTATCAGACTTAATCTTTTTTTATCTTCAACTCCAGACCATAAAAATATTTTTTGGGTATTCTCTATAACAACAAAAAGTTTTATGAGGAATCTTAAAGAGACTCAATGCATAAACAAGTAGATTGTTCAAATTAGATTTGAGAAGTTGAAGTTTACCAGAGTTGATCAGAAGGGATCCTTTCCAACCAGCTAGCTTATTATTAAACCTGTCCACAATAAGATTCCAGAAGCTTTTAGGGGGCTTCAAGAAAAGGGGGAGACCCAGATAGGAGGATGGAAGATTCCCAATGCTACAACTGAGGAGATTAGAAATCTTATTCTATCTTTCAAGAGGAGTATTAATGAAGAACATAAAGATCTTATTCTAATTTATAAGTTGACCTGAAGCTGAAGTATAGATAGTCAAGGCTTTTTTGAGGTTTCTTGCTTCTTTTATAGTTGCCTCCCCCATAATAAGAGTTTCATCAACAAATTGCTCGTGAGAGAAAACATATCTGATCAGAGACAGATGGAGACCCAATATGCTTCCCTCATTGACAAGTTTATTGATAAATCTTCCAAGGCACTCAGCCAAAATAGAAAACAAGATTGGAGAAATGGGATCTCCTTGCCTGAGGCCTCTGGAAGGTTTAAAAAAGCTAGAAGAGCCACCATTAACGATAAAAGAGGACAAGACAATAGAGACTAATTGGGAAATGAGTTTTAAGACCCCAGAATCAAAGCTATAGTGACTTAGAACTTTTTGGAGGAATTTCTAGTCCACCCTATCATATGCTTTGGACAAGTCATGTTTCATAAGGAATCCTTGTTTCTTTGCCCCTTCAAGGGAATGAATATTCTCATGGGCCACCATAATAGAATCTAGAATTTTCCTTCTTGGAACAAAGCCATTTTGTTGGGGGAAATAATAGAAGGCAATAGGGCAAGCAACCTAGAAGTCAAGACTTTAGGAATAATCTTGTAGACAACATTGCAGAGGCTAATCGATCTAAATGCTTTCATTTGTATTGGCCCTTGTCTTTTTGGGAATCAAGACCAAAAAAGTAGCATCTAATTCCCTTAAAAGAATTTAGTTCTAAAAAACTCTTTGACTGCGTCCTGCACATCTTTAACAGTTATGTCCCAAAATTGTTGGAAGAAGAAAAGGGGGAAACCGTCAGGACCCGGAGATTTTTCCCCTTCAAAAGAGAACATTGCTTCTTTGATTTACTTATAATTGGGGATGGCCTTAAGCCTTAAGTTAGTCCTATAATCAATCAGATTAGGGATAGCTAAAAGGATCTTATTTTGACTTTGCATATCAAGATTTTCCTCTTTGGATAATAAAGAAGAGAAGAAAAGGAGCATTTCCTTTCTGATATCCTCTTCCTTATTCAAGGTTTTTCCATTAGAAATAAGGGAAGAAATCCTATTTATAGCTTTGTGTTTCATATTAGTCATATGAAATAATCTTTTATTTTTCTCCCCATCTTTTAGCCAAAGGGCTTTTGATCTCTGTCCCCAGAAAGATTCCTCTTTAGAGATGATATTGTGAAAATCAGCCACCAACAAATTTTCAGTATTTTTAAGCTCCTCTAAGATGCCCTCTCTCTGAATTTTCTCTTAAATGACCTTTAATTCATTCTATTTACTATTTTTAGCCATAAAAATGTCTACAAAAATTTCCTTATTCCAGATTCTTACTTTCCTTTTGATAGTGCTCAACTTTTTAGCAATTCTATACATAACACCACCATCCTTGTTATAATTCCACCATTTGGCATTACACTCTTTCAAACTTGGGTGAGCCATCCACATTTTTTAAAAATGAAAAGGGATATTATTTTTCCCATTTAAAAGGTTGGCATTAAAAACTATGGGAAAATGATTAGAACCAATTCTCAAAGAAGAAGATAAAGAACAAGAGAACTTAGAAATCTAGTCAAAAGATAAAAGAGTTCTATCTAATTTAACCTGTATGAGATCAGCTCCACTTCTTCTATTCATCCAAGTGTAGGATATTCCTTCTAGTTCCATGTCCATAAAAGATTGGTCATTGATGTAATCCATAAGATCCAATCTGCTGTCAATTTGAGAGGGGACACCGCCCAATTTGTCATCAGAATTAAGGGGAGTGTTGAAATCTCCCATAACCATCTAGCTGTCCTCTTGGTAATTACTTTTGATTTCTTTAAGCCTTTTCCAAAATTTCAATCTGCCATTTTTAGTACTGGGAGTGTAGATATTCATCAAGTTGCAAGAAAAATCATGTTTAAGATGTTTAACTTTGACAAGAATAATATTTTTTTCCACAAGCAAAATTATGCAGTTAATAGAGATATTATTCCAAAATATAACAACTCCTCCAGAAGCTCCATTAGAGTCACTTCCTATACTATTACCATTCTTAAAAGGGTGAATTTTTTCCACTTTAATACTTGACATCTTAGTTTTTTGGATAAGTAAAATGTTAGGTTTGCTATCTCTCACCATATTTCTCAATACATCTTGCTTATGGGGACTATTCAATCCTCTAATATTCTAAGATAGAATCTCCATTTAAAGGGTTGGGGATTAGATCTTTGGGATGGTAGACTATTTACTATCCGTAATATTCTTTTTCTTCTTCTTGTTCCCTGGTTATTTTGTGAGAAGGTATGCCTCTTCTCTCCCTTAACGGTGAGCCAACATCAACTTTATGCTGCCTTCTAGTTTGAACTCCTCCTTGGGGGGTACTTTTTGATTTCTTACCTGACTTTGTCATCCTTTGACTCCCCCCACCTTTTTTTGAATGTTTTTTGAGCTTCTTTTTATCAATGATTTCTGACCAGGGTGTCTCATGATGCTCCATAGAAAGATGGTCATCAACCAAGCTCTCCTTTTGACTATCTTCCCCACTTACTTCAAACTAGCTCCTTCTGCAGCAAGCTATAGCAGGGGAATTTTCAGGCCCATTGGCTAGAAATAAAACTAAGTCAGAATTTCCTATTTTAGTTCCTCTAGAACCCATAGGGGAAAATATATTTCCATTCTTATCTTTCTCTTCTTTATTAGGACTTGGGAAATCCAGTTGAACATGTTCCTCTGATTTTTCATTAGTTGACTGTATTCCATCTTTATCTTTGTCTTCTTTCTTAGATCTTGGAGAATCTAATTGAACTATCTCTTCGACTTTATCCTCAGCTCTTTCTGGCTGTATAGAGGCTTATGCTCCTATCAGGTTCTCAACTTCTATTTTATTTTCCATAGCTTGTTCATTATTAGCTCCACCAGCTTTTAGCTCATCAATTTTTTTCTCTTCCTCATTAGGAGTATTAGGTTTAATATGGGTCTCTACTACTCCATTATTTTCTTTCCAATCAGTTCTTGGCTCTTTCTTTTTAGTTTGGTGTACTTTCTCCTTTGGTTTCATCATGCATTGTTTTGCCCAATGCCCAAATTTTTTGCATGTGAAGAAAGCAAAGGGAAGTGATTCGTAATCCATCATTTGAATATGTTTGCCCAGTTTTGAGTTAATAGTTATAACCTCCGGCAGGTCTGCCTTTTGGTGGATGTTGACATAGATTATGGCATAGACAAGTCTTGTCATTGTAGCTATCATCGGGTCAATAGATAGAAGCTCCTCAAAAGATCCAGCTAGACCCACAAAAATGTCCTCATGCTAGTATTCCAGAGGAAGACCTTGGAATTGAACCCACACCGGGGTTGCTTCAAACATATCTGCATTCATGTCAAGTCTAGTTCCCCATTTTTGGAGAGACAAAGATGATTTGGTGAATATTCAGGGGCCACCACAAAGGACATTAGAGAGGTCTTCTACACTTGAGAAAAAAAATGAGAAGAAGCCCTTTGGAAAATCCTCCATGTCTACTTGGCCCTTTAGTTTCCATTTTCTAGCTGAGAAAAGTCTTACCGCATCAATATTAGGTCTAGGTCCAGTGAACTTTCCCACCAGTGTGTTCTTCATTGAAGACACTATATGGTCTACCAATGAGTTAGGAAGGGAGATGCTAAAGACTCCTTTTTCCAGGTTAAAAGTATTATCAACACAAGGAAATGAGGAATTTCCTATTGGTTTGACCCCAAACAAGCATGACCAACTACCTTTTTTGAACTTTCATAAAAATATTGACCAACATTCCTAGTAAAGAGAGACTTACCGACATCTTTGTCCCCTTTATTTTCCTTGGTGGAGCCCTCCTCTAATTCACCCCCAACCTTCTACTAGTTACCTGCCTTAGAGATTCCCTGAATGCTTCCAGATGCTGGTTTCCTGCCTGAAGTAGAGTTTGAAAATGCTTGTTTTTCTCTTACTTTTCCACCTCGGGAATGATTGTTGTCTGGGTCTTTGTCCACTTTTGAGTCCTTATCTCCCCCATTCTTCTGTTGATCACCTACCACTATAGATGCCTGATCCCTTCCTGTTGCAGGTTTCCTGCCCGGTGAAATTTTTGAATTTTCTCCCTCCGGTTGATGCCTTCCCTCTCTGCTCACCATTTTTTATCAACCTTGAAAATTTATCTTTATTCTCCATTTGTTTCCTAAGCACTTGCATCAAATATTATGTGGTCTAAGTACCTATTTTATTAATTTGACTCACCATTTCATTCAGTTGACTATATATACTTCCCTTCTCATTTATATCTTCCTCTTGTACTATCTCTTGTAGTATTTCTTTTACATTCTCAAGTACATCAATTTTATGCTTCTTTGTAAGCAATTTGTCTTGTGCAGCTTTCCTCTTTAGTAAATCACTGAATTCTGATAGTTCCTTGGGGCTCATGGTCAAGATGTCAACCTTCAGTATAACAATATGTTGGCTTAAGTAAATTATCTCCTTTTCATGCTTCCTCTTCTTTGATTTCTTCTTTGTAGCTTGTGCACTTTCTCCAGTAGATAAATTCACATCAGAAATTGTAGTTGTAGTAGTATCCTCGATTTTCTCTTCTCTTTCTTCTTTTTATTTTCCTTCCTTATTCTCCTCTTGTTTCATTTCTTCCTTCTTCTCCTCTTGTTTATCCTTTTCCTTCTCTTTTATTGGTTTGGTGGGGGCATCAATGGTCTCAGTAGGAGTGACTGACTCTATAGTGTCCTTTTTTTCTTTCTCCTTTTATGGCTTGGTGGGGGAATCAGTTGAAAAATCCTTTGTAGCCTCTGAGATAACCTATTCAATCTCAGAAAATTCATTATTTTTTCAATAACAGGATCTGCATCCATTAGTTTTTCTTTTGTTGATTAATCAATATTCATTTCTTCATTCACCTTGGCCTCGGTTGGTATTACATCATCATCTGCATTGCCCTCTATTGGGTCTTTATCTATAATATCTTCAATGATGACCTCTTCTCTATCTATAGTCAAATCAATGGGATTTGACTTCCCTTGTTGTTCCTTGATTTATGTCGATTGGTCGGGAAAGAATATCTTTCTCCATAAAGCATCTGTCTTCTTTTGCACTTCTTTTGGCTTACTGACCATTATCCTTAGTACTCTACTTTTGACTAGGAATCTCTTAGAATATTCTTGTAGTGATTCCTTAATTCTTCTTGATGATAAATAAGGAATAATGATAGCTTGAGATCTTCCCCTCATTTTTTATCAAATTTCAAGGCATCTTTCCATCTTGCATCAATCTTTTGGTATAGCTCATCTAACACTCAATTGGCCATCTCAACCAGCATAGTCCTAAACTTGTGCAATGTAAACACAATTACTTCAATCTTTTATTTTTCCTCATCACTTCTGGTTTCATATTCAAGAGTTGTTTTATCCCTGAATAACCTCCATATTTCTTAAGTACCTTGAGTGACTCATCTAGGTTTCTCAGTTTTGGTGTTTGATTGTGCACAACTTTGAATTGAGTTACATCTTTAGATTCAGTTTCATTGTCTTCTTGTAACTTCAACTTCCTTCTAGGTCTCCTAGTAGTCTTCTTTTCTCTTGTGTATGTTTTAGGCTTAGGTTGTTCTATCCTTTTTTTCTTTTTCTCTCTTGGTGTGGAGGAAGACCTTGTTAATGGTCTTGCACCGATTGGACTAGGGGTCTCCTCTTTCTTTCTAATTTTCTTCCCCTTAATATCTAAAGGAAAAATTCATCTTATTTAGCAACAACACCCAATTTTTCTTATAAAATACTAATCATTCTGCTGGTTTTCCTCATTTCCTTAGGTATCAATATACCTAGCTTGATTTTATCTTTTAATTCCTCATAGGTATCATATCAATTGGCTCTTTTGTCAATTGGTTTCTCTAATAATCCTTCAATTTGTATTGATGTTTCACCAATATCCATTTCATAACCCATAGGTGGTAGCCACATGGTTCTAGGATCCACATGGTTCTAGGATCCACATGGTTCTAGTGGCCAGTATCGGTATCAACTTGAAAATATATAGTGTCCTTGTATTGTTCCACTAGCTTGGGTGAAATTCAAAAAAATTTATGCATCTTAGCTTGGAATTTTGAGAAATAATCATTCATAACCATGTCAAAGTTATCTCCTAAAATTTGAATGTACTCATTTATTTGATAGATTATCAATTTGTTTACATTCCATTCTAAATCCCTGATTGATGGAAAGAAGTTTTGGAAGTAGAAAATATGCATACCAATAGGGATCTGAAATTCAATGTGTTTGTCTTTGCCTTCTTGATTGTACTCATGTTGTCATCAAATTGCTTCAATAAGATCTCACATAGATATATCTTCATATCCTTATTCACAATCTTGTAGGCTATATCAACAACTCCACAAGGTACACTATCTACCTGAGATGATTGGAAGATTCAGTAGGATTTTATGTTGCTCATGAATATCAACTCAGGATCATCAACAATAGACAACTTCAAACCTCTTCTATCCCATTTAGCTTGAGTATGCTCACAAAGTTTGTTCTTATCCATTTTCTTGTAGGCTATTAGTCTATCATTGATTGGATAACCTATAAAAACATGTAGTACATCTTTCATGATTTTAATAGGTGCATCAAGCCACGTGAAATGATCATGAACTTGGCTCAAAAAAATCCTCATTCATTCCTACTTGAATACTTTTGGTACATGCATAGCATGAACCAAACCCTTGGTCTCCAAATGTGTATGTTCATCTATTGGCCTCTAGATCTTAGGTTGTCACTTTTGGAAAATTCTTACATAATTTCCACCCTCTTTGCAATCAAATTTCTGAGGGACTCCTAGTTTTTACCCTTGATTCTAGGGTTAATTTCCTTGCATCATCAAAATTCTACCCCTCCACTTGAGGCGATTTACAACTACATTATGATTTCTATCCTCATCTGATCAAAATTCTAAGCATCCTAAGATTTATGCTCTCTCCTTATAAGCATTTCCAAACAATTACAAATCTCCGCCAAGGATAGATATGGAGATTATAAGATTCGCTTTAGTTATGAAAGTAAAATTCCAATGGAGGTGTGAATTTTGATTATCATGAGCAAACTATTTTGAACTACCTTATGATTTATGCCATCGAATTTCAAAGAGGGCATAGATTTTTGCAAAATCCCCACAACATTATGATTTTAGCCCAAGAAATTAAAGTATAAAGAGAATAAATTTTAGGTCAAAGTGAAATTTGACTTTTAGTGAAAAGAAATCAAAGTTCAATTTAAATTATGGTTGGTCGGCCCTTGTATAGCACTCAATACACATGACTCTAGGCATGGGGCATGTAAAACAAAGATGGGGGTTTTCATTTCAAAGCCAATTCAAATCATAAAATAGAAGCCTTTGGAAACTAAAGACTTCAAAACCACTTGAACTAGATATGACTTAGGAATTAAGTTCTGATGAAGAGCCACCCACCCTTACCAACTCATATCCAAAGATAAAACAACAAAGAGTCAAGGAGAGAATATAAATTCTTCACAAAGCATGAATTGATAGTACTTGAAGATGATGACAATGCTTCCAAATACTTGAGGATAAAATCTTTACAACTCCCTTGAAAGAGATCACTACAACTTCTTACAATATGAGGTCATTACAAACACTCTCCAAAAATAACCCAATAATTAACACGAGCAACTTGAGAAATGCAAGAGAAAATGTTGAATCTTTATTATTTATTAGAAATAAATATTCCACCACTTCTAAAAATATTATCCAAGTTTCCTTTCAAATATGCAAACTAGACCTTACAAGCTTACAATTTCATAAGGATGTAATCCTTTCTGCTTGAGGACCTTACAAAACTCCAACAACTTTTACAATTGATTTCCACAAGTATATATAGTACTTCCCACCTAAGAGATTATAAACACAAGCAATGTGGGATAAAGGCTAGGTGAAAGTACCATGCTACAAGTATTAAATGCATGATGTAATTTAATAAATGCCTAAAGCATTTTGTTAAACAAGGAACTTTCCATAAATTTGTAAAATGACACCTATGTACCTTGATAAATGATAAGTTACAAAAGTTTAGGATTTTATTTTTTATTTTTTATTTTCATTTATTGTATTTTTTTCATTTTCTATCTCCTCGGTGCTCTTACACCCTGGATGTGTTAGGAATAATAGTCCACAATACAACTGAGAGGGGGGGTGAATCAGTTGTATGATAGAATATTAAACTTTTAAACTTTTAATCTTATCAATATCGGATCCAATGAATACAATGATTTCCAACACAATAACATAGAATTTTGGTTTCGGGGAAACCTTGTTAAAGGTATAACCCTCGGTGGGAATTAGCACCCACAAATAATGTACTGAGAGTATAGTAATCCATGTTAGAAGATATATCCCTGTTAGGAGCTTATTGAAACATTAAAGTACATAGTCCTTGTTAGAGGACAAACCCTGTTAGGAGTCAAGAACAAAAGAGGGCTCACTGCCCAAGGCTCACTACCCAAAGAAGGTTAAGTCCACCTTCTTAACTCACTAGTTTGCAACAAGTGTATATGAAGAAATACACAATCTTTTGAACTGTTTGCTAGCAACTATCTTTTCTTGATCAGTTCCAATGAATTCCACCAATAATCCTCTACTCTACATGCAACAAACACAAATTCACAACCTCCTTATATCACATATATCACATCCATGTCTTTTCCAAAGAAAAGATCTTTCATTTATACCTTATTACATTTTACTAAGATTAAGTCAGCCCATAAGGCTTTCCTAATTACAAACAATTACATAAGCCCTTGCTAAGATAAACATGGTATCTAAAACAAGTTTACAATGATTACATTACAATGATTAAGGACTGACATCCTTGATTTATGCTTGCCTAAGAAGACACATGCTTCATTCCCTAAGTTGGCTTCAGAATGAGCCATCGCTAGAGCACACACCATAGATGATGTCACCTATCACTCTGTACCTTGCGCTAAATAATGAACATCTGTCAATACCTCTTCCATCATCATTCAAGTTTGCATACCTTGAATCTAATCCCTTTGAAATATATACCAAAAACTCAGAGACTAACTTTGTCAATTCTCACTGTCATAGTCCAGTGACCAGTCTTTACCAAAACAACTGTATCTTTCTTAATATGCATCACTTGATGATGCAATCATAGATATAAGATCATAACATCCATCTGAACTCTCATTTAACTTCGCAGCATCTGAAACATCCGTACACTATCTGTACACTGTGATTACCAGTCTGGTTCCTTCATAAAAGCATATGTTGACATCAGTGACAAAACACAAATGACAATAGTATGAGTACCCATTCAGTAACATAGTGATTAAACATATTACATGTCTTAATCACCACCCATGCATTAGCAATATCCAACAGGATGCTTCTGCATTAAACACCCGGGGTAATTTGAGAAAAGACCTTGTCACATCTCATGTGTTTAGAGGAAAACCAAGACAATAAACCTTTGTCTTTGATATCCATGATGAATCTTCAATAGGTCATCCTTTCCATTTAACTAGGGAACTCTTCATATTATTTGTTTCTTTTATTTCTTCCCATAAAACTATCCAAAATATCCTTTATCTCATCTGTAACTAAAGTAGGTGCTGGAGTATCCCTCTATGCTTCTATTATTTCATGTTCATTGCTTCCTTCATGATACTCTACCAAATCTAGAATATTAAACATAGGTGAGATGTCAAGTCCATCTGGTAACTCTACCTCATAAGTATTTCCAAAATCATGCTTCTTCAATATTTTGCATGGTCCAAATCTTTTCATCTTCAACTTATTTTATGTTCCTATTGGAAACCTCTCTTTTCACAAATGAACCATGACTTCATCACCAATATGAAATTTGTGGTATCTTCTCTTCTGATATGCCTTAGCCTTGTATTGAATATTCCTTTTAGTAATATTATTTTTCACCTCTTCATGCAAATTCTTTGAGTGTTGAGCAAAGTCTTTAGCTTCAGCACTACTCTTTTCTTCTTTATCTAATTTCCTTAACTCTGAATAATTCCTAAGATTACTTTCATATACTATTTGGCATAGCAATTTACCATTTCTTCTATTGACATAATTATTGTATGCAAATTTTTCCTGTGGTAAAATCATATCCCACCCCTTGTGGTTATCTCCTACTACGCATCTCAATAGGTTTCCCAAACTCCTATTCACCACTTTTGTTTCTCCATCAGTCTGCGGATGGTGTGTTGAATTGAAATTCAAATCTATCTGTAGATTATGATTTTGAACCTGTTACCTGTCTTGAAAGGCTGAAACATTCAAATATTAGACTAATCTAACATATTCATGAACTAAAAAAATAGCATAAGACATGAAAACAAAACCAAAGCCACCTCAAGATTGTTGCTAAAAAAACAAGTGCTATAGAGCAAATGTTTGATTCGCTTCAATTAGAGGGATGTGGGTGTGCTCTCTAAGCACTTGGAGCATATTCTAATGCATACTAAGATTGATTTTAGACCAAATATAGGTGTGATATGATGCTATATGCTATGAAAAACAATAAAAGAAACTATGTTAATCCATTATTGCTAAGTTATGATGTTCTTTAAGAAAGCTTGAAGATGATAAAAAGAAACTAACAATTAGTATTGCTTATGCTAAGTCTAGAGCTAAATGGACATGATAACAATGCATAAAATGAAAGGTGAATGGATATTTTGCTCTTGAAAATGAGGACTATTTATAGACTTTTGGGAGGATGAATGAGTGGCTAGGATCAAAATCCTTAAGAGAGGCCAAGATTCATTCAAAGGGGAGCACATGGATTGTGCTAGTTCAAGGCCACCTCCTTGTGACAAGTGTGACAAGGGCATTGGGTTGAAAGATGGGAGGAATGTGCACAATTTGGGAAATGTGCCTAAGGTCAAAGGGTGTAAGAAAGGGGTGAGGGGCTTCTTAAATGCATCATAAATGCATGTAAGAGGGATAAGGAGGCTTTAAATGCACTTAATGCATGTAAGAGAAGCCTCTAGAAGTTTGTTGACTTTGGGTCAAGCTTAGGAGTTGGCTAACCTTGTTTAGGGAATGTGACAAGGTTAGGGGGAGGATTAGGATTAGGATTAGGGGATTTTAGGATTAGGATGGGTGAAGAGGTTGGGTTGAGAAGATTCTAGAAGAGTCTAGAATTCTCCTTGGTTTTATGGAATAAAAGTTTATTCATTCCAAAAGCTTAAGTTTTGGGAATATTTATTGAAATATTTTCAATAAATATGAAAATTAAATATTTAATCTTAATTAAATATTTTGAGTTGAGATTAGGGTTAGAAAAGGTGGGATTAGCCTTTTAATCGAAATTAAGAAGGGATTAGAAGATTTTGGAAGAGGTTAGTGGTCTTAGGAAAAAAGGCTAACTTTTGGTCAAAAAATAAATTAATTATTTTTTGGGGGATTTTTGGTCAATTTATTAATTAAAATAATTAATAAATAGGGGATTAATGTTTAAATAAGATTTAAACATTTTTGGGAGGGATTTCTTAATTAAATATTTTTAATTAAGATAAAGGGATTTAATGACATAAAAATAAATTAATTAATTAAATAAATAATTAATTAATAAATGATGATGTCATCAGGGATTTTTCAGAAAATAAAAATAATTTATTTTCTAAAGGATTTTTAGGTGTCTACATTTTGCCCCTCTTTGATGCGATGTCGCAAGTGGCATGGCGTCAAAGACAAGAAAATAAGATGCCCAAGGCTAGAATTTAGAGGAATAAGGGATTGTGCCCCCTCGAGAAAATAACGCAAGGAGCAAACATTGTGAAATTTTCTCGAAAGGAAACAAAGAAGGAAGGACCTAGGAAGAAGGGGAGATAAATAACCAAGCTTCCAAGAGCAAAGATGAGTGAATGCAAGATGAGATGGAATGCAAAATGCAGGATGCAGCTACATGAGGATGCAAGATTAATCTATATGATGCAGGATGCAGGGGAGATGGGGAAGCTCCAAGTGCAAATGTGGAGAGCACAACCTAGTTTAATATAGCAATGCTAGAGACCTGCCAAGGATACTGGGATCACGAGGCCTTGTCACCAGCGTTGCATAGGACTGACGCTAAAAAGACACGCAGGGTTGCCCCAGCATCGCACATGAAACCCGAAGGAGGCATGGTGGAAATGATGCTGAAGAAACCACAAACACATGACTGACTCACAGGCAGAAGCAAAAGATCAAAAGACCTTGCCCCAGATGATCCTCATTCGCAGCACACCATGATATAAAGGATCGTGGTGACGTTGAGTAGAGAACAATGAGAAGCTGTAAAAGATTAACAAGACCCAAAGGACAAAATCCAAGGTCAAAATGAAAACTCCAAAAAGACATCCTTTGCCAAGGAGAGAGATGTGATTTGATTGATGGTGGGAAGATTGGTCGGACAGGAGGAACGATATATCCTCAAGGACCAGGATGGAAGATTAGGTCAGACAGGAGGAACGATATATCCTCAAGGACCCATGGGTTGGTGAGAGAATAAGTGTAGTTGTTCGCTGGCAAAAGCTGAAGTTCAAGGAATAATCAGGATGAGCAAGGATAAGTCGACAATTGATGTTGCTGAAGCACAAGGCCCGAGTGGGACTAAAAGTTTTCTGAGGCTGGGGATGGGACAAGATATTTGATCAAATGCTGCTGCAGGACGGACAAAGGTTATGTACAACAAGGAGGAACGATATGCACAAGGGATATGTACAGAAGCTCAGGATTGGGGATAGGAAGATCACACTCGGCGGGACTCTCACTAGGACGGAGACAAGAAGGATATTTACAGAAAGGATTGCGCTGTATAGGAAAGGGATAAGGATATGGTACAAGATATGGTACAAAGCTTTGGAATAGGATATGGATTGCAGATGGGTTGGAGGAAGATGGAAGTTGAATGCTTGGAAGATAGGGGAGATGGAACTGCTGGGAGGTCTGTTATGGATGGAGGAAGAGGACGGTAGCTGAAAGGACAACTGAATAGATAAATAGCCCAGTTTACTATGTTGGCGCCTGTTTACCAGGTTTTCACCAACATACTTGTCCAAGGCGCTTGAATTGCCAAGTTTTCACTGTTTGGACGATCATTTTCTCTTTCTCTTTTCTTTTTTGCTTTTTTTTGCTTTTTTGAATGTTTTTGGATTTTCTGATATATGCAGGATCAGGTTCAGGCATAGAACCTCTTCAGATGGATGATGTTGATAGGATCATTCAAGGGCTCACCTTCTGGTGTTGATAGCTAATAGGCTCCCGAGCCGAAGGATGCGGTGACAACATAGGGGCCCAACCAAGTAGGCTCAAACTTGCCTTTCTTTTCTCTATTTGCTAGGACCTTCTGATTTTCTTTAAGGACCATGTCACCAACCTGGAATTGTCTAGGATGGACCTTTTTGTTATAACTCCTTTTGAGTCGATTTTGGTATGCCACCAGGTGATCATATGCTTGCTGTCTCTTTTCATCTAACAGGTCTAGCTGTGTGAGACGGGCTACATGATAATCTTCATCAGTGGTGTAGTTCTTCATGGAGACTCGCAATGAGGGGAGCTCAACCTCGATCGGTAGAACAGCTTCAGCACCATATACAAGGGAGTATGGGGTGGTGCCTGTGGGAGTGCGATAAGAAGTGCGGTAGGCCCAAAGGGCGGGATTGATTTGGAGGTGCCAGTCACGACCAGAATCATTGACAACCTTCTTGAGGATTTTCAAGATAGTTTTGTTAGTTGCCTCAGCTTGGCCATTTCCTTGAGGGAAATATGGACTGGAGAAACGGTGATGGATGTGGAGTCTGGCACATAGATCATCCACATGCTGGTTTTCAAAAGGTGTGCCATGGTCTGTGAAGATGGTAGATGGTATGCCGAAGTGACAAATGATATGATAGAGGATGAACTTGGATATTTGGATGCCAGTAGTAAGGGTGAGTGGAATCGCTTCAACCCATTTGGTAAAGTACTCTGTGGCTGTTATGATATACTTGTGTCCATCCGAAGAGAGGGGGGTGATCAAGCCAACGAGGTCGAGGCCCCAACATGAAAAAGGCCATGGTGGTGCAATAGGCTGTAGATCTTGTGCTGGTGCATGTATCAAATTGGCATGCTGTTGACATGGGAGACATTTCTTGACAAAATCACATGCATCATGTTCCATTGTTGGCCAATAATATCCAACTCTAAGCAGCTGCTTTGCTAGAACCATGCCACTCGTGTGGGCACCGCAAATTCCAGCGTGAACTTCTTGTAAGGCCAGGACGGCCTCGTTTGAATCTAAACATCTAGATAGGACATTGTGATACCCATGACGATATAGGGTGTTGGCTACAAGAGTGTAGCGGGAAGCTCTGCGAATAAGGTTTTGGTGTTGGTTATTGGTGAGATGGGGAGATATGATACCATTTTTTAGATATGCATGGATGTCGTGGTACCATGGGGATTGGGGACCAACCAAGACACATACCATTTCTGCATCAGCGTTCTCATAAGCTGGCGTATGTAGCTGCTCGACTAGGAATTCATATTGTGATGCGTCGTGTGGGATTTCTAACAAGGATCCAATGGTTGCCATTGCGTCCGCTGCTTTGTTCTGAAGTCTTGGGATCTGTGTGAACTGTAGATGTAGGAAATGCTCTTGCAGTTTGTCCACCAGTTGCTTGTAGGGTAGCAATTTGTCATCCTTTGTCTGATATTCATCTAGGACTTGTTTGATAATTAGCTGTGAATCTCCAAAGACTTGTAGTTCTGTGATGTTCCATTGGATAGCTATTTTGAGACCTAAGATGAGTGCCTCATATTCTGCAATGTTGTTGGTACAGGGGAATCCCAATTTGAATGATTTTGGGATGTAGTCACCTTGAGGTGTGACGAATAGGATTCCTGCCCCTGATCCATGTGATGTGTAGGAGCCATCAAAGTATAGTTTCCACATGGGCTGCTCTTCAATCATGCATAAGTGTTCATCAGGGAATTCCATGATTAGTGGATAGGCATCCACCAGTGGTGCTTCTTCTAGTTGATCAGCAATGACTTGTCCTTTGATTGCTTTGCGATCAATATACTGGATGTCAAACTCACTGAGTATCATGACCCATTTTGCCATACGGCCTGTGAGAGTTGTCTTTGATAGTAGATATTTGAGGGGGTCCACCTTTGAAATGAGCTTGATTGTGTGACTGAGCATGTAATGTCTAAGCTTTTGAGTGGTAAAGACCACTGCAAGGCATGCTTTTTCCATAGGTGAATAATTAAGCTCATATCCGACAAGAGTGCGACTGATGTAATAGATGGCTCTCTCCTTGTTGTCATCATCATGCTGAGCTAAGAGTGCCACCAGTTTTGTAGTGGTTGCCGAGATGTAGAGTATGAGAGGGCGTCCTGGAATTGGTGGTACTAGGATTGGAGAATTGGCAAGATACTCCTTGATCTTATCAAAGCTTCTTTGACATATGGGATCCCATTTGAAGCTTGTGTCTTTGCATAGGAGATGCATAAAAGGTTGGCACTTGTCTGCTAACTGAGAAATGAACCGACGCACTGATTGAAGCTTTCCTTGTAGGCTTCTGAGCTGTTTGAGTGTTCTTGGTGGAGGCATCTCTGTTATTGCTTTGACCTTCTTGGGGTCTATCTCTATGCCTCGTCGCGATACTATGAAACCTAGGAGCTTTCCAGATGTAACACCAAAGACACATTTCTTTGGATTAAGCTTTAAGCCATAATGATTCAGACGATCAAACACACGCTCTAAGATGTTGAGGTGTTCATCCCTTGTTTTAGATTTTGCAAGGATATCATCCACATAGTCTTCAAGGATCTTGTGGATCATGTCATGGAAGATCGCTGTCATTGCTCGCTGATATGTTGCTCCTACATTCTTTAGCCCAAAGGGCATCATATTGTAGCAGAAGGTACCCCATGGGGTTGTGAATGCTGTTTTATGTTGATCTGCTTCTGCTATATGAATCTGGTTGTAACCGGAAAAGCCATCCATGAGTGATAGAATTTCGTGACCCGCTGTGAGGTCTACAAGCATGTCTATGTTTGGCAATGGGAAATCATCCTTAGGGCATGCCTTGTTCAAGTCCCTGAAATCAGTACAGATTCTGATGTCGCCAGAAGGCTTTGTGACTGGCACCATGTTAGAGATCCATTCTGAGTAGTCAATTGCTCTGATGATTTTTGCTTGAAGGAGCTTCTCAAGCTCTGCTTTAACTAGTAATGCTACCTTTGGATGCATTTTCCTTAGCTTCTGCTTCACTGGCTTAACGTTTGGATCTACTGATAGATGATGAACAACAAGGTTTGGATCAAGCCCAGGCATGTGGGCGTATGACCATGCAAAGTTGATAACTGATTCCTTGAGCAAGGTGCTGAGAGCCATTTCTTCTCCTTCTGTTAGGTTGACTGCAATGTAGGTGATCCTTGGACATTCTTCTGTTCCCAAGTTGATTGGCTTGGTCTCTTCTATGATGATTGGAGATTGCTCTAGTCTATAATCTTGGATAGGGGGAAGAGGCAAGGCTTCATCTTCTAGCGCTTGAATTGCCAAGTTTTCACTAGAAGATACGCCCTTTATTTTTACTGTTTTGGAGTCAGAATGTGCCCCAGAAGGGTTTTCACATAAAGAATCATGATGTTCTTTTGCTTTATCATTTTTGCGACTAAAGCTTGCCTCTTCCCCAAAATATCCTTCTGGGTGAAGCTGATAGACAGAGGTTGATGTTGGATCTTGATTGCTTGCTGGACCTGATGCCCCCATGAATTCTAGGAGTGCTTGTGCGCTTTGGAACTCATCAATGTGTGCAATGCTTGGTTGGTCCCAATCTATGAGGTCGGGGTTTGTGAGGGGAAGATCTATGAGGTTAATGGAGAGTTGTTGGAGAACAGAAGTCCCCAGGAGGGTGTCGTCGGCAAAGATATCGTCATAGGATCGGATGTCTTTCTCTTCGGGGATGTCTTCGATTTCCACAAGGTCATCCTGGCTATTCGAAAAGTTCACGTTGGTCATGTTAGTGCCCTCAGTTGTGGTATTGGGCTCTTGTTCAAGCAGGTGAGAGGTATTAAAGCCAAGTCCTTGCTGTTCTGGATTCTGGGATGGTATGATAGGAAATAAGTTTCCATCCTCTTGTGGTCCTAGACCACCACCTTGATAGTTATAGTGTTCTGTGACATTTTTGTAGGGGATTGGATATTTCTCTTTGAAGTACTCAAGAAGTTGTGTGTCACGTGATGGGGGATCTTTGTATAACCATTTGTTAATATCTGGATCCATTTCTTTGCTGTTGATGGTACCATGAGACTCAAAAGTCATGTTTCCGATTTGCTTGAGCTTATAATGTTCTTCAACAGGCTTGTTTTGACAACTTGGGCGCCCTTGAGTATGTGGATCACGTGGAAGAGCTCCTACAGCAAATGCATCACTGAGGCTGTATTCACCACAACCCTGGTTGTTGATCTTGATGGATGATAAGGTGGAAGAGAGGATGGTCTCTGGATCGCGATGGGATCGGGATGAGCTAGCAATAGAAGTACCAATATCGGTTCCAGGACAATGAGTAGAATGAGGGAAAGATGTTTCCATCGCAAGGCAGTATGCGAAGGGGTTAGGGTCAGCGTGGATGGTAACCTCAGTGCCTTGATGTGGAAACTTGATGCACTGATGGTAAGTAGATGGTACGGCCTTAATGGAATGGATCCATGGACGACCAAGGAGGATATTGAACGGTAGGTCAAGATCAACAACGTGGTAGAGAGTATCTTGCGTTGCTGGGCCTAGCTGGATAGGCAAAGTTATAGTACCTTCAGAGGTACGCTCCAAGTTATCATATGCTTTGATAGTGATTTGCTCATGTTGTATGTTGGCCTCCGTGAACTCGATCTTCTTGATGAATTTTAATGTGCACAAGTTGAGGGCTGAGCCATTATCCACTAGAACTCGTTTGATGGCGAAATCTCTGACCATGACAGCAATGCGGAGAGGGAGAGTATGGTCAGGAGCGACATCTGGTATATCAGATTCTTTGAAAGATAAGGCACATGCTGCAGATAGGTGTCCCACAAGAGTTTCAAACTGAGTTGTGTTAATGTCCGTGGGGACATGACCTTCTTTTAGAGCTTTGTCCAGGATCTCCTGATGGATGGGTGATGTGCGGAGCAAATCCAAGATAGATATTTGGGCTGGCATGTTCCCAAGATGCTCTATGATATTGTATTGTGCTCTTGGTGCATTATGCTGTGTTGCGCGTGCATTTGATGCTGGCCTGGTGTTAGACTGTGCTGTGGATGCAGTAGATGTTGGCCTTGGAGGAGCAGCTGATCTCGGAGGAGCACCGGCAACAGTTATCCTACCACTGCGGGTAGTTGCAGCACATTGTCGATCCGACCCTCTGACGTGGATGGTATTGATGGTGGGCTCATCTTGGATGGGCTCAACTTGAGTTATGCATCCGACATACTTGTCATAGTTGATGTAGGCCACTGTGTGATCTTCTTGCTTGCCTTTGCCACGATTTTGGGGCTGATTGGCGTTGGCTTGATTCTTCCCGGTATCGTGTTGAGGGAACACATTTTGATATATTTGCAAACTGGCATTGGGTGAAGCTTGAGTTGGTGCATCGACCTGGATTTCCTTGCGATCGATGAGATCTTGGATGTAGTGCTTAAGCCGCATGCACTTCAATGTTGTGTGCCCCTTCACACGATGGTAATCACAGTATTCATGTTCTTTATACCAATCAGACTTTGGTGCGTTGTCATCCTTCTGTGGGATGGGCGGATATGTGATCATATTTGCCTTGGCTAGCCGATAAAAGATCTGATCCAGAGGCTCACCCAAAGGTGTGAAAGTCCTCTTTGGATTGTTCTGATTATTGGGTTTATTCTGCCTTGGGGCAACATTAACTGCGTTAACAGGATTGCCTTGACGTGCTGGCTGCTGCTGTTGGTATTGCTGCTGATACTGTTGCACAGGCAGTTGATGAGCTTGAGGAGGCTGCTGATAAATAGGTGCTTGATATGCAGGAGCTGGTGGTTGCTGATAGATGGGTGCTTGTGGCGGTTGGTATGTTTGAGCTGGTGTAGGACTAGCCACAACGAATTGTACATTCTTAGTGTCAGTGGCTCCATCTGTAACAACATTTTTGCTACGATTCCAGTAACGAGATTTATCATTGTTGGGTTTGTTCTTGGAATCATCCTTGAAGTGACGAATAGTGCCTTCGTCTAGGAGAGCTTTCTCGATGCCTATACCTTTGCTCTTGATGTCTTGGTATGTCTGGAGACAGTTCATTCGCATGTGATGGGATAGCTTTGGATGCAGGTTATCAATGAAGATCTTTGTTAGATGCTTCTCTGGCGGCTGATATGATAACCTGGTTGTAAGATTCTGCCATCTTTGCAAGTATTCTGCAAGGCTTTCTCCGTCTTTCTGCTTTGAGTTGCATAGGTCTAGCAAGGACAACTCATTCTCCACATTATGGGCATAGTGTGTGATGAACTTCTCAGAGAGTTCAGCAAAGGTTTTTATTGTCCCATGTGGTATTTTGTAAAACCACTCAACAGCAGTTCCTCCCAAGCTTTTGGGAAACAGGCGCAGGAGATAGTTATCACTGTAAGCTACTTCTTGGCACGCCATGTAGAACTCTTTGATATGGTTTACTGGATCTCCTTTCCCCCGATACTTATCGAACTTGGGCATCTCAAAATGCTTGGGGAAAGGGATAGTTGCTATGGACCGATCGAAGGGATATGAGCACACCTCTTCGAACTTGTATGTTTTATTCTCTGTTCCACTTTGTAGCTCTTTTAGAGCATTTTTCATTGCTTCCCACTCAGCATTGAGTGGCGAGGGAACTGGAACTTCTGCTTGCGATGGAAGCTGTGGAACTAGATATGGCGTTTGCTGTGGATAAATAGGTTGGAACTGATTTTGGGGCAATGGTTGTTGGGGATATTGCTGGTGTGGCATAGGGGGATATTGTGGTAAATGATATGAGACCTCTTGATGTTGTTGGGCTACTTGCTGTTGTTGAACTGGCGGTTGTTGTGGGACTGCTTGCTGATAGTGGTCATTTGGAACTTGTTGTTGTAACTGATGGGTGGGAACTTGTTGTTGCTGGGGGATGATAGGAATTTGTTGCTGAGGCTGATAGCAAGGGACTTGCTGTTGTGGAGGAATGATGGGTGTTTGCTGAAAGGGGACATGTGGTTGCTATGGGGGAGGCTGTTGGAATGATGCTGCTTGCGGGTATGATGGTGGTAGTTGTTGAGGTTGGCTTTGGTTTTGGCTGATATAAGCTGGGTGCATGCCTGCGTTGTTTAGAGGTGGAACAAATGTGGGGAAGCTAGAAGCAAAGGGTGATGGGGTAAGATAGCTGGGGAAAGTTGGCTGTTGAAGTGGTGGAACTTGCTGGAAGGTATTTGGGATTTGGGATGAATAGCTTGAAGCCGGTGGTGTTTGGGGTAATTGCTGCTGTGCTGCTTGGGTGAAGGCAGTTTGTTGACTTGCAACCATAGATGTAGGGGATTGAGATGGGATCCCCCATGCTTTCATTTCTTCTTGTGTAAGGCCCCACTGAGAGCTTGTGTTAGGGTGCACTGCAGCGGATGATGGAATGGTAGGAGCAATGGGAGCTTGGGACACGAATGATGGTTGATATAAAAGAGCTTGTTGAGGTTGTGGTTGAGTGGATGCTTGTGAAGAGGAAAATGAAGGAAACACCCAAGAGAAAGATGAGGTTGGAATGGGGAGCGATTGCGCTAACCCCAAAGAAGAAGGTATAGGTGCTTGGGGGGTGAAGGGTGGCGGTGCTCCTTTGATGGTGAAAGATGTTGCTTGACTTGCGGATGGTGGTAAAGCTTTTGGTGTAAAAGCTTGTGTGAGAGGTGGAAGCTGACTTTGGGTTAAGTGTTGGATTTGGGCTTGGGCAGCCATAGTAGATGATGAAGCAAAAGGGGTATGAGATGGAGCGGATGGTGCTGCAGCTTGTGTTGTGGGACTGGCGAGGCTTCCTTGCAAGAAAAGGGGAATGGTGGAAAGCTCTTGGGATGTTTGCATGATAGGATCGGGAAATGGAGAATATGCTTGTGCTGGAACTTGGATTGTTTTGATGGGGATGCGTGGATAGAGAGATGGTGGGATGGAGGTACTTTCTGGCAGGTAGTGAACAAACGTGCTCTGCTGATGTTGCGGTATAAGGGCATTGGTCGCTGGTGGGCTATCTGGAGGATTTGCGAATGCTTGGATTGCCAACGGGGATGAAGGGATGTTTGGATCTTCACATGGGTTACTGGCTTGGATCTGGGGATTGTAGGTCATCATGGCGTTGGTGAAAAGGTTGGGATCGGATGAGGTTGTTGGTGGATAAGGATTCATGCTTCTTCTTTTCCGAGATCTGGTCTCAACAGGCATGGAGATGCAAGTGCTAAATGGATGCAAGATGTTTGGCTAAAAGATGTTGATGGATGCAAAGTTGATGAACTTCTAAAGATGATGACTTTCTAGGATGCAATGCAAGGATGGATCAAGATGGCGATGATGGAAGCTGGATGGAACTGATATGGATCAAGATGGTGGAGGAAAGATAGGTTGCTGGTGGAAAGCTGGTGAAAGATTACTGAGTGGTCAACAAATGAGCTGCTATTTTTCCCAAATGGAGGATCAGAGATATGATGGGGTCAACCTAAGATAGACTGATGATCTTCGGTCAACAAGTTTCTTATCAATGCACTCCAATCTCTTGCTCGAGATGATGGCTATGCAAGGACAAGGTTTGATTTCTTTATGACAACACGTTGTGCCAAAAAAGAGGATGATGGTCTCTGATCTTGGATATAGGATAGGAACAACTCAAAAGGTAGAACACTAAGTGTTGGTGGATCTCTAGATTTGGAACAAAAGATGATGGATCTGCTGGAAAGATATGGAAAGCTGATGGGGGGATGCTGGTGGAAAAGGTATTGAAGGGTGAAGGGACAATGCTCTTGAAGGATGATGCAAGTGCAAATGACAAGGACTGATTTTAGAATGCTGGTAGGAAGATGAATGCAAATGCAACTTTATGATGTTTTGAAATGTAACTAAGGTTTTGATGCTGATGCAAAGGGTGAAACTAGGATGAAACTAAGATGCAAGGCTGTTTGAGACAAGATTTCAAGATCTGAAGATGGAACAAGACATGAACAAGGAATTGGCTAATCTTCTGGCTCAAGGTTGACAAAGTGATGGTTAACTCGGAAACGGAAGGCGAACTGTTTGATGCGAGCGTTATGGGCAATGTTCTCAAATCTGGCTTGGGACTTCTCCTCTGCTTGGGTTGCTTGGATAGTGGATTGATAGGTCTTGAGTTTCTTCTTGGTAACTTTTCGCTCTTGATAGGCTTGGGATTTGGGCAACTTCGCTTTAGGATGTTTGCTCTTGCTGGGCATCACTTTGGAAAAGAGGCTTCTGATTTTGAGGCAAAGGTTTCCAATGGAAAAAGTTAAAGTCAAAGCAATCTCCACAAGGGACAAAGCAACCCTGCGGGATACAAACAAAGACAACTGACTCTGACAAAGCTTTGAAAGTGTATGTTTCAACAAGTGTTTTCACGGAGTCTTTGACTGTCAAGCACTTCAAACAGATCTACCTAAGGAAGGTGAGTATCAAAATCGCTTGCCCACAGCTTGGTATCCCCTAGAAGGGAATACAAATGGTGAGTAATCTTGAGGCGACCCGGTAAACCCCTTGGAATCGGTCCTTGCACAAGGATTTTGATACTTTCGGATGTAGATAGGGTAGCCTCTATTTTATCAAGTTTTTAATAGTTCTGTGGAGTCTCCATACCCGGTTATGCTGATCATCCGTGACTCACTTAAGAGCCTTGCCAATTATGCTGGGGGAGAGGAATGTTTACCATCCCCAGACACGTGTTTGGCACGAACGCCCGGCGATTAGGAGATGTAAGTGATTCTTTTGGTATTCACTTATTTGTATACCGGCCGGGGGGATACCGGTTTGAGGTCGTTCTCCGAGGAGGAAGCGCTTCTCCTTGGACAGGTCTCGCTAAAAGCAGAACAGGTGAACTTGTCCAAGTTCAAATGTTCCACGTTGCTTACTCTAACAAGGATTATGCAAAATTTGAAAAACTCCTACATGCACATCAAGCAGATTTTGTTCATTTTCCCAAATTTGATTAAGTTTGTTTGAACTTTGAAAAATGAAGACACACGTGTTTAGATTTTGATTTGTTCCTTTCTCCAAAATGTAAATAAATTGAACGTTTGCAAGTTCTTTCCTTTTGTGCATTCAAGATTTGATTAGCGAGTTGATTTAAGAACTTTGAAAAAGCTTTGTTTTGTCCCTTAGATCACTCAAGATTGAATTTGGCTTGCTTGCTTTGAAAACTGAAACAGATGAGGGAATAGAGTTGTTTGTTCCTTTTAGTGCATTCAAGATTGAGTTTGATTTTCAAATTGACAATGACACTTAGGACCTAAGTTCTTCCTTTTAGCTTCATTCAAGATTTTGTTTTGACTCGTTTGAATGCAGATTTGATGTTCTTTTTATGCCCAAAAAGATATGATCATTCCTACTTTGCATGAATGCATTGTTAAAAATCCTTGATGTTGCAAGGATGCAAATGCCTTGATTAATTTTTTTGTTTTGTTTGTTAGAACAAATTTTGCAAATTTTAGTCCTTAATGCATTCAAGAATGATTTGGGGGTTCATTTTAAGCACTAAAATAAGGTGTGTATGATTTTGCTTCCTTATGGATATTATTATTATTTTTGAAAAAAAATGGCCATGACCTCCTTGCTAGAAGAAGAAGAAGGAGATGGAATAGAAGAAGAATATAGACAAGAAGAGGAAGAAGAATATAGATAAGAAGAAGAAGAAGGGATCGAAGTGCTCCGTCCACCTATAAGCTTGAAAAATCTGAAAATGGTCTAAAACCCATCAGAATGTTTGCAAAGAACCCGTGAAGTGGCTCCCACCGGGCGTGCCAGAATGTAGACTATGATTTTGAACCTGTTACCTGTCTTGAAAGGCTGAAACATTCAAATATTAGACTAATCTAACATATTCATGAACTAAAAAAATAGCATAAGACATGAAAACAAAACCAAAGCCACCTCAAGATTGTTGCTAAAAAAACAAGTGCTATAGAGCAAATGTTTGATTCGCTTCAATTAGAGGGATGTGGGTGTGCTCTCTAAGCACTTGGAGCATATTCTAATGCATACTAAGATTGATTTTAGACCAAATATAGGTGTGATATGATGCTATATGCTATGCAAAATAATAAAAGAAACTATGTTAATCCATTATTGCTAAGTTATGATGTTCTTTAAGAAAGTTTGAAGATGATAAAAAGAAACTAACAATTAGTATTGCTTATGCTAAGTCTAGAGCTAAATGGACATGATAACAATGCATAAAATGAAAGGTGAATGGATATTTTACTCTTGAAAATGAGGACTATTTATAGACTTTTGGGAGGATGAATGAGTGGCTAGGATCAAAATCTTTAAGAGAGGCCAAGATTCATTCAAAGGGGAGCACATGGATTGTGCTAGTTCAAGACCACCTCCTTGTGACAAGTGTGACAAGGGCATTGGGTTGAAAGATGGGAGGAATGTGCACAATTTGGGAAATGTGTCTAAGGTCAAAGGGTGTAAGAAAGGGGTGAGGGGCTTCTTAAATGCATCATAAATGCATGTAAGAGGGATAAGGAGGCTTTAAATGCACTTAATGCATGTAAGAGAAGCCTCTAGAAGTTTGTTGACTTTGGGTCAAGCTTAGGAGTTGGCTAACCTTGTTTAGGGAATGTGACAAGGTTAGGGGGAGGATTAGGATTAGGATTAGGGGATTTTAGGATTAGGATGGGTGAAGAGGTTGGGTTGAGAAGATTCTAGAAGAGTCTAGAATTCTCCTTGGTTTTATGGAATAAAAGTTTATTCATTCCAAAAGCTTAAGTTTTGGGAATATTTATTGAAATATTTTCAATAAATATGAAAATTAAATATTTAATCTTAATTAAATATTTTGAGTTGAGATTAGGGTTAGAAAAGGTGGGATTAGCCTTTTAATCGAAATTAAGAAGGGATTAGAAGATTTTGGAAGAGGTTAGTGGTCTTAGGAAAAAAGGCTAACTTTTGGTCAAAAAATAAATTAATTATTTTTTGGGGGATTTTTGGTCAATTTATTAATTAAAATAATTAATAAATAGGGGATTAATGTTTAAATAAGATTTAAACATTTTTGGGAGGGATTTCTTAATTAAATATTTTTAATTAAGATAAAGGGATTTAATGACATAAAAATAAATTAATTAATTAAATAAATAATTAATTAATAAATGATGATGTCATCAGGGATTTTTCAGAAAATAAAAATAATTTATTTTCTAAAAGATTTTTAGGTGTCTACACTATCTTCAACTTTTTCAATAATTTCCTCCAAAAGTACCCAAAAAACTTGATGCCTCGATCTAAAACTATGCTCTTAGGTAGACCATGTAGTCTTACAAATTCTTTGAAAAACAATTATGCCACATGAACAACTTCATTAATCTTCTTATAAGAAATAAAATGTTTCATTTTTGAGAATCTATCTACCACAACAAAAAATGAATCATGTCCTCATTGGGTTCTTAGTAAACCAAGAACAAAGTCCATATTGATATCCTCCCATAGCCAGTAATAATTTTCACTAACCAAAGCAATGGTATTATCTCGACCAAAATGTCATGCAAATCCTCCACTATGATTCTCCTTGATTGGGTTCTCTCTAATGGAGCTCTTAGGAATGCATGGTTGGCTTCCTTTGAATAACAACCCATCTTGGATTATAAAAATCTAACCACTTGGTCTTGTCTAAGGTAACAAGTTCCATGCAAGCTCTCCAAGCACTACAACATTTGAGTCCTTTTTTCTATGGCTATCCATCCTAATTCTGACACTCCACCATTGACTCAGCAACACTGACCATGGTTACAATTTTGGTGTCGATAGCACCGACGACTGCGATGTCCATCGTAATTGCGACAGTACACACCACCGCAATATACAAGGTAGAAGGGTTTGGAAACATGGTCAGAGATGGTCAATATGTTGTTAGTCATAATTTGACTACTGTCAAGACTTGTTGTGTGTTGTAATTATGACATCAGCGTGACAGAAATGGTGTGCAAGTGATGGATGCCTGTCGGAAAGTTTCGACCAGTATCTGTCATTTCTAGTGCTCTGTTATCGGTTGTTCTTTGATGGCCATCGTAATTGTGATAGTATGCTGTATTTTTTAAAAATATATATATCGTTCATGGAGACCTTAAAATATTGAGCTTCTCTTTGTTTCGAGAATAGTTTAACATTCTCTACTTAACAGGGCCAACCATGTGAAGGTGGAAGCTCATCTGGCCCCTCCTAGGAGCATCACGCATGGTCAAAATTCTTAGGAGATACAACATAATTGAGTATATACCCAGACGATGCAACACAATCACTACTCCTGTAGTTCTAAGTTGACAGTGTAAGTTCTAAAAATAAATCAAGATAGGGTCCAAAAACCATCGTTATCTATGGTTTTTGAATCATACATTGTCAACTTAGAACTAGAGGAGTAGTATTGTTTCCATTGCATCATCTGGGTATACCACTCAAATATGTTGTATCTCCAAAGAATTATGACCATTATGCCTAGATTTATGTTTCTCAGATGTTGTGATATTAAAATTATTCTAAGGAAGATGTGACAAACATGCAAATTTGACCAAACATTACTGGGAGCTAGACCCTGCAACAAATGGACTTGTGATGATTTTCACAATAGTACATGTGTGATAGGAAAGCTCATAGTATTGCTTAGGTGAATTTGAATATTTATCAACACATCAAAGACCCTTACCATTATGTTCCATTATAAGACTGATCAAATACAATCTCAAAGAAACCAAATATAAACATATATATACACACAAACATTTGTATCTCAACAAAACCATGACATAGCAACCATACACACAAAAATACAAATCTGCTCATATGGAAACATTTTCAAATCTTCTTCATAATCATCATCAACATGGCCAATTTTGAAAAACTAATTCTTCATACACTAAATTTTGCATACTCCTTATTTTGTTCTGGGTTGATATTGCTAGACATTGAATGGAATGACTCATACCTTACTTGTACATTGACTAGAATGTTGGTGGAAGAAGGATGATTGTCTTCTAAGGAACATTTGACAAACATGCAGATTTGACCAAGCATTATTGGGAGCTAAACCCTGCAACAAATGGACTTGTGATGATTTTCACAATAGTACATGTGTGATAGGAAAGCTCATAGTATTGCTTAGGAAAATCTGAATGCTCATCACTTGTGCACATAAGAGTTGATCAAATAAGGTTAAATACAATTATATCTTCATCGAAAACACAACATCCCAATAATTGATAATATTATGAGAAGGATAGTTATCAATAACCAAACAAGCATAGTAGTTGATATTGTTATTGATGAAAGGGCATGGACCAAGAGGGGCCAAATAATGGCACACACTATAGATCCAGCCTGCTCAACAACACACGAAAGCAATAACAACACAATGACAGAGAGAATGCATGATCAATGATATATTATTCATCAAATAGATTCATACATGTCAGGCTATAAGGCCTTCCTAGTTACGACCAAGTATTATAATGAATTATAGAAGTCCTCACACATGCGAGGATCTACCAACAATCTCTAATCTTCTATCTTCTTACTTCTAACTGAACTCCAACTGAATCCCTAAACTCTAACCAAACAACTACATATATACAAGAGGCTACCAAACTGAGTCGGCCTTCAGATCTATAATCAATGGAAGGAACAATTAGATTTGGGACCACACACTTCCCAATGATGGATACCAACATTAAATCTATGACCCATAATCAATGCACAAGTCGGCCTCAACAAAAACTCAAAATAAACTATTTGGTAAACAAGGATGACTGAGCAAAAGACAAGCATCACCGAGCGCTAGTGAAACAACCGACCACCTAGGAGATAATTGACCACACTTGGTAACCAAAGGAAACCAACCAACTACCAAACCAACTCGATCAAAGAAGGAATCAAGCAACACACACAAACTTAAAAATCTTTTTGGTGACACAGGATTGCCAAGGACCCAAGATGCTCCTACATCAGACACTTGGGGTTGTTTGAAATGATTCTCCGAATCATGAAACAGGTCTGGTCCAAGCTACATCTAACTCAGATTGTGAAATATATGAACTATCTTCAATCAATCTATTCTTCCACTTTACTAGATATTCCATATATTGTTTTTCTCTTGTACTCTTTCCAATTCTTTGCTCCAAAATCTATTCAACTTCTTCTTTCTATTTCTTAGGATATTCCTGTTAGAAAGTAAAGTCCACCAAGATAAATGAGAGGAGGGGGGGGGGGCTGAATCAATTATCAGATAAATACAACTTTTATTAACCTTAATAGATTTTAACCATATAAGTAATGTAATCAACAACCATATAAAGATATACATGCACAATAACACAATGACACAAGATATGTTGACTAGGGAACCTCTTGATCAAAGAGTAAACCTTGGTGGAAATGATGCCCGCAAAAGATGCACTAATATGAAAGTTCCTTGTGAGAGGATGGACTCTGTTAGTTGTCTTATGAAATACATTCAGTACATATGAGTCCCTGTTAGGAGACTTTGAATCCCTGCTAAAAGATTCTAACTCTGTTAGGAGTTATGGAAGATAGAAGGACCCACTACCCAAATAGCTTCAGAGTAAGATCACTGAACTCACTGTCCAACTAATCTTTGTATTACTTAATAGAATAATACCAAAAGATTACTAATCACAACAATTAAATACTCCTCTGACTGTGCCAAACTGCACCAACTGCTTCTTCAGATCTCAGTACTTCACATATCCTCTTTCAATAATTTCTCTTTCACAATTTATTTATCCACTCTTACACTTAATTCATTACATTACAATAAGGAAAACATTCCTTCCTTTATACCACACTCAAGTAATTACAAATGAGTCGGCATACAAATTACAAAATAAAAGTTTCCACGCATTACAACAAAATTACACAAAACTGTCAGCTTCCAATTAAGATAATTCTTCACTCATGTGACCTCAGATCTTGCACTCATGTCCACATCACTAAAAATATATCTTCAACTACCTCATAATTGTGCATGATCAAATTCCATCCCGATTAGGAGATATCATCTGATTTCCACAAACCACTACTCAAGAACACTGCCTGAATACTGCTTCCACTAATTTCCTCATAATTGTCATGAATAAGTGAATTACTATCTATGCTCTTAACCATGATCTTATAATACATTAAAGAGTAAGTCATCAACTTTTCATAGCTTCATCTTCAATATCCCAAGTGTGCTAACTCAAACACTTTCTGCTTCTCTGCTAATCTTTAGTAGATTACTGTGTTGACATTAATGAAAATCACTGTCATGAATGCAACAACAACTTCTACAGAATGGTTGCGAATACTCCCCCATAGGATATATTCAACATTCATTTCTAACAATCTCCCCCATTGACATTGATGGAAACATAGATGAAAAAACATCTAAGTTCCATGAATCCAACACTGCAACACTACTGCTCTGAAAATGCCTTCAAATCCTCTTCATTAATCAAATCTTGCTTCATTTTCCTATTCAATTCTCCAACAGATGGTTTTTCATGTACACTTCTCCCCCATTGACATCAATGATAGAAATTTCATCATTATGTCAACAAAAACTTCAATGTCAAAAGACACTGTTCAGAAAATACATTCACTAGAGTCCTCATGACTCAGCTCAAATACACATACTCCCCCATAGAGGAAGTACCAACATCCTATCCAGAAGAAAGATAAGGCTTATATACCACTAGACGGATGCAACAATTTGCATCACTTCTCAAAAATAGGCTAGGCATAACCCCAAGCATACCTCTCAGATACTCAAATGTATCCTTAGGCAAAGGTTTTGTAAATATGTCTGTAATCTGCTCCTTTGTGCTTATGTACTCAAGTCTGACTTCTTTTCCTATAACTTTCTCTCTTACTACATGATACTTTATCTCTATATGCTTTGTCTTAGAATGTAACACAAGGTTCTTAGACATACTAATTGTACTGGTGTTATCACAATGTATGACAATAGGTTCAACAAACTTTATTCCAATATCCTTTTGCTTCATCCAAATTATTTGATTACAATTGTATGCTGCTACCACATGCTCTACTTTTATTGTGCTTTGTGAGATACAGTTCTACTTCCTGCTTAGCCAAGAAACCAATCTTCCTCCAAGGAAAAATGCTCCACCAATGTTGCTCTTTTTTTCATCAACACTACCTCCCCAATCAACATCTGTATATGCACATAGGGTAAAATCATCAGATTTTTCATACCATAATCCATACTCAATTGTGCCTCCTAAGTACCTCAGTATCCTCTTCACTACTGCATAATTTGATTCTCTAAGTTCAACTTGAAATCTTGCTACAATTCCAACTACATGTGCTATATCAGATCTTGTATGGGTTAAATATTGCAATCCTCCAATCATAGATATGTACTTTTTCTATTCTACTACAAGAATCTCATTTGTGCTAGATAAATTATGTCCAGTTACTATAGGTGATCCAACTGGTTTACAGTTCTCCATTCCAAATCTCTTCAATAAATCATTCAAGTAATTTGTCTGTCTTACAAAGATACCATCACTATTCTATGTTATATGCAATCCTAAAAATATTTCATTTCACCAATCATACTCATTTCAAATTCGGTCTTCATTTCATCTACAAATTTATCACTGGCTTCATCTTCTCCTCCAAAGATAATATCATCAATAAAAATAACTACAACAAACAAACTATTTTTGATTTATTTTGTATACAGGTTGCTATTAGCTATGCCTTTTGTAAATCCTAATTTCAACAAATACTTATCCAATCTCACATACCAAGTTCTAGGTGCCTATTTCAGTCCATATAAAGCTTTCTTCAGTTTACATACATGTCTCCTTCTTGAGTTAAAGGAAAACCTTAAGACTGCTCAATGTAGATTTCTTCTTCCAATTCTCAATTCAAAAATGCTGACTTCACATCCATCTGATATACTTTGAATTTCTTGTAAGTTGTATAAGCCAAAAACATTCTCACTGCTTCAATTCTTGCTACTAGTGCAAAAGTTTCTTCATAGTCAATTCCTTCTTGTTGTGAGTATCCTTTATATACCAATCTTGCTTTTTTCCTCACTACTTCTCCTTGTTCATTCATCTTGTTTTTGAATACCCATTTTGTTCCTATAACATTCTTATCTTTAGGTCTAGGGACCAATTCCCATGTCTTTTTCTTTTCAATCTGATCTAGTTCTTCTTTCATGGCTTTAATCCAATGTTCATCTTCACAAGCTTCACTAGTACATTTAGGTTCAATTTGAGAAATCAAACATAACTGTTCTTGTACCTTATTTCGAGTCTGAACTCCTCTATCTATGCTTCCAATAATATGCTCAATAGGATGATTCCTTGATAGATTCATGTTAGGTGTCACTACCTCAGTACTTATTTCTATTGTAGGTTCTTCAATGGTTCCTTCACTGTGGCTTTCATTCTAAAAATCACTGTCAGTTTAATATAATAATTGAATGATCTCTGGATTAGGTTTAGGATGAGCTTCTTCATCTGATTCATAATCAAGCATTCTTTCCCGAATTTTGAACTTTTCATCAACTTTAACATTTGTGCTCTCAACAATAGTCTTGGTTCTTTTATTGTAACATATATAAGCTTTTCTCTTCAATGAATATCCAAGAAATATACCTTCATCACTTCTAGGATCAAACTTTCCAATGTCATCATCTCTCTTAATATAACATTTGCTTCCAAAAATTCTAAAATACTTAATTGATGGTGTATGTCCAAACCATAGTTCATAGGATGTATTGTCTGTGTTTGCTCTGATTTATACTCTGTTCATTGTATACACTATTGTGTTCATAGCTTCTCTCTAGAATATCTTCACCAAGTCTTTCTCAAATAACATAGCTCTTGTTGCTTCAGTTACTGACCTGTTACTTCTTTCTACAATACCATTTTGTTTAGGTGTCGTAGGGGCTGAAAACTGTCTCTTAATACCATTCACTTCACAAAAAATGTTAAATTTTTTTGAAGTAAATTCTCCACCTCTATCTAATCTCCAATATTCAATCTTCATTCCAAATTCATTCTCAACTTTGTTCTTAATGATCTTAAACTTATCAAATGCTTCACATTTTTCTCTAAGAAATGCAATCCACCTCATTCTTGTAAAATCATCAACAAGAATAATAAAATACCTTTCTCCATAGAATCCTCTAGTCCTTGTGGGACCGCTCAAATCAGTATGAAAAATATCCAACTTTTCTACTATTGTGAATTTCTTGCTGGGAAATGAGCTTCTCTTATGTTTAGCCATCACACATTCCTTGCAAATCATGTTAGTAGGCTTCATAATTTTAGGCAAATCTCTTACTGCAAGTGTAGTACTCACTTTCACAATGTTATCAAAGTTTATATGACAAAATATTTTGTGCCATAACCAACTGTCATCAATCTTAGTAATCAAACATGTCATTTTAGTAGGATTCAGTTGAAATACATTACCTCTGGTTCTAGATCTAGTACCAATCAAATTACCATACTTGTCTTTGATTACACAAGTTTACTCAATAAACCAAACTTGATATCCCTTGTCAACTAGTTGTCCAACACTCAAAATATTATGTTTCAAACCATCCACAAAGTAAACATCATTAGTATTAATCTTTTCATCAAGAGTAATAGATCCTATACCCTTAATCAAACAAGGTGCATTGTTTCCAACTCTAAAAAATCCTCCATCATAATTGTTAAACATTATGAACTTTTTCATGTCTCCAGTGATATGATGTGAACAACCACTATCTATAATCCAACTGGCTTTCTTTTCTACTTGAAAAACTAAGGCTTTTTCTAACTTAACTTCTAGTTCAGGATTTTCTTCTTTAATTGCTACAAATCTTATATCATCATTATTCTTAGTATCACTTTCACTTAAAGTTTTCTCCACACTAGCTTCAAGTTCTTTATCATTTGCATAATAACATTCTTTAGATCTCTTAGGATTAAAGTTCTTCCTATACTTCTTAACTCTCTTACAACATTTAAATGCAAAATGACCATATTATTGACAAGTCCAACATTTAAAATTTTTCTTACCATCTGGTTCTCTCTTCACAAGAAAGGCAATACCTTCTTTAATCTTCCTGCCTTCTTCATTTCTAGATCTGCTATTGCTAGCATAATATCCGCTCACACTGATGCTTCTTGACAAAGTAGGGCGAACACTAAGAGCATTGAATGTTGTCTCCATTATAGGTAAGTCTCTTGATAACCTCAGGTTCATCTCTGCTACTTCCAATCTTCCAAGAAGAGTCTCTCTAGTGAAGTTCGTAGTACAAGGTATAATGTGTTCAATCATCTGTGTTGTCTATTGAAATGCAAGAGTCAATGTCCTCATAATTTTCCATATCACTTCATTCTCTGTCTTGATTCCTCCACAAGATTTGATACCTGCAATAATTTTTGACATTCTACCAATATAGCTTCTAACAGATTCATCTTCCATCATTCTTATATCTTCAAATGCACATAGCCAATTATGTAATTTGACTATCTTTCCATGTTCAACACCTTCAAAGGTAGATTGTAAAGCTAACCAAATTTCATGAGATGTTTTTAGATATTTTACCTGACTATAATCATTTTCTGGAAGGGCTGACAAGAGTGCTTCTCTGGAAATTATGTTACACATGAATAGCTCTCTTTCCTCATTACTACAATCTTCAATCTTATCCTCATCACTGATAATCTTCTGATTCTTTGTGATCAACCAACAACTTGGTCCAAAAAATAGTAGATGTGTCTTCATCTTTTCCTTCCAACTGTCAAAATTTACTCCATCAAACTTAGGGCATTTTTTCCTAAAATGATTTTCCATGGATCTCCTTAAGCTATTAAAATTTTCCTTCAAGGACCTTCTGCTCTAATACCACTTGTTAGAAAGTAAAGTCCACCAAGATAACTAAGAGGGGGGGGGGGGGGTTGAATCAATTATCAAATAAATATAAATTTTATCAACCTTAATAGATTTTAGCCATGTACGCAATGTAATCAACAACCATATAAAGATATACATGCACAATAACACAATGACACAAGATATGTTGACTAGGGAACCTCTTCATCAAAGAGTAAACCTCGGTGGGAATGATGCCCACAAAAGATGCACTAATATGAAATTTCCTTGTGAGAGGATGGAATATGTTAGGAGTCTTATGAAATACATTCAGTACATATGAGTCCCTGTTAGGAGACTTTGAATCCTTGCTAAAAGATTCTAACTCTGTTAGGAGTTATGGAAGACAAAAGGACCAATTGCCCAAACAGCTTTAGGGTAAGATCACTAAACTCACTATCCAACTGATCTTTGTATTACTCAATAGAATAATACCAAAATATTATAGATCACAACAAGTCAATACTCCTTCTCTAACTTAGTCAAACTGCGCCAACTACTTCTTCAGATCTCAATATCAGATCTCAGTACTTCACATATCCTCTTTCAATAATTTCTCTTTCAAAATTTCTTTATCCACTCTTACACTCAATTCATTACATTACAACAAGGAAAATATTCCTTCCTTTATACCACACTCAAGTAATTACAAATGAGTTGGCATACAAATTATAAAATAAAAGTTTCCACACATTACATCAAAATTACACAAAATTGTCGGCTTCCAATTAAGATAATTCTTCACTTGTGCGCCCTCAGATCTTGCGCTCACATCCACATCACTAAAAATATGTCTTCAAATGCCTCATAACTACACATGATTAGATTCCATCCCGATTAGGAGATATCATCCAATTTCCACAAATCGTTACTTAGGCACACTGCCTGAATACTGCTTCCACTGATTTCCTCATAACTATCATGAATAAATGAATTAGTGTCTACACTCTTAACCATGATCTTATAATACATTAAACAGTAAGTCCTCAACTTCACATATCTTTATCTTCAATATCCCAAGTGCGCTAACTCAAACACTATTTGCTTCTCTGCTAATCTTTAGTAGATTACTGTGTTGACATCAATGACAATCATAGTCATGTATGCAACAACAACTCATACAGAATGGCTAAAAATACTCCCCCATTGGATATATTCAGCATTCATTCCTAACAATCTTCCCCATTGGCATTGATGGCAACATAGATGAAAAAATATCAAAGTTCCATAAATCGAACACTGCAACACTACTGCTCTGAAAATGCTTTCAAATCCTCTTCATCAATCAAATCTTGCTTCATTTTCCTATTCAGTTCTCCAAAAGATGGTTTTTCATGTACACTTCTCCCCCATTGACATCAATGACAGAAATTTTATCATTATGTCAACAACAACTTCAATGTCAAAAGACATTGTTCAGAAAATACATTCACTAGAGTCCTCATGACTCAGCTTAGATACCATAGGGGTTCCAGCTAGATAACTTATGTCCAGTTACCATAGGTGTTCCAACTGGTTTATAGTTCTCCTTTCCAAATCTCTTCAATAAATCATTCAATTACTTTGTCTGACTTACAAAGATACCATCACTATTCTGTGTTATATGCAATCCTAAAAAATATTTCATTTCACCAATCATACTCATTTCAAATTCAGTCTTCATTTCATCTACAAATTTATCACTGGCTTCATCTTCTCCTCCAAAGATAATATCATAAACAAAAATAACTACAACCAACAAACCATTTTTTATTTCTTTTGTATACAGGTTGCTATCAGCTATGCCTTTTGTAAATCCTAATTTCAACAAATACTTATCCAATCTCGCATACCAAGTTCTAGGTGCTTGTTGCAGTCCATATAAAGCTTTCTTTAGTTTATATACCATGTCTTCTTCTTGAGTTAAAGGAAAACCTTCAGGCTACTCAATGTAGACTTCTTCCAATTCTCCATTCAGAAATGCTGACTTCACATCCATCTGATATAATTTGAATTTCTTGTAAGCTACATAAGCCAAAAACATTCTCACTGCTTCAATTCTTGCTACTGGTGCAAAAGTTTCTTCATAGTCAATTCCTTCTTGCTATGAGTATCCTTTATATACCAGTCTTGCTTTGTTCCTTACTACTCCTTGTTCATTCATCTTGTTTTTGAATACCCATTTTGTTCCTATAACATTCTTATCTTTAGGTCTAGGCACCAATTCCCATGTATTATTCTTTTCAATCTGATCTAGTTCTTCTTTCGTGGCTTTAATCTAATGTTCATCTTCACAAGCTTCACTAGTACATTTAGGTTCAATTTGAGAAATCAAACATAACTATTCTTGTACCTTATTTCAAGTTTGAACTCCTCTATTTATGCTTCTAATAATCTACTCAATAGGATGATTCCTTGATAGATTCCTGTTAGTTGTCACTGCCTTAGTGCTTGTTTCTCTTGTAGGTTCTTCAATGGTTCCTTCACTGTGGCTTTCATTCTATAAATCACTGTCAGTCTCATAGAATAATTGAGTGATCTCTGGATTAGGTTTAGGATGAGCTTCTTCATCTAATTTATAATCAAGCATTCTTTCCTAAATTTTGAACTTTTCATCAACTTTAACATGTGTGCTCTCAACAATAGTCTTGGTTCTTTTATTGTAACATCTATAAAATTTTCTCTTTAATGAATATACAAGAAATATACCTTCATCACTTCTAGGATCACACTTTCCAATGTCACCATCTCTCCTAATAGAACATTTTCTTACAAAAATTTTAAAATACTTAACTGATGGTGCATGTCCAAACCATAGTTCATAGGATTTCTTGTTTGTGTCTGCTCTAATTTGTACTCTATTCATTGTATACACTGTTGTATTCACTGCTTCTCTCTAGAATATCTTCACCAAGTCTTTCTCAAATAACATAGCTCTTGCTACTTCAGTTACTGACCTATTACTTCTTTATACAATACCATTTTGTTTAGGTGTCTTAGGGGCTGAAAACTATCTCTTAATACCATTCACTTCACAAAAAATGTTAAATTCTTTTGAAGTAAATTCTCCACCTCTATCTGATCTCAAATATTCAATCTTCATTCCAGATTCATTCTCAACTTTGTTCTTAATGATCTTAAACTTATCAAATGCTTCATATTTTTCTCTAAGAAATGCAATCCACATCATTCTTGTAAAATCATCAACAAGAATCATAAAATACCTTTCTCCATAGACTTCTCTAGTCCTTGTGGGACCCCTCAAATTAGTATGAAAAATCTCCAACTTTTCTGCTGTTGTGAATTTCTTGTTGGGAAATGAGCTTCTCTTATGTTTAGCCATCACACATTCCTTGCAAATCATGTTAGCAAGCTTCATAATTTTAGGCAAATCTATTGTGGCAAGTGTAGTACTCACTTTCACAATGTTATCAAAGTTTATATGACAAAAAATTCTGTGCCATAACCAACTGTCATCAATCTTAGTAATCAAACATGCCATTTCAGTAGGATTCAACTGAAATACATTACCTCTAGTTCTAGATCCAGTACCAATCAAATTACCATACTTGTCTTTGATTATACAAGTTTTCTCAATAAACCAAACTTGATATCCCTTATCAACTAGCTGTCCAACACTCAAAAGATTATGTTTCAAACCATCCACAAAGTAAACATCATCAATATTAGTCTTTCCATCAAGAGTAATAGATCATATACCCTTAATCAAACAAGGTGCATTGTTTCCAACTCTAACAAATCCTCCATCATAATTGTTAAACTTTATGAACTTTTTCATGTCTCCAGTCATATGATGTGAACAACTACTATCTATAATCCAATCAGATTTCTTTTCTACTTGAGAAACTAAGGATTTTTCTTTCTTAACTTCTGTTTCAGGATTTTCTTCTTCAATTGCTACAAATCCTATATCATCATTATTCTCAATATCACTTTCACTTAAAGTTTTCTCCACACTAGCTTCAAGTTCTTCATCATTTGCATAATAACATTCTTTAGATCTCCTAGGATTAAACTTCTTCCTATACTTCTTAACTCTCTTAGGGCATTTAGATGCAAAATGACCATATTCTTGACAAGTCCAACATTTAAAATTTTTCTTACCATCTGGTTCTCTCTTGACGAGCAAGGCAATACCTTCTTCAATCTTCCCGTCTTCTTCATTTCTAGATCTGCTGCTACTAGTATAGTCTCCTCTCACACTGATGCTTCTTGAAAAAGTAGGGTGAACACTAAGAGCACTGAATGCTATCTCCATTCTAGGTAAGTCTCCTGATAACCTCAGGTTCATCTTTGGTACTCCCATTCTTCCAAGAAGAGTCTCTCTAGTGAATTTTTTAGTACATGCTATAACTTGTTCAATCATCTGTGTTGTCTGCTTAAATGCAAGATTCAATGTCCTCATAATTTTCCATATCACTTCATTCTCTATCTTGATTCCTCCATAAGATTTTATACCTGCAATAATTTTTGACATTCTACCAATATAGCTTCTAACAGATTCATCTTCCATCATTCTTATATCTTTCAATGCACATATCTAATTATGTAATCTGACTTGCTTTGCATGTTCATCACCTTCAAAGGTAGATTGTAAAGCTAACCAATTTCATGAGATGTTTGTAGAGATTTTACTTGACTGTACTCATTTTATGGAAGGGATGACAAGAGTGCTTCTCTAGAAATTATGTTACACATGAATAGATCTCTTCCCTCATTACTACAATCTTCAATCGTATCCTCATCAATGATAGTCTTATGATTCTTTGTGATCAACCAATAACCTGGTCCTAAACATAGTAGATGTGTCTTCATCTTTTCCTTCCAGTTGTCAAAATTTACTCCATCAAACTTAGGGCTTTCTTTCCTGAAATGATTTTCCATGGTTCTCCTTAAGTTGTGAAACTTTTCCTTCAAGGACCTGTTGCTCTGATACCAATTGTTAGAAAGTATAGTCCACCAAGATAACTGAGAGGGGGGGGGGTGAATAAGTTATCAGATAAATACAACTTTTATCAACCTTAATATATTTTAACCATGTAAGAAATGTAATCAACAACCATATAAAGATATACATGCATAATAATACAATGACACAAGATATGTTGACTAGGGAACCTCTTGATCAAAGAGTAAAATTTGGTGGGAATGATGCCTACAAAAGATGCACTAATATGAAAGTTCCTTGTGAGAGGATGGACTCTGTGAGGAGTCTTATGAAATACATTCAATACATATGACTCCCTTCTAGGAGACTTTGAATCCTTGCTAAAAGATTCTAACTCTATTAGGAGTTATGGAAGATAGAAGGACCCACTGCCCAAACAGCTTCAGGGTAAGATCAGTGAACTCACTGTCCAAATGATCTTTGTATTACTCAACAGAATAATACCAAAAGATTATTGATCAAAACAATTCAATAATCCTTCTCTAACTGTGCCAAACTTCACCAACTGCTTCTTCAGATCTAAATATCAGATCTCAGTACTTCACATATCCTCTTTCAACAATTTGACTTTCACAATTTCTTTATCCACTCTTACACTCAATTAATTAAATTACAAGGAAAACATTCCTTCCTTTATACCACACTCAAGTAATTACAAATGAGTCAGCATACAAATTACAAAATAAAAGTTTCCACACGTTACATCAAAATTACACAAAATTGTCAGCTTCCAATTAAGATAATTCTTCACTCGTGTGACCTTGGATCTTGCACTCACATCCATGTCACTAAAAATATGTCTTCAACTACCTCATAACTACGCATGATTAGATTCCATCCCGATTAGGAGATATCATCTTATTTCTACAGACCGCTACTCAGGAACATTGCCTGAATACTACTTCCACTGATTTCCTCATAACTATCATGAATAAATGAATTATTGTATGTGCTCTTAACCACAATCTTATAATACATTAAAGAGTAAGTCCTCAACTTTGCATAGCTTCATCTTCAATATCCCAAGTGTGCTAACTCGAACACTGTCTGCTTCTCTACTAATTTTCAGTAGATTATTGTGTTGACATCAATGAAAATCATAGTCATGAATGTATCAACAACTACTACAGAATGGCTGCAAATACTCCCCCATAGGATATATTCAACATTTATTCCTAACAATTCCATCGGTACTGCCATGTCTTCATCAGTTTCATGATACTCATACAAATCTGTAATGTTGAAAATAGGTGATATGTCCATGTCATCAGGTAACTCAATCTCATATGCATTTCCACTATCAAATTTCCTTAAAATCTTGTAAGTTCTAAACTTCTTCATCTTCAGCTTCCCATATGTTCCAACAAGAAATCAACCTTTCTTCAAATGAACCATCACTTCATCACCAACAACAAAAGTCTTATGTCTCCTTGATCTATCAACTCTATCTTTGTATTTCTAATTACTCTCTTCCAGCTTTAGCTTCACATCTTCATGCAATGTCTTCATGTAATCAACAAATTTTACTCCTTCAACACTTCTCTTTCTTTTAGCAATATCCCTCAAATCAGATATACCTCTCGGTTGTATGCCATTCGCAATCTCACATGGTGTTTTTCCAGTACTCCTATTCACTAAATTATTGTATGCAAACTCTTCTTATGCCAACACATAATCCCAATTACTCGATGTGTCTCCAACTAAACATCTCAAAAGATTTCCCAAACTTCTATTCACAACTTCTATCTATCCATCGGTTTGTAGGTGAAATGTAGAACTATATTTCAATTGAATGCCAAAATTCTTCCAAAGGGTTTTCCAAAAGTATCCAGCAAACTTACTATCTCGGTCAGAGATTATACTCTTTGGTAATCCGTGCAATCTAACAATTTCCTTAAAGAAAATATCTACTACATGTACTACATCTGATGTCTTTCTACAAGATATAAAATGTGTCATCTTAGAAAATCTATCCACAACAACAAATATAGAATCATTACCTCTTACTATCTTTGGTAAGCCAAGAACAAAATCCATACTGATATCACTCCAAGGTTTCTCAGGTACAACAATCAGTGTATACAATCCAGTATTATGACTTACTCCTTTTGCAACTTGACAAATTTCACAACTTTTCACAAATTTCTGAACATCTTTATACAATTGCGGCCAAAAGTATTTCTCCTTAAGCAAGTTCCATGTCTTATCAACACCAAAATGTCTAGCCAAACCACTACTATGTTTCTCCTTTATCAGATTAGTTCTCATTGGTTCTCTTGGTATACACAATTGAATACCTTTAAACAACACACCTTCCTAAATATAATATTCATCCCATTTAGTGTTATGTTGATCTTGAATAGGTACTCTGCACTTTCTCCATGGCTCAGAAAAATCAGGATCAAACTCATAAGAATCTCTCATCTCATCAAAACCAAGAACTTCAATTTTCATCTCGGTCATCAAAGATCTTCTTCTACTCAATGCATCAACAACTCAGTTAGCGACTCCACTCTTACGCTTTATCACAAATGTATAACTCTGCAAATACTCAACCCATTTCATATGTCTCTGATTCAACTTATTTTGACTATCCAAATACTATAAATCCTTATGATCGGTATACAAAACAAATTCACTAGGTATCAAATAATGTCTCCATTTCTTTAGTCCTTGAACAATAGCATATAATTCTTGATCATACACATAATATTTCCTTCTAGAATCATTCAACTTTTCACTAAAGAAAGCAACAGGTTTACCTTCTTGACTCAACACAGCTCCAATTGCACTTCCACTTGCATCACATTCCACTTGAAATACCTTACTAAAATCAGGCAATGCCAAAACAAGATATTCAACAACCTTCTATTTTAGAGTCTCAAAACTCTTATCAGCTCCATGTGTCCACTTGAATTCTCTTTTATCTCCTCTCATAGTCTCAGTCATAGCATTACAAGTTAAACTGAAATTCCTTATGAACTTTTGGTAAAAACTTGCCAAACCATGAAATTATCTTACCTCATTAGCATTCACAAGTGTAGGCCAATTCAAAATAGCTTCAACCTTTTCAAGGTCCATTTTTAATCCATCAACTAAAATTAAAAAACCCAAATACACAATTTCCTCTTTCATGAATGAACACTTTCTTAGATTAATCAATAACTTTTCCTCTTTCAATCTCTGCAAAACTTGTCTAACATGCAACAAATGTTCTTCTCTGGTTTTACTGAATATTAGAATATCATCAATATATACAATCACAAACTTACCCAAGAATTTCTTCAAAACTTCATTCATCAGCCTCATAAAAGTACTTAGTGCATTAGTTAAACCAAAAGGCATAACCAACCACTCATACAAACCTTCTTTTATCTTGAAAGAAGTCTTCCACTCATCACCTTCTCTCATTCTGATATGATGATACCCACTTTTCAAATCAATCTTGGTAAAATATTTTGCTCTAGTCAAACTATCCATTATATCATCCATTCTCGGTATAGAAAACCTATACTTCACTGTTATCTTATTGATTGCTCTAGAATCAGTACACATTCACCATTCTCCATTCTTCTTTGGTGCCAATACAACAAGTACTGCATAAGGACACAAACTTTCTTTGATAAAACCCTTCTCCAACAACTTTTGAATTTGTCGGTTCAATTCCTGATTCTCGGTAGGTGTCAACCGATGAGGTTCCTTATTTGATAAGCTAGCTCTAGGGATTAGATCCATACAATGATCAATGCTTCTTTTCGGTGGTAAACCATCAGGTGCATTATCATAAATTATTTCACTGTACTCGGTGAGTAACTTATCAACCTCCTCATGAACACTATCCTCTGTTTTCTTACTCATTTTGTTAGGAATCACAACAAAACATACATCACTCTTCTTTGATTATTTAACAAACTTTCTTCCCTCCATCAAGAAAAATTTCACAGATGTGCAAACATTACTAACATGTTCTTCCATCAAAGGTAACAAGATTTGTTTCTTTCCATCAACCATAATCGTATACTTATGCAATCTTCCATCATATATAGCATGTCTATCATATTGCCAAGGTCTACCCAACAAAATATGACAACAATCCATAGGCATGATATCACACAACACCTTATCATAGTACTTTCCAATTTTCAAATTTACATAACATTGTTCACTTACCAAGAGTGTATGCTCATCTTTGATCCATGAAATCTGATAGGGCTTCGGATGTTCCAACCTTTTCAACTGTAATTTTGTGACCATTTCCTTAGATGCTAGATTCTTTGAGCTACCACTGTCAATGATTACCTTCCAAACTTTGTCAGAAACTCTACATCTAGTCTTGAACAAACTTTTCCTTACCGGATCTTCCTTTTTGCTTTCATTCCACAGTGCTCTTATTACCATCAAGTTATTTTCCTTCTCAGGTTCATTCGGTGACTCTTCTTATACCAAAGCATTTCTACTGCTACCAGTGTTCTTACTTGCATGTGTACATTCAAAAGACATATGTCCTTCTCCATAATTGTAACAAGTTCCTCAGACACTTCCTCTACTATAACCACCTCGGTAGTTACTATCTCTGCCTCTACATGAATTTTCACCTTTCCACTCTGTCTTGCCTTTATCCAGATTTATCTTTTCTAGTTTAGATCTACCATTTTCACCATTAGATCTACCTCTCCCTCTATGAAATCGACCACCTCTACCTCTTTTTCTTTTTTCATGTCTCTTATTCAATATATGCTCAACTTTTAATGCAAATTGATAAGCTTCTTCAATATTCTCCAATTTAACTAAACTAATTTCCTCTTGGATGGAAACTCTCAAGCCATTTAGGTATCTAGCAATTCTTTCCACATCATCTTCATCATGTCCAGATTTGATATCTAGTCTATAGAATTCCTCAGTATATTCCTTTACCGAGCTATCTTTCTGCCTTAGACTTTGCATTCACCGAATTAGGTTAATCTGATAATCACAAGGTAAGAACTTTCCTTTCAATTTATTCACCATTTTATTCCATACCTTGATTTTGTCTTTTCCTTTCCTCTTTCTATCCAGCTACAGATGTTCCCACCATAAGGATGCATGACTTTTCAACTTTGTTCTTGCAATTTTCACCTTCTTGTCTTTAGGAATGTTTTTATACTCAAAATACTTTTCCGTCTCAGTGATCCAGTCAATTTTCACCTTCTTGTCTTTAGGAATGTTTTTATACTCAAAATACTTTTCCGTCTCAGTGATCCAATATAACAATTCATCAGAATCCAATTTTCCACCATACTCAAGAGGATTAAAATGTGGTGTAGACTTCAGACTTTTCAAAGCCTTCAAGAATCTTTGTTCACCCTGATCCATCACAGGTGCAGGTTTTGCATCACCTCATTCCACCTCAACTTCATCATCACTAACATCTTCAAGATGTCTTCCTCTTCTTTGGGTTGTTTCAATAACTTCTAATCTAGCAGCAATTTGTCTCAACATGTCTGCCAGTCCTGGATCTGCATCTCACCTCCCATGAACCATCTTGAAAACCCTCTGCAATTTCAGGTTAGATTGCAATCTGCTACCCCGCAACAATCAAGTAGGGCTTCACAAGAAGGAACCTACAAATCTAGATTCACAAACCTAGATCCAGATCTCACCTCGCTCTAATACCACCTGACGCAAGGGCATGGACCAAGAGGGGCCAAAAAATGGCACACGCTATAGATCTAGCTTGCTCAACAACATGCGAAAGCAATAACAACATAGTGAGAGAGAGAATGCAGGATCAATGATATATTATTCATCAAATAGATTCATACATGCCAGGCTATAAGGCCTTCTCAGTTATAGCCAAGTATTACAATGAATTACAAAAGTCCTCAAACATGTGAGGATCTACCAACAATCTCTAATCTTCTATCTTCTTACTTCTAACTGAACTCCAACTGACTCCCTAAACTCTAACCAAACAACTACATATATACAAGAGGCTACCGAACTGAGTCGGCCTTTAGATCCATAATCAATGGAAGGAATGGTTAGATCTAGGACCACACACTTACCAATGATGGATACCAGCATTAAATCCATGACCCATAATCAATGCACAAGTCGGCCTCAACAAAAACTCATAATAAACTACTTGGTAAACAAGGATGACTGAGCAACAAACAAGCATCACCGAGCGCTAGTGAAACAATCGACCACCCAGGAGATAACCGACCATACTCGGTAACCAAAGGAAACTGACCAACTATCGAACCAACTCGGTCAAAGAAGGAACCAAGCAAGATAGAAAAACTTCAAAATCTTTTTGGTGACATAGGATTGCCAAGGACCTTAGATGCTCCTACATCAGTTATGTAACAAATACTAATCGACTTCTTATTTTGCACAATAATGAAAAAATGTCATAAATAAATGGCATAATGAATATGTTTTGTTAGATTGTAAGTCCAAATTGGATAATGAAGTGATCGAAGTGTGTCCTAAATGCCAAAGGATGTCAACCTTTCAGTTTTGGTGATATAAGAATAAGATCTTTTCCACTCCATTGGGTATTGACCAACATACAATCATATTTATATAATCATTGGAAATAGACAACGAATGATATAACAAGAAAAAATGACACAAAGAACTAATTATGATCCTAAATAAAAATTATGGTGGAATCATTTACATTAGGTAATCAAAACATACTAATTATGGAGGTGGTGTCAAGAGTCCTATGATAGTAAAATTTCCCTATTCTCTATTTCCCCATTGTTTTAAATAAGGTTAATTTTTAATTTTGTTTAATTTTATATTGAAAATCATAACGAAGTCATAAACAACAAAAAAGTTCATGATTTTATCAAAATATGTCCAATGTATCTACTTGAAATTCTAAAAAAGTTTTAGTATCTACAATAGCCATCTTTTAACCACATTTACACATATGGTCCCAACAAAGTAGTGCACAAACTACACAAAGAAGGCATTGTAGAAGACTAGAATGAACTATAATGAGATCATATAAAATCCAAGAAGAAGACTAGAATGAACTATATCCTTTGTAAACACTTGCCAAATGGTGGAGTTAAAAAGACACTTGGAGACATCCAAGAAAGAGCAAATAAATGGTCAAAGACATGTTGGTGAAAGATAGGTTGGTGAAAGACCGTTGGTGAAACATACTATATCCTCAAAGATCCAAACAAGTAAAATACAGAAGTGAGCATTATAATGTTGTGTCAATAACCAAATCAAAGATATAAATAGAAGGAAGAAACACTCACAAGCCCACGACCATGAGAAAGTAAATAATCATCAATGGAAGTAAAGAATGATGCTTCAAGCTCACATGAAGAAAATGGAATGATCAAAGATCCAAATAAACACCTACCTCTTCTTTCCTAGCTTGAATTTGCTCTCTTTGCACGCGCAGCTCAGATTTGGGGAAAATTAGAAATGAGCCTTTCTTTTTCTTTGCATCAATGTAGGATTATATGCATCATAGTGGACATGAAAGTAGCCAAGTCTATGCACATTGTCTTGGAAGAACATACGATGCATAGACTTGGCTACTTTCATGTCTTGTTCTTAGTGATTACCAATCCTTATGATGAACTAAAAGTAAGGCTTAGTGAGTATCATAATGTCTACTCACTATGGATTGAAATATTTGTATATTAGAAATGAGCCGATAGTGAATCATGCGATGAATTGAAAACAAGTAATAGTTAATCATTGATTCCCTAGGTCATCACAATAAGCAGATAATAAAAATTCAAGGATCCATCAATAATGCCCTAGTGTTAAACACAAGTCCTCAAAGATCCAAACAAGTAAAATACAATAGTGAGCATTATAATGTTGTGTCAATAACCAAATCAAATCAAGCAATGATATATATAGAAAGAAGAAATAGTCATAGGCCCGTGGCCTTGAGCAATCAAGTATAGTGTATAATCATCAATGGAAGCAAATAATGATGCCCTAGCCAAATAGTGAATCATGCAATGAATTGAAAACAAGTAATAGTTAATCATTGATGCCCTAGGTGGAGGTAATGATAATTATGCTTCAAGCTCACATAAAGCAAATGGAATGATCAAAGAGCCAAATAAACACCTACATCTGGACAAAGAAAAGAGTGAAAAATAAAACATTTGGGCTCACATAGGCTATGAGCATAGCCAACTCCTATAAAGATAAGGTTGAATACAGACATATATGAGTAAAGGAGCATAAACAACAGGGTACTAGACATTGCCTGAAGAGATGATGGAAGGATGACAAGGGTGTGAATCCAGTGTGCTCCTAGTTGATCCAGAACGTGCAAGAAGAAAAGAAATGGGGTTAGATCCAAGGGATCTAAGAAATGCATGATATCCTATTACATATCCTCATCTACAATCATGCATGTGCATAATCAAGCCACACTATGGATGCATTATCCAAACAATGCAACAACAACATCAAATATTGGTGTTTCATTTGATGTTGCTACAAAATCATTTCCAAATGATGCATCCACAATAATAACTCAGAACATGTCATAAGTGTTATCTCTATTGAGCTCTTAAGGTTGTCATTAGTTTCTAAGGAGTGTAAAGATATCGGTTGGTCACTTAAATTGAGCTAATCAGGAACATAAAGCAAAACAGACTAGTCGGTAAAGCCTATATACCGAGCAACAAATAGTTTACCGAACACCAGCAGACATCGACACCGACAGACAGTAAACATTGAGCATCACAGTATACACTGATCAATTTACACAGTGTTTACCGAGGATCATAGGAAATGACATAGTAATTAGGAATGGCACATTCTTCTATGCAAATGGTTACAACGGTTTGTAAAATGTTTTACTAAGATCGAGGAACATTTAATGTAATGATATTCATTAAATACAATGTATATCTTTTTTAATAGATGATCTAGGTTATTATTGTACAACGTAGATCTTAGGGTTATGACTATTGTGTAACCTAATTTTGTTAAAGTGAGAAAAACATAACACTATATATTTGTGTGTTCACATCATTTTTGGAGAGAGCTGATATATGAATCATGGAGCACTTGAAGCAATTGCCTATCTTCAAGTCTATCAGTTTATAGAGAAAAATTGAGTACAGAGGAATTCATATTAAGCAGAATTAGTAGAGGCTACCAAGCAGTTTAGAGTAGAGATTCATCACAAGTAAGGTGATATTTTATCAGAGCTTATAGATCTGTATTAGACAATTGAGTTTCAAATAGAAGATAATTACCTATTGCTTTCTGACAGTTGTAATAGAGTTTTTGGATAAAATCTATTAACAAAGTAGACTTAACAGTCTTATGTAAATCTCTTAACCAAGTGCACATTTCATTAGTGTTGTTAAAATCCTATAACTAGGTAGATCTATCCGATCTAACATGTCACTTCTAATAGGGTAAGATCACCAGAAGTGATCAAAACTTGTAGCCCTAACAGGCAAACCTTTTCTATCTGTAGTAGTGAAGAATTTATGGGTGTCATCCCCACCACAGTTTTTACCTTCTAACAAGGGTTTCTGCATTACCAAACTACTTGTGTCATGTGATTGTGATATTGATTTCATGTTGTTTACTTACTTATGTTAAGTGGATGATTGATTCATGCAATTAGATTCAAGTTATTTTGATCAGTTATCACTATTTATAGTTATAAGATCTGAAAGGTTTACAAGTAAAGTTTTTGAAGGCACTGATTCACCCCTCCCCTCTCAGTACCTATCTCTCCTAATTCCAACAATTGGTATCAAAGCATGGTTCTCTTATTGAACAGTTTAACCATTGAAGGGTAAAGATCTAAGTCATGGAGAGATACAAGCTTGACAAGACTATTGAGAATCAGAAGATACAAATGCAAATGTTTGTGGAACAGTATAAGCAAGCCAAGGAAGGACTGAAGAAATTACTGGATGAAAGGAAGAACCTAGCTATACTACAAAATGAGACTAGTTACCATGAAGAACCTATTGATGACATATTCGAGCATATTGGATCTAGTTCTGGAAGCATCTCCGATGGATCTGAAAGTATAATCACTGATCTATCTGAAAATAATAAATATTTAATTGATCAAGTGAAAGCACTACAAATCGGTCAAGAATCTCAGATGGTGAGAATGGTAGAAATAATGAACAAAGCAAAACAAGTCGAGCAAGAAAGAAATCTAGCAATCGATGACCAAAGATAGATAAGTGAACAACTTCAAACTAAAGAGAGTGAGATACAAAGACTCATTGACCAACATTTCCAAGTAACTAATCAAATGATGACTATGAATCAAGAGGTAAACTGAGTGAATGCAGAATTGTCAAGAAAACTAGAAGATGTTGCAAGACTTAGAGAAGAGAATGAGAAGCCGAGAAATGAAGTGAAAAATCAATAGTAGCAAAATGAAATGAAGAAACTTGCCGAGGACAGCTCCAAGAAGATTGATGACTTCTTAACTAATCAGAGAAGATTTGGAAGTAAAGTTGATATAGGCTACACCGGTGAAGGAGAATCATCACAACAAGATGAACAAATCAACATCAGTCAAAATCAAAAACCTAAAGTGTTGTCATCTTATCATTGTGGCAAACTGGGACATACATCTAATGTGTGTAGAAGCAAAGTACAAGGTAAACCTCATGTCACTCCTAAGTTTAATGGATATTGTTATTACTGTAGTAAGTTTGGACATCCTACTTATGAGTGTAAAGCTAAGCAAAATGATCTTGCTAACAATACCACTATGGAGAAAATATGCTATACTTGTAACAAGCATGGACACACTGCATGAGATTGTATGACGAAAATGAAGCAAGTCTGGACACCTAAGGAGAAACCACAACGCATGCCATATCAACCGAAGAGACAAGGTAACTCTTATGTTTGGGATTATAATACATGGACTAAGTGTGTTGTATGTGGTAGATATGGACACATTGCAGCAAACTATTATAGAAAGAGTCAGATTGGACAATCAAGAAGTTGGACAAACACTAGGATGGCTTGTATGCACTGCCATAAGATCGGTCACTTAAGCAAGAACCACAAAGAGCGAGCACCAAATGAAAATTATATATTTGAAAGTGGATATACTATTGCAGATATCATGAAGTTAAGGAACACTATGTGGAAGAAGGCATCTAATGAGAATGTCGAGTCAAGTAATGTTGTCGGTGAAACCTCATCCACTAGATTGGGTGACATTGGTACCTCCACTTAAATTGAAATAGGTATGTATGAGACTGATATTTCAAAAGATCACATTTTACATACAGTTCCTTATGCATAATGTTATTATACCAAATTAGGATGAATAAAGATGCACTATGGTTTAGTTGTCATGAGTTAACAATGTTATACAGTTGGAAAAAGAGAGACCGAGAGTTGGTTACCCATCGGTAATCACTATCTAAGGTTAACCAAGCACATGTATCAACTGATGAAGAAATTCTATGTTAACCGAGCAGATAAAATTTTTAGTTGTCACCGAGCTGATAGCTATTTCATACCGAAAGTTAGATGGAGCATTTATTGCATAAAAGTTTGAGCAGGAACATCGAAAGTCTGTAAATACATGAGAACAAAGTTCATTTCTACAATGCAATTTCGAAGAGCGGAGAATTCAAAGAGCAAAGTTTGAGCTAACAAATTTTTAGAAGGATTCAAGGCTATGGTAGATTGAACTGACATCACTCTTGATGATAACGAGTAAGTTCATTTTCGATCAAACACTTCTTATCCTGCTGCTTGCCGAAACCCTAGAATTAATTTATGGCATCTACATCATTTGCAAGCAAAAATCAAAGTGTTGAAGAGGAAGATAATCTAATCATTAGGGAAAATTTTGACGAACCTAAGTTTAAGCCACATCCTAAGGTCGCAGCACAAACAAATACAATGGGCACATTTTCGAGCATACCAGAAAGGGTTTTACTGATAGAAGACGTAAGGTCTTATATTCATTGTAAAATCAGAGAATTTGGAGATTTTGAAACTGTTGCATCATATCAACTACTCTATGGCCTTGATGGAAAAATAAAATTAGACTACAAGAAGATTGAGGAATCAGGGTTATCATGTTTTATACACTTTTCACAATCATTTAAATCGGATTGGATTAGAATCATTTTGAGCAGGTATCACGATGACAAATTCTGGCTAGATAAACCGATTGAGGTCAACAAGAAAATAATTAGTAGGGTTATTGGGATCCCTACAACCAAAAAAGCTAAGGCTTTCTGTAGTTCTTCATGAATGGATGTTGAGAAATATACTGGAGCACAATGGGACGGTCGGGCATTGAAGATTTTGACAATCAAGGACCCAACAGTCAAATTTGTAGCACATGTGATCAGGTACAAGTTATTTCAATCAAGCAGACTCAACAGTGTACCCTGTAGTGCAGTAGACATGGCACAGAAAATTGTAGTAAAATGTCACCAAGTTGATCTTGTTGAGGTACTATTTCATCAACTTCATGAGAATATGAAGACCATAAGGAAAAAGAAGTCTAACACATGTAAGTTCGGATCTCTGATTGCATGCATATTCCTCTATTTACAAAAGTATGTGCCTGGCACTGGTAAAGTAAACTGGAATACATCACAAATGGTGATCCTGATGACCAAGATGATGAAGATGTAAATATTACACCAAATAGAGATGAAGCACTAGACACTGAATGTCCATTTACATCACTACGGGGTGAACTTCTTGTACTCACCAAAGTAGCTAAAATTCTTTCCCAAGTACAACCTGACGGCTCAGATCCTGAGCAAAACAAAGACACCACAGGGGATCAAAACAAAGAGAAACCTACAGAAACAGATGAGCCTACACATACAAAGGCACCTTCCATTGAACCAAAGGAAACAGATGAAGCAAAGGAAACAAAAGCACCAATGGAAATAGAGGTGATCCCACCTAACACCACAACTGAGACTCCTACTATATCAACCGAGACTACAACTATCAAGGAGTAGAAGAAGGTAGAACAAGTGTTAACAAGGAAGGATACTTCGAAGACTGGAGATAGATCTATTGCTATTATTGAGAAAAAATCACCTCTAGCACAGAAGAAGAAGAAAGGAAAAGGGCCAGTCACCCTAGATGAAGTGATCATTATCCCTGATTGTGACCCAAGGACCCTAAGCCCCAAAGACTTGAGTAAATATGGGGAGTTATGTTCAAGGAAGGCAGTGCAAGAGAAGCTAAAGAAAGAGCACACATGAAAAGAACTATTAACCAATGTATGAGATATCCTCCAACATGTAGTACCTGAGATAAATATTGATGAGGATACACCTATCATAGATCAACTTGCTACACTTGCCGAGAAGATCAATGCCCTTGACATAGATGCAGATAAATGAATTGAAGAAAGGGCAAAATCCAGGATACAAACCAAATTAACAGAGAAAATTAGCCTAGAAGTGGCATTACATAAGGTCAAATTATCTAAGGTAATTACTAAAATAAAATCCATCACCCAGACAATTTGTTAATATTTATTGAAGCTTTGTACTACAGACACCTTCACTGTTGAAGTCAGTGAAAAGATCAAAGGATTGGAAGCAGAAATATAGTTGAGTACAAATGCAACTATCATCGAGCCACATGCTTTCTTAAAGCACATTCACCAAGTTCAGGAACTCCGGCGGTTGATAGTAGATTTGAAGAAACAAGAAGCGCACCTAACAGATGAGGTTACTGAGTTGCAAACCAAACTCATTTCATACCTAAAATTTTTTGAAGCACATATTGTCAAAGTTGAGCTATTAGTTGCAACCCCAAAAATTTTGGTGTTAGATAACATCTTTGACATGCATGCACAAGTCGGTCTTGAGCACATTGCTCTCACCAACTTGAAAGAGGAATGGGAAAACCTCTTGGAGTCAGTGAAGCAAACCCATCAGTCAATTTTTTACCAATTGTGAGTCTACTGCTTAAATTTTGTATTTGGCATTACTATCAAAAAGGGGAAAAACAACGTATCAGCTATTATGCCAAATATTATGTACATGGATACTATGTATACCATATATTACTAGGTGCATGCACCAAGGTGGAGTACTTAGAAATTTTTGATGTGTATATGTATATGGCGGAGATATAAGTTACATAGAAAATTTTGTCTATATACATTTGAAGTTTTGATACTAATGCCAAAGGGGGAGATTTTTATCTCTATTGAGCTCTTAAGGTTGTCATTAGTATCTAAGGAGTGTAAAGATATTGGTTGGTCACTTACATTGAGCTAATCAGTAATATAAAGCAGAACAGACTAGTCGGTAAAGCCTATATACCGAGCAGCAAACAGTTTACCGAACACTAGCAAACACTAACATCGACAGACAATAAACACTGAGCATCGCAGTATACACCAATTAGTTTACACAGTGTTTACTGAGGATCACAGGAAATGACATAGTAATCAGGAATGGCACATTCTTCTATGCAAATGGTTACAACGGTTTGTAAAACATTTTACCAAGATTGAGGAACATTTAATGTAATGATATTCATTAAATACAATGTATATCTTTTGTAATAGATGATCTAGGTTATTATTGTACACAATAAATCTTAGGGTTATGACTATTGTGTAACCTAATTTTGTTAAAGCGAAAAAAATAGAACACTATATATTTGTGTGTTCACATCATTTTTGGAGAGAGTTGATATATGAATCATAGAGCACTTGAAGCAATTGCATATCTTCAAGTCTATCATTTTATAGAGCAGAACTGAGTATAGAGGAATTCAGATTAAGCAGAATTAGCAGAGGCTACCGAGCAAAGATTCATCACAAGTAAGGTGATATTTTATCAGAGCTTATAGATCTGTATCAGACAATTGAGTGTCAAATAGCAGATAATTACCTATTGCTTTCTAACAATTGTAATAGAGTTTTTGGATAAAATCTCTTAACAGAGTAGACTTAACAGTCTTATGTAAATCTCTTAACCAAGTGCACACTTCATTAGTGTTGTTAAAACCCTATAACTAGGTAGATCTAGCCAATCTAACATGTCACTCCTAATAGGGTGAGATCACCAGAAGTGATCAAAACTTGTAGCCCTAATAGGCAAACCTTTTCTATCTATAGTAGTGAAGAATTTGTGGGTGTCATCCCCACCACAGTTTTTACCTTCTAACAAGGGTTTTTGCGTTACCAAAATACTTGTGTCATGTGATTGTGATATTGATTTAATGTTGTTTACTTATGTTAAGTGGATGATTGATTCATGCAATTAGATTCAAGTTATTTTGATTGGTTATCACTATTTATAGTTATAAGATCTGAAAGGTTTACAAGTAGAGTTTTTGAAGGCACTAATTCACCCCTCCCCTCTCAGTATCTATCTCTCCTAATTCCAACAATAAGGTCATGGTGTTCCAATACAAGGTGATGTAGTCATAATCAAGCATGCATTTTTATTATCCGCTTATTGTGATGACCTAGAGCATCAATGATTAACTGTTACTTGTTTTCAATTCATTGCATGATTGACTATCAGGCTAGGGCATCATTATTTTCTTCCATTGAGATTATATACTGTACTTGATTTCTCAAGGCCGCGGGCCAGTGACTATTTCTTCCTTCTGTATATATCATTGCTTGATTTGATTTGGTTATTGACACAACATTATAATGCTCACTGTTGTATTTTACTTGTTTGGATCTTTGAGGACTCATGTTTAATACTAGGGCATTATTGTTGGATCCTTGCATTTTTATTATTTGTTGGATCTCATGAAGCTAGGGCATTATGGATTTACTAATTGCATGATTATTTGATGGCATTCTTAATGTTTGGGGGACAGTTAGATAGTTAGTTAATGGTTTCAATTAGTCTTTAGTTGTTTAGAAGTCTTTATTAGTGTTGATCCCTGTGAGTGGAGGGGGAATGTGGAGTTGGTGTGTGTATAGAACCATTTTAAAATGGTATTCATTCAATAAACAAAAACATTCTCTGCAAATTGTGAATCTACCTGCAGGGTACACTCAGCCCATGCAGTGCCTTCAAACATGTTTTGTGGTGTATTAGTGATTGGATCATGATGTAAGATCATTGGCTTGGGTGTTATTTACATTTCCAAATATTTATTTTAGTGTTTAATTGTTATTAAATCCTAGTAATTAATTGGTGTTGGAATGTGCTTAGGTTTTCTAGTTGCAACAGTGAATTGGGATTGAGGTCTCCATAATGGATTGACTCTCCCACCCCTCTGGTCACTGTGATTGGTGATTGAAGATCCTCCTAAAGATGATATGGATTGATGCAATGGAAGACAGGGAGAGGGACCAAAGGCACACCCTAACTAGATCCAACTTGAAGAGATCACACGCAGAAGCAACAACACACAAAAGTGAGAACGATACTGTCGTAACTTTGATATATTATCTTCAAATTGAATCATACATGTCAGGCTATAAGGCCTCCCGAATTAGGCCAGATATTACAATTAAGTACAGAAGTCCTCCAACATGTGATGATCTTCCCACAATCTCTAATCTTCTATCTTCTATCTTCTCTTGCTCTAAACTGACTCCCTATGCTCTAACCAAACAACTATATTTATATAAGATGCTACTAAACAAGTCAGCCTTTAGATCCACCATTAACGAAAGGAACAACTAGATCTAGGTCTACATGCTTCCCAATGATAGATACCAACATTAAATCTATGACCAATAATAAATGCAAGAGTTAGCCTCAACAAAAATCCAAAATAAACAACTCGATAAGCAAGGATAACCGAGCGCTAAACAAGCATCACCGAGCTCTAGGGAAATTCACCAAGCACCAGAGAGATAACCGACCCACCCCGATAAACAAAGGAAACTGAGCAACACCGAACCAACTAGGTCAAAGAAGGAACCGAGAAACATAGGAACATACAAACATATTTTTGGATTGCTAAGGACCTAAGATGATCCTGCATCATGGATGTTGATGAAAATAAGGAATGGAACAAAAACAACAATAAAGAAATGAGAATAATTGTTGATAGTGTTAAAGATCACATTGTGCCAACAATTATAAATCTAGAGAATGCATATGAAGTGTTCACTTCATTGTCTGGCATGTTTCAGATCAACAACACAAATAGGGTCCTAGCTCTCAAAAATAACCTCTCCCAGATCAGGATGAGTCAAGGGGAGACAATCACATCCTAATTCATGAGGATCAATGAGCTAAGGAATCAACTATCATCAATTGGGTTCAAACATGATGATAAAGAGCTAGTTGTGGCAGCTCTTAATGGATTGCCTCTTACTTGGGATGCATTCATTCAAGGGATTAGTGCATGTTCTAAATTACCTACTCTTGATAGACTAAAGACCATTTGTCTTCAAGAAAAATCAAGATTAATATCAAGAGGATCAATCTTCAAGGAAGATATACAAGTTCTTTACTCTCAAAACTTAAAAGGGGGGATAGGGAAATTCAAGAAAAATAGAGAATTCCAAAAGGATAAGAGGAATGAAAATGAAGTTCAAAGGACAAAGAGGGAAGAGGGAAGAGGAGATAAAAGAACTCAAAATTGAGCTCTTTGCAATTTGAGAGGGAGTTGCAATTTGAGAGGGACTTTTATATATGGGAACATACACAGCTGATATTTAGTATAACCAATTAACTATTTTCTTTATTGATGCATAGGTGCATACATTATTGGTTAATGAATGCATGGGAGCATAATTTATATGGATGTGTTATCCTTTATATATTATTTGCTATTGATCATATATATGTGTGAATACATTTCTTTATAGAGCACTAGTACAAAAAACAACAATATATGACCAAATAAACTACCAAAAATTGTAGATAAATGACCAAATTTGGTCACGTGACCCATGGTAGTTTATTGCCGGTCATTTATCTCATGACCAAATTTATGACTAAACTATTTTAGTCATTTATTTGGTCATTGATTTGGTCATATATTTAATCATTTATTTGGTCGTTTATTTGGTCATTTGATAGTTTATTTGATCATTTATTTGGTCATTTATTTAGTCATTTATTTAGTCATTTATTTGGTCGTTTATTTGGTCATATATTTAGTCATTAATTTAGTCATATATTTAGTCATATTAAGGCACGATGGAATCGAACCATCATCCTCCTACTTTACAAGTAGGTGCTCTTCTATTGAGCTAGTACGCTTTAAAGAATAATCATACCATGTATGCTAGTACTTTCCACTAAACATGATTTCAAGTGTTTCCATCTATAGTTCAAGGGTAGAAAAGCTTAAGGGGAGGATGACTAGTGATACTTTAAACTCAATGGTGAAGTTATTCAATGTGCAATATAAGAAAGAAGTGAATGATGTCATTGGAAAATACATTACATGTGGCTTGTTCCCCTTATTATAATGAAAAGCATATATGTTTAAGGGAAACCAGCCACATTAAATAGAGATAAAGTATGTACCAATGATCATACCTTCTACATTTTAACTCCTAATTAACTCATCAAAAGTTTTACTGCTTTAGAAGTCCACACTCCTGATAACCTACCAATCTATTGCACTTCTATCCAATACATCAATCATAAAATTAGTATTATTAAGGAAATTTGATACACACTAAATTCAACTTATAAAAATTGATAGCCATTTTCCAAGATCTCCTATTTGTGGTATATACTAATCCTTAAGATACATTAATAACTAATAACATAACATCTTTCTTATCATAGCTGGAAAACAAAAAATATTAAACATTGACCTTAAAACTACTTAAGGATGCCACAAGTCAGTAATGCATTGGAATCACTAATCATTATTTGAACACTTTAGTTTTCCAATTATGACCAAATACCTAGGTCACAAAAAAACAATAAAAGTAACTAAATCGACTAGTTCAATGTTGCTTTTTTAAAATACAATGTTAACTGGTTTCTTTAAAAATAAAAAAAATTTATAAAAACTATCTACCATGCCTAGCGTCTCCCTGATAAGAAACACACCAAAAGACTATTAGATTTTGCAAGTTCCAAAAAAAATAAACCTATATTACCCCTACCTACAAAGAGAAATTCAAATATGCCAATTTTCTACATATTTTCTATCAATTTTCCCTCAAAACCAAGATTTTTGTAGGTGTTTGAAAAGTAAAAATAATAAAAAAAATCCAAGTAAACCAAAAAGCACTTACTGCAATGGCAAAACATTCACCCTTGTAGAATTTCAAGCTAACACCTTTTACAGCTTCAACTTCCTTTTGGACTCTCTTAGTTTGATAACCTATCATATTGTCAAATGACCAGAATTCCCACCATTTCCTAGTTGTGTACATTTTTCTTAGATTTTGAAGCTCCACAACAACTTTAGATGCCATATCTCGATCAACTTGCTCCATGTTTGAGTTTTCATTCTTTACTCCTCCATTATATTCAACTGTGAATGGTAGGAAATGATATCAGGTAAAAGAAAAAGAAATTAAAAAATAGATGGAAGTTAAAGAAATACCAAGCTAAATTGCTTTTTAAAATTAAGATGCATAAACACAATGCTGACACAACAAACAAACAGGAAATTGAACAGCAGTACAACATTTATAAAATAAAGAACAAAAATAGCTTATGCACACCAGTTTCATTTCTTCAAACTTTAATCCTTTACTGAAGACCAATTGACATCCTAAAACACATTGACATATGACAACAACATATAACACTTTCTATAGCACTTATTCAAAAGCACAGAGAAACTAAAAGACTAAATTGCTGGAAAGAAAACAACAAAAAAGACTTATCCCACAAGCCAAAAAGAACTAACAAGAATACAACAACAATAAGAAAAGTACACATCTTCAAAAAAAGACATGAAGAAACATGCATTTTCTTTAAACTAGTAAATTTTGACTCCTAGTTTCCATGCCAACAATTTGTTTATGTGTTTCAAACTTTCAACAATTTATGGAGAATCATTCAAACCAATTTCAAAGAAGAGACAAGTAGCAGATTCTAGAATAGAAAAAAAATTCTTTACTAGAATTGACACAGTCCAAGAAATCACAATTACTATGGTAAGGTGCTCAAACTGCACTTAAATGTGCTGAATCTGAACATAGCTAAATTCAGCTAAAGAAAGGAAATATAATTTAATTGTACTCACAAGGTGAACTAACAACATACAAGCAAAAATTACATCAAAGAAAGCTATTAATATTTGTCTCTAGGATTTCCCAAGATATATGTTAATCTATGCCATGTAACACCAAGTCATGTCCTTTGGCATTGTTCAACATCCTGTGTGCTAAACACACCAATGGACATTGTGCCATTCCCACTGACATCTAACCTCAATGCCATCTTCTGAGCAAATTACAGTTATGTAACACAACGCAATAGAGTACAACTCATTTGGATCATCTAGAGTTGGACAAAGAGCTCTAACATTATCCATATGACTCAAACATTGAACATCCTATGTTGCATCCTAAACTTGTGCCAAGTACTAAACTTCTAAATAGGTTTTGATGAATCATGACATCAAACAAGCTGGGATACACTCTGGAGATTCAGCCTGTTCTCTTCTAACAAAAATAGTCTCACTTGCATGCTTATCAACCATTAGATCATGGACATATAAGCTGGCAAAGCAACTTCAGGTTTGTGGATTAATGAATTTTCAATGTGCAATAACTCCTACTGGTGAAGTGTACCTCCTTGAAGAAAATCCTAGGGCATTTCGAACAATCCCTTTTGTGAGAAAGTCTATTGGTCATCCTTTAGCAAAGTATGCTGCCCTTGTAATGTCACGAAAGACTCTGCAGGACATTGGTTTTACACAGGAAATTATTACATGTCATGTGTCTATCAAAGAAGCAGTAATTCCATTTGAAAAGTTTCAAGGCTGTGATGTAGTGCTTGGCCCTAAAATGAGAAGTACAAGAGAAGTGATGGGAATAGACTTTGAATTTGCAATGGCATTTGCAAAGGTGCAAATTGCCTCCAATCATATATTGCCCCTTGTAGGGACCGTGTTCCTAAGCTTTAATGATATAACAAAATCAAGTCTTCCCATAGTTGCAAATGGTTTTATTGATCTTGGATTCAAGATACTCTCAACTAGTGGCACAAGAAAATTCTTGGAAATGCAAGGAATTCCTGTGGAGCAAGTTTTGAAACTCCATGAAGGGTGTCCTCATGCAGGTGACATGATCACCAATGGTCAGGTCCAATTAGTAATTATTACTACTTTAGGGGATGCACTAGATCAAATTGATGGTCAGCAGATTAGAAGAATGGCATTGTCATATAAAATACCCATCATAACAACAGTTGTCGGGGCATTAGCTACTACTGAGGCTATTAAGAGCATGAAGAAAACTCAAATAAAGATGATTCCATTGCAATACTTCTTCAATGCTAAAAAATTAGAGGGGGCCACTCAAGAACGGAAAACAACTTCAATTCTTTGATGTTGTAGCTTGAAGGCAAGTAAATGTTTCTGTCTTCTACTATCTATTCAAGGGAAGATTTCTCACTGGTTGTGGCTGTTAAAATCTGATATTGGAGTTTGATAGGGACTGGTAAACTGATTAAATTGCTTATATTTTGTCATTTTATAGCCTGCATATCTACTAAGCAGCATGTTTATCACTTTAAAAAAATAGGCTTGGTATTCTGTATTTTTGGCTTTTACTATGCTGTGCATTTTTTTTATTTGCATGTTCTGCTCGTTGTTTAGTTCATGCCAGTAATTCTAGTTTGTTCTTACGAAGGAGGTAATAGTAAAGTATTTTACATTCCAAAATCTGACATTGAGACTGTCATCAAAGAAGCTTTTGAGCTTGCTGTTCTCAATTTTTTATTTTTAGAGATATATCAAGTAGCTTTAAATTGGTGTGTGTGTACATACGTACATACATATATAGAACTTGATAAATTGATGATTGACTGTGGTGATGCCATAAACATTCAATGTTAATGAAGGATTTTCATTTTACAAGAGATTAAATCTTCAAATAGTCAGGCTATAATTATTCTACAAGTTGAAATAGGGACATGGGCATTAAATCATCTTCCAAGTCTTTGATATGTGGATGGACCTTTGACAATCTATGATATTGCTATCAGGATTCAACTGTGTAGTTTTCAAGTCAAACTCATTGACCCATGTTTCATGATCAGTTGTTCAGAAGAACCCATCTCTCATGAGAATGAGTGGTCCTTTTAGCACTCATTGCATCTAGTTGATGCTCACAGAGGTGACCTCCCAGGAAGTCCCAATGCTTCACCTCTGTGAGCATCACCTAGATAAAAATAGTGCTAAGTGGACCATTCATTCTCATGAGAGATGGGTTCTTGTGAATCACTAATCATGAAACATGAGTCAATGAGTTTGATTTGAAAACTACACAGTTGAATCTTGATAGCAATATCATAATCTGACATGCTGTGGAAAATATCTCCTCCTTATCCTATGACGATTTGTGAAAGAATATACAATAAATAACTAATAATTGATTTGGTAATATACTTTTGCATTAGTGTGTTTGTTCTCATGTGGCAGCTAGCACTTCGTATGTGCATGTTGATGTGCTCTATCACCAAGCTATTGTTTTCTTTGTGACCACAACTTTTTGGTGGGCTTCAGGTGTGGCTCATTTCTCCAATACCATTCCTTAGCTGCACTTGTTGCTCAAGGCTCTTAGTGATTCTGATACTATGTTTGTTTCCATGGACTAGCTAGGACATGAATCTAGGATAATTAATGTCTGTGCCCTACTCTAAGAAACTGATTCTCTTTGTCAATGGGGCTCTTTGGAGGCTCCTCATTATGGTTTGGGTGTGGCCTGTTTCTCCAATAAATACAATAGCTGTTTTAGTGAAGTGGATTTTGTATGTATACCAAAATATTGGCTTTTTATGTAAAGTAATGACTATTTTAAAATTATTTGGAGAAAGTTTTATGGCATTGCCACTATTTGTCAAGGCATAGGATTGCATAAGGAAAGAAGTTACAAGATGCACATCAGCTATATGAAATAAAAAGAATGACCATCCTTGGCGAGTTCATATTTTTAATCCATTTTCAAAGGATTTTAACAAATAAACTAAAAGATAGTTGATGAGGACAGACCCATGTATTTAGAAGATTTAACTATATTCCACATTCAAGTGGGCTGATAAAAATAAAGTAAATTTAAGACAGCTCTAAGCTAGATATAGAGTAGTTGATGGCTGAAGCAGCTATAAAGGACATAAATAAAAGAAAAGGTAGGTGGACAACTATAACACTTCAAAAGAAAAGATATTGATTAATAAAAAGGTAGATTAATAGCTATTAAGGGTAGATAACAATAAATAAAACTAGGTAGACAGTTGAGAACACTACATTGACATAGTCAAACACTTCTCTTATGTAATCAGAACATAGTGAAACACAACAGTAAACGGTAGATTAATAGCTAGACTGGCAGTAAAGAGTATAGATGAAAATAAATAAATAAAGATTATCAACATATAAGAACATCAAATGGAATTGTAAGACTTTGCCTATACATATAGGCTTCTCTTATGGAGCACATTCTAAAATAAGATAGTCATATCAAAAGGTTAGAAGAAACAAATGTAGTTGCTTGGAGAATTTTTTATTACTTTCCTATCATCCATTGTAGAGAATATTGAAATATTATTTTAGCCTCATCAATGTGACATATGACAAGAATTTTGATTTTCCAAGGCATTTTGAGTAGCAACTTAGGATCCTCATTGATAATTAGTAACTTTCTGAGACATCTTTACACCTTAATAGATAATTAATAATATATTTACAAGAGATCTATACTAGGGTGTATCTGAATCTTTCAAGTCATGATAACCCTTTTATTTAAATTACTTTATCTAAGAGTGTTCTGCTTTGACTTGGGCACAGTAGCAGGAATGACATATTAGAATCCTTAGTGATAATTACTTAACTTTCTAGGACATCTTGACACCTTTATAGCTAATTAATAAATTATTTTGTAAGAGATCTATGCTAGGGTGTATTTGACCTTTTTGAGCCATGATGAGATGCCTTCTTAAAAGAATCTAATCGAAGAGTATTTTGCTTTGACTTGGGTGTTTTATGGACTGCTTAAAATACATTTGGATTGTTAGTGTTATTTAACAATGTCAATGAAGTTGCAACGTGGTATAAAGTTTAACAAAATTCATTGCATCTGCTAGCCACTTTGGCTTATGTTTGCTGTAGCAGTTCTATAAAATGGATATGCAGATTACTGACTCCACAAGTAGCTTTTCTGGGTTTTGTCACTGACCTTTCGCTACCTGAACTACAATTTAGTAGCTCTTGGAAATATTGAAAGGCATCCCTCCACATTGCTTAATCAAGCATCAAACTGTTCTTGTTCTTGGATCTCCACTACCAAATAGTCCATTCCATCACAGATCGGTTCGAGAGAACAATATAAACACATTTAAGAACTCATCAAGCAAAGGAAGAATTAACTGAGTTATTTGTCTTGTGATAGTCCAATAACAATCCAAATGGATTTGGAAAAATATATGAAATAGAATTAGATCAGAACAAGTTTCAGATAAAAGCACGTACGTTTGATGGTGCTGCAAACTATACTAGCCTTAGATGACTGTGTGGCTGAGCAGATGATAATACAAGTGCACTAGAGTCTAGACCATAGTGTAGGTCCTCTGGTATCCACAAATATATCAACAATTGAACTTGAAATTTGAAATGTACAGGCATCATCTTAACATTCAGTAACTATTGATCTTCACCCAGGGACCAGGAACACTCAATCAAGCCTCAGGAAAACTCCATGAAGGGCGTCCTCATGCAGGTGACATGATCACCAATGGTCAGATACCCCGGCCCTTCAAAATAGGATACCCTCAAAATATTAGTTTCAAAGATCAGAGATATTAGTTTTATTGTTGTTATATGATCCTCAAAATATCATCCCCACAGACAAAGCTAATATCAAATTGAATACAATAACTCTCTCCAGCTCTCCACAGGACTATATGGCCCTTGCAAATATGGTGGGTCCTCAAATTACTCACTCAAGAAACATTCCTTTCAAATACAAAAATATGTGGCAGTCATTACATCATGTTATCAAATGGATCCTCCCACTAATAGATTGATGAACCCTACGAAGATAATCCAGAGAGAGGAAGTATCAGTGGTATAGCTCAAGATCACATAAGATATGTTTTTTTGTGTTTTCCAAGGGAGTTGGAATCCAAACAAACAAATGGAAGAACTGTTAGTCTGTATACAAGCGTTTAAGAAAGAACTTCAGTATCATTTTGATAATATACTCATGGAAAGTCACAAACTTATCACCCAGATTTTATGAGGCTTCTTGTCCCCAGTAAATCAATTAATATGCATCCATTGGTTACTTGTAGGCCCAATGAGCACCCTAATAGACCATTTGCAATAATACAGTATGATCCATATTCAGCACAAAAAATAGATGGTAAGCAGATTGTGGATGCATTAGTTAAGCATGCCACCAATCTCTCCTTCCACCCCCAGTGCAGCTCCACCCCATTCAAACAGCTAAATACAAAAATGCTTATAGAAGAAGTTCCCTACCTACTTAGGGGCACTTATTGTCACAAATAAAAAATTATAAAAATTTATTTCTGATACTAACATTTCATCAAATTTTATTTATTTTTGCATTGTTATCCTTAGCATCCTAGCTACCCTATCCCTAGCTACCCCTAGCCATTTTAGTGTAAAGTTTCACATCTAATGGTTTGGTGCATTCTTTGATAGGGGGCTTAACCAAATGCTCTGGTTCATCTGTTGTCTATGGCAAACCCTGTGCCATTGGAATTCGGCTTTTTTCATCCTCGGACAACATCACTTGGACCTTCTTCCTGAATTCCTTCCGTTTCATGTGCCCTCTTTTCTCTGTACGAAGCTTAAATGGTTGTGCACAAGTGACCTTGAGTTGCTTCTTCCATTGTTGAATTCCACTTCTACCTAGAGATCCCTGTCCTGTTGAATCCAAGCTCTCTTTGCGACCTCTTCTTCTCCTCCTAGAATAGCTTTGACTTCTCTTGATTGAATTAACACTCTGAGTAATATTATTGCTAACTGAGGTTGTTTCTTCACAAACAGGGAAGAATTTGAAGTCATTAGAGCTTTCATTAGATTGGATACTACAATATGGCCTTTTTAGGAAAATGCTTTCAGGTTGACCGTTTGAGCTCTTCAACAAGCTTGTCTCAGAAAATGTACCCTTTCTTCCCCTGTTCCAGCCATCATGGTATTCATGAAATAGGTTGTTGCTACCATTTGATCTCTCCTCAGAGCCCATGGCCTGCAAGCCAGGAAGTGCCCAATTCAGACCCTTGTCCATTCCAAATTCCATCTGCCTTTCGTGATCAACATAAGAATCATCATAGTAAGACTTATGACCATAGCTTTCATGAGATGGGCTGCTATTACCACTTGTCCTCTTCTCAGAGCCCTTTGGTTGCATGCTAGGAAGCACCCACTTCAAATTCTTGCCAATGCTGGGCTTGCCCTTCCCTTGATCTGAATCAGATATATTGTAGATAGATTTATACAATGGCATAGTCTGAGGACTCTCTGTAGTTTCATTGTCTGTAATGATAGCAAAATTTCAAATGCCTTGACCAAATGCTTTACTCTTCCCCCACCTTGCTCTGGAATGGAACCGATTGCTTCTGTAAGCAGCTCATTCTTAGGCCTTCTAGGTGCCGGGGAAACCCCTCTCCGAGGAGATAAACTAGCATAGGCATGCATATTATCATTGGAAAATGTGTTTCCATTATATAGTTCAGAAAATTTTGAAGCCCCAATCTTCTCATTCATTCCTGAAACCTCAGCAACCCCAACTTCCTTCTCATTCATTCCTAAAAGCTCAGCAACCCCCACTTCCTCACTATTCCCACACATTTTAGAGAACCCATCTTTCCTATCTTCAATAGAAGACACACCACATGCATTTTCCTAAGGCATCGTCTCTTGAACTTCAATCTAGGTTTCTATACTAGTTTCTCCAATTTCTGCTGAAGGTCTTTCTGTCTTTGAAAAATTATCCTTCATAAACTCCTCTTATGAAGCCCTCAATTTTTGAGAGGCAGTACATACACATTTCCTAACTCCAGATATATCAGTAGACCCAGATTTTGACTTCTTTTGGCAGCACTTGCACACCGTGCCCTCCTGCTGATTAGGCTTTTCAATCCTCTTTGCCACAAGGAACTTCCTTGGCTGAGGCTTCAATTTGCCAGAAGCCCAAAATATTAAGCAAAAGTTATTAAATATATTTATCCTCGAGAATTCAGTAGTGAGCCAAAATTTGTAATGACTACATTGATGATAATTGACAAAAGAAGGGGCGTGGTTAATCAATTTTTTTGGAAAATAAATGGAGTACTCTTTGTTATATACTTTCCTTATCCTCAGCATCCTCACAAACCTTAGCAGTCAACAATCTTCAAGCTTACATATTCCCTTGCATTCCCTTGAATCTGTGGTAGGTATTTCTAAACATGGGCATCTCAACATAGGTCATCCTCATCTAAGTATTTGTGATCTTAAGAATTTTGCTAGTAATTTGGAGCGAGTTTTCTAGTTGTATGTATGCTAGTGCTATTTGGTCTAGAGGAATTCCAAAATAAGAAAAACAATTTGAAATTTCTCAAAAGAAAAACAAAAGTTGTCCACTGTCATATGAAGGTTTACAAGGTCACTCACTACAAGAGAATGGGCACTTAAAAGTTAGATGGAAGATATAATCTTTAACTATGATGGTAGCAGCGGTATAAAAACATGGATAATTTCAAACAAATAAAATTCATCTTAATCAAACTGTTAGCCTATTACCAGATCCATTTTGTATCTTTCCATTTATGAAAATTTAACAAGAACAATTTCCATTTGAACATGAATATCCATCTAGGTGTGATCAGTAACTGTCATGCATTATAAGTGGAACTAAATTCATAGCTTCCCATTAAGAAGAAACAATAGAATGACAGTAGAAGTTGGCTCCCAAAATGTCTGATCCCAAATCCCCAAAGATGAACTCCTAAGTGCCATAGAGTAGCTTGTATCTTATGAATGGTAGGAAAAACAATGGGCCAAGTAATAAGGATGGATAACAACTCCCGCTTCAAGTTATATTATGCCTACATGCATTCCATGAGGTGTGTTTTGAGAAAAAAATGAAGAGAAATGATAAGAAATATGCCTTAAGGAAAACCATAGCCAATGCATAAGAAACTCCAATTCTGTTGTCACTAAGCACCTACAGCAGGTCTGTTACTAAAAGGGATTTCACACCTATCAACCAGATATAGAGACATGTGAAAGACTTAGATATATCCTTCTCAAACCCCTAATGATATTCAACCTCATCATTCAAATTCACACATGAATGTCTAGATGCAACATTACTTATCTAACTTGAGATGATGCTTGAGGAATCCTAAGAGCAATATTAGTGGTAAAGCAATGATATATATAAAGTGAAAAGAACAACTACCTAAAACTAATGTTGATAGATTCTTAAATTGCTATGATGTAGGAGCCAAGAACTAAATTGATGCCTTATTCCAATCGGCGATGGAGGTGAATCATTATGATGGAATAAGATATGAGAAATAAGGACTAAATGATAATGTTCTATTGTGCAAATATTTTATTTATGCAGATAAGATTTAGTTGATTGGAAGAAAATGAAAGTATAAGATAGAGATGCCAAGTAGCAACCAATCCTAGCACTCAATTTAGCACATTATGAATTGATTATGTATTTTAAGTTTTACTCACCTACTATTGTCATTTGTGAACATCAAAATAACCATTGTTCTTTTGTAGAAGTTATAGACTCATAAGAAGACATTAAAGAACTCACAATTTATTGTAGTAGTCTATTATCTATCAATAATAAAAGAAAGATAATCACAACAAGAATTTATCCTAGAAGCATTCCTCATCTAGAAGCTCATCATAAACCCTTAACATAACACAATATGGAATCAACCATTCACAATTCCCTTACATTCGAAGTTAACAAACTCAAAACACAAGCTTGTTGTCCACTGTGACGGTCACCTACAACTTTAGGACAGTCACTCAAACCAATAAAAATAAGTGCAACTTTCACTCCCATATATTAGGGCACATTCAATAATCACCCTTGTACTCCCCTAAGCCTTCACCTTCCATCAAATACTCTGCCAACATAAAACTTCACACTCAAATTGTCTTCTCACTGTCTATTCCAGTTTGGGACAAAATTCTAGTCATCCAACACACATGCCAACCTGTACATGATATCTTGTAGGCTTGAAAACATATTTTACACATCCTATCCCTTCATCCCACCAAGTTTGGGGACTTGATGAATGCAAAAACAAAAGTTATTACATTTTTGCCACTCACGGGTTAGAAAGGGTTTGGACAGATTTTACTAAAATGCCAATAACTTTGTCAATTTTTAATGAAAATGGATGATTCAAAAGCCAAAACAAAGAGGATTCATCCCTCCTTCGAATACCATAGGTTTCAAGACTTTAAAGTAATAATAAGACATGAAAAACATGTCTGCAATCAGACTGTTCTGTTATGGCAGAACATAGAAAAAATAAAAAAACTTTAACTTTATTGGAACAAACTTGTTCCAACCACCAATGCTGTTCATTTTCGGGTATTAAAAATGTATATAGACTTGTTCCCTTCATAGAAACCAACATGAAATCCTTTAACTACCTTCTCAACCATCATTTTGGTCGGTTATCCCTTTAATTACCTTCTCAATGCAATGCCACATTATGATGCAGTAATTGTACAACTAAGGATTTATTATTTCTATTGTTTAAATTAATAATGCAACTCCACCTTAAGAGTTTATGTAACTTGAAAAACATAAAGGAACCAATTTAATAATTTACAAGAACAACCAAAAATAAATGCACCAAATACATTTTTTGGTGAGAAACAAAAATTTAAATGAATATTCAACATCTATAGACACAGAATCTTGCCAAAGATTTATTTGCTTTAAAAGTACTAGTGTCATTGATGACATTCAAAATTCAATATCCAATGAGATTTCTAAAATTCAAGTTCAAAATATGTATAAAACAAGAAGAAAACAAATCCACAAATATTGAGATATTTAATCTTTGTTAACATAAAAAAGAATCAACTCACCTAGATTGATTCCATATGTATTTGATGAGTGCCAAAGAGCAGGGATATCCATACCCTGGTTGAAAGATTCAATTTTGGTTCAGACAAGGAGGATGCTGGAAAATGTTTTGGAGTTCATTTTTATTCCTGCCAATCACACTGGATTAAAATTTTCTAAAGCCTTATCAACAAATCTGTTTTGTGCAAATCGTGCAATCATTTCATTCTATGAGACAACTCTTTGAGGCATTTTGTTAAACAGTTCACATACCTTATCTCTACTTCCACATTTAGCATACATATCTACCAAGGAAGTCACATCTATATTGTAAATTTTGTTTATATTCATCCTTTTCTTTTTCCAGAAGTAATTTTTACTGTAAGAAGTAATCAAGATATCGATATAGTATTAAAATAAATAAAAAATTCTTTGACAATTTAAGTATCTTTACAAAGAAACATTTGATCACAAAATTTAAACTTCCAGGATGTTCATAGCATTGGATCATTGAAAATTCTTTAAAAACTTTGAAGAAAATCCATAGGCAGGAGTGATACAATATTTCACAACCTTTTCCAACAACTTTGCTGGTTGTGCCAGTATGGGAGCATTGGAATCGAGCATGAACATTTATATATAAAAGAATAATGCATGGAGGAATCTTTTTATATTTATTTTGTAATGCATATGGAAGAAAATTACAAAGTCTTTGCAATCTATTTAAGGTTAAGGACACTGTTTATCTATCTTTTCCATTAGACTGTAGGTTAGTTTTGGATTATTGTCTGTTAAATCCTTGGTATATTTTGTGTTCATATCCCATCTGGTACTTAGGAACCTTACCTAAAGTATAATTCATGATGCTGGGAAAATGAATTAACTGATGTAAAAATTTAAGCATTTAATTTTGGAATGAAACTGAAAATGGATTATGTGATGAAAGTTCAAATGAATGTAAAATGTACAAATTCAAGATACTAATATGCACTAAGGAGAGAAAACATGATTGGACAACATGCCCATTTTCTCACAGAGGAGGAAAGGGTATAAGAAGAGACCATAGTCTCTACTATGGAGAAACTTTCACTGAATATAAGCAGGGTTGTTATAGAAAGGGGCCTACTAAAAAAGAGTATGCAGCTGCAAAAAGTTTTGAATGTTAAGTTGCTTCCCCTGATTCTTCACAATAGCCTGAAAGTGACCATGGAATAAAGCATGGATGACTTATGGTGTATGAGCAAAGCATGTGATAGGCTTGATAGATAAGCAAGGGCAAGATAAAGGAAGACTGGGAATGCCAAATTGCTGGACAAGGATAAACATTGTAGAAGAGAAACATTCAAAGCCTTAGTTGTGGAGGCTAAGAAGACGGTTGAGAATGTGTAATGTAGCTTTATAAGAATTCATTAAGAACCCCCAACAACAAATATCTAACATTTGCAACTTGATTGCAAGCAATGAAATCTACTATAATTGTCTATAAGAAAATAACAACTTGCTTTTAGAGTTTTGACAACATAGTGGCAACATGCTAGCAAACTTTTAAAGTTGATTGCTTGTAGTTTTATGGTTTGGAAATTTATGATTGATTATATTAGCAAAGATAACGCTATAATTAAAGACCTCTAGTAAATAAATAGATGTCAAACAAATTGAAAAATAAATCAACAATCCATGCCTATGAAATGCTCAAGAGAAAAATCTGGAAAGAATCAAAGCAAAGCAGCAAGCCCTCCAGCCCAAGCAATAAAAGAAAAGCCTCTCCCCATATGGGATGTGCCTATAGAGACAAACCAAGAAAGAAGGATGAAACTCAAGAAGCAATACAAAGAAAAAACCAACACAATATCTTCTAGTTACCATCCTTATTCATAAAACCTAAATGTTCAATTCCCGATTAACCAGGATGTAACCAAGATCCACAAAGTAGATGAAAATACGACAAGACTGATAAAAAAAGTTCCAATCAATGATTTGAATGAGCCATCTAAATTTATGTAAACCAAAACTAGCAAGCCAAATCTGATTTCCAACGGAGCCAATCAAATGCAAGAATTGAAATTGGCACTAAGATCAGAGCAAGTATAAAATAAAATCTCAAAATCTGATACTAAAAGTGTGCATCTGAGATTAAAGATGAATAGTTGGTGAAATGTTCATGACATCCTCAGCTTCCTTGAACTTCTTACATGTTCTAGAGCAGCTAAAGATAGTGGGTAGCACCAGGTAGTTTTTAAGAATGATAGCCTAGCCTCAAGCTAGTGGAGTGATGTTATTTTCTGAAGGTCAGCATGGAGATGGCCAAGACAAGATTGTGATGATATGATGGATATACTTCATAAAAGTAGTGTAATTATTCAGAAGTTCCTCTTGTTTAAGACCATTCCATATGGGTAAAGGTAAGGATAGTGCAATCAAAGCCCAAGAGTCAAAGGTGGGACTCATTTCTTATTTTTGAAATGCAAGTTGCAAAACTTTTAGTAATCAATATATTCTGACCACTCATTAGGAAACCTTAACATTTAGGATGGATTAAATGTATGGGGTGCCAAATTGAGTTTCTACATAAGTACCATGGGCAACAAGTGTGGTTGAAGTAATTGGATCAGGTGCAAGGAATTGGAACAGTAAAATGACCAAGGAACAACAAATAATAGTCAATGATGCCAACCATTTGCTAGCAATTCAAAGTTGTTTAAAGGTAGCTTTGTGCTCAGAAGTTCACTCAAGGTGAATCATAGTTGTATGAAAACACATCTGAAAATGTGATTTTGGGTGCATATAGATGCCATGACTTAAAATCCTTGGAAATGTTCCACAGAGTTTCCTGACAAGGGGACGTGGGGACAAGTTTTGGAGATGGGGGACAGAGGGCCTAAATTTTGGGATGAAAAGGAGACAACCGGGGGACGATGATGGAGCAGTGGTGGGAGGGTGGATGCACTAGGATGCCCCTTAATTGTGAATGTTGTGACAGTCATTGTGTATGAAGAGTTGTAAAATATAATGGCCCTATCTAGGTTTTATTTCTCATTTTCATTTTGAATGGGGAAGGTGTTGGGCTCAAACACTAGCCCATGCTTGTTAAGATTCCCAAGTTCAAGATCAATTGTGAAAAATTATAATTTCTATAGTAAGATATACATGCTAGTTGTCGGTGGTAGGAAATACCAATAAACTAGGGATAACATATAATCACAAATATAAATCACCCAAAGTAGTGTACATAATAGTTTCCTAATACTCTCAACTCCATTTTACACTATCTTGTTGGGTCTTGGACTAAAATTAGGCTTGTCCTATGAGTGTAAACTATAAACCAACTGTTGTTTTTCTCTTTTGCTTCCCTTCTAAAACTTTCCAAGCACGCAAGAAAGGTCTATCATGCCAAGAAATTAGGTTGTTTGGTCGATTGACAAGTTTTTGTTTAACATTAAGCTTGGTCATGAAGTAAGAAATTCAAACCATATTTAAGATCAAGGGGAAACCATTCACTTGGAGGCTTCCCATCTTTTCCTTTACCAATTTCATGCTACAATCTACTACATGCTTTACCAATTTTCCTTTCTATTCAATCTTTTTAGATGTGGTTGCCTATTAAATAGGCCCATTTTGCCATATTTTCTTTCTATTCAATCATTTTACAGATGTGATTGTCTATTACAGCGATTCATTTTGAGGTATCTCCATTTATGACCATATAATCTGGTACTCAGTGCATTGCAGAAGGTTGGTATTATTGTCGTGCAAGCTTATTTTTTTGATACTTATAAATTCTACTTCACTTCATTAAAGACATACAAATTCTGCTTGATAAGTAGAAAAAAATGTTCTCATGGGTGTCTGCCCTAATCTCTATTACATGAGGGTTGTACATACTTCAAATACATGAGTAACCATTATTGTTATCCACAACTCAATTAGAATAGATGTAGGGCAACTGGGTGAGTGTAGTACCAGGTGAAGTCCAATCAATGGGTTACTACCAGTGTTCAGTGGGGTGAGGTAATCCGCTTCCACTTTTGGCAAAGGAATGCCAGAGGTCCTTCATTCTGTTCTCGCCATAAGAGCAAAAAAAATCAACTATAAGTATTACAAAAAATAGAGATATAAACGAGAAATAAATATATAGATAAAAAGAATAAAAAACAATGATGAAGGGAGAAATAGGATTGCAGGAGGGTAAACTGGTCAGATACCCTTTCTAGGCCATGTTGATGGAAGCCACTTAAAGGAATTAAGCAAGTCCTGTTTCTTGTGATGTGCAAGATCTAATGGAATAGGTTTTTGAAAGAGCCATGAAATTGTATTCTGAAATCTCTTGTTTTTCTTCCCAAATTTACTTCCCGCCTTGCTTTGCCTTTTTCTCCCAACAAATTGTGTTGTGTAAATTTACTTCCCGCCTTGCTCTACCTTTTTCACCCACCGAATTGTGCCTATTACTGTGTAAAGGAAAATACACGGATGTTTTATCTTAAGTTTTAATTTAAGACAATAATCATAATTTTATTAATTTATAATAGTTATAATAATTTAAATATTTAAGACAAATTTTTAATTTTATCTTTAAAATTGTCTTAAAATACCTCATAATGTAGTAGTGTCATTTGTGCCAAATTTAGAATTTTCATTTGCACAAACTCCATTTTGTACATAGGTACGAATTTAGAAGATTGTCATGATAAAATTTGAAGGTTATTACCATGAGTTGTTGCTATAGTCTCACCAAGGATGTTGTTGAAGGTCTCATAAATATTTACAAATTTAGAAGAGGGTATTTCATCATAGTAAATCACTCTCATGGTAGGGGAAACAATTGAAATGATATATTTGATTTGATTCCAAAAGTGATAAGTGGCCACCAAACTTAATCACACTACTTTCCCTATTGATCTTATAAATTTTATTATTTATTATATATTAAAAATGTTAAATAAAATTTGGGTATTATAATTTAAAACTTTTTGCGTAAATATTTAGTATTAAGAGATTGATTACTAGGTGATATTAACGACATTAATGAAGGGACAAATTGCATGATTTCTATTGTGATTAATATTTATTAAAGTGACAATTCTATAAGTCACTTAATTAAATATTAAATTTTTATATGCAAGACTCGAGCTTGGTTGAGGAGTTATGAGGAGTTCAGGTAGAGAGGGACTTGTTTTTTGCAGGTCACATAGTGGAGTAATTTTCATTTTCAAAGTGGTGTTGGAGTTCATCTTTTAGTCTTGGAGGTTGTTCTACAGTGGTAGAAGCTTATCAATTTTGAAATACCAGTAAAAGCATGCTGACTATAAAACTCCTCAAAAAGTGAAAATGGTTGTAGAATTAGAGGAAATACATGGTTCTTCTTACTCTCTCAGCTAGGAATCTTATTGTGGCACTACTTACTTATCAAATAAAACATCGTTTGTTTTTTCATGTTTCTCGTCAAATAAATATGCAAGTGAAAATTACTAAATTTAGGGTTTAGGGGGTGACTTTGACCATCGAAAGTCAAATGAAATTCATTGAAATTGTCATCCCCTTCTAGAATCACCTAGGTATGTTCATGAACAATCCCAAAAAAATCTGTGCGTAGCAAAAACTTTGCCCTAGACAAATCTACAAGAAAATTGTATCCAGGTACACCTAAGCTTTTGCTATTTTGGACATTCGAGTAACATAGATTTTAAATTAAAAAACATATATAGGCTCAAAATTGATGCGTTTTCTTCCCTATCACAATGGATGAAATATTATTTGGTTTGTTTCTTATTTTTTATACCGAGTACCCAAATATTGATTAGCCCATGATAATTATTAATTATTTACTTAATTAAAAATATCGCTTCGATTTTAATTTTTAATTAATTGATTTGTATTTTTAATTAATTAATTCTTTATTTTTAACTAATTAGTAAGTTTTATAAATAATCTATTTAGGGTGATGTGTAGAACTAGCTCTCAATTTTTTTGGTCTTTATTTTTTAATTTAAGATAATTAAAATAATTTTAATTTTAAATTTTAATTTGGTATATTTAAAATAATAATTTATGTTTTAAGGAAAAAATGTTAATTTTGTCGTAAATATCTTAAGCTTTCAAAATAATTTTAGACAATTATATATGCATTATATGCACCTCCATAATTTTAATTGAAAAAAGTTATTTATATTGATGCAAAGCATCCTACAACCAATAAGTCAAAACATCTTTCCAAAAGGAAAAAACAATGATTTCCAAAGAGGTTCCAAAAACAATATCCCAAGATGACTTAGGCTTGCAATCACTTTCACTAAAAACTAATTATTTAGTCATTTATTTAGTCATCGTAGTTGTGATTTTACCTAGTGACCAAATTGGTCATTTATTTAGTCATTTATATTTGTAGAACATGATCATTTTTAGTCACGACTAAAAATTTTAGTCACGTGACTAAAAAAATGGTAGAACATGATTAGTTTTAGTCACGTGACTAAAATTTTTAGTCACCTAGTCATTTATTTGCCAAATTCTACTAGTGGAGGGAACTATATTGCATCTTTCTGTGATCACATTGCACTTGGTTATATGTTGGACAAATTTGGCTACTCTTATGTGGTGAGACTTATGTGATTACTCTTATGCTTATGAAACATACTTTAGTGGCTTATTGTGTATGTACAGATCATACTTTCTTTTATAGCCAAGTCTATATTTATTGACTATAGTTGAGACTATATTACATGTGATTCTATGTGTGAATACACATTCTTTACATTGAACTTGATTCTTATGATTATAAGATCATATTGGTTACTTTTATGCTTATGTGGATTCATCAAATAAGATTTTGAGTATTACTAGAAAGGTAAAGGAGTTAAGAAGTTTGATAGCATCAAGCTTTGTGGATAGATCTTTGATGATGGAAAGTGTACAAAAGAAAAGGTAGGTGTTTATTTTTCTCTTTGATCATTCTATTTGCTTCATGTGCTGATGGTTATGATCATGAAATTAGTAAATCTATAATACCCTAGCTTCATGAGATATGAAGATCATAAGCACAAGTGCATTCAAATGGGCATAATAAAGCAACAATGATAATGATTCAATAGAAAATTTGGGCTCACACATGCCATGAGCATAGCCAACTCCTAGAAAGATAAGGTTGAATAAAAACATACATGAGTAAATGAGCATAAACAATAGGGCACTAAACATTTCCTGAAGAGATGATGGAAGAATGACTAGGGTGTGAATCCGATGTGCTCCTAGTTCATCTAGAACTTGTAAGAAGGACATAAATGGGGTTAGATACAAGGGATCTAAGAAATGCATGATATCATATTACATATCCTCATCTACAGTCATGCATGTGCATAATAAATCCATACATACTCAATCAAGCGATGAATTGAAAACAAGTAATAGTTAATCATTGATGCCCTAGGTCATCACAACAAGCAGTAAATAAAAATGTAAGGATCCAACAATAATGCCCTAGTGTTAAACATGGGTCCTCAAAGATCCAAACAAGTAAAATACAATAGTGAGCATTATAATGTTGTGTCAATAACCAAATAAAATCAAGCAATGGTATATACAGAAGGAAGAAACAGTCATAGGCCCACGACCTTGAGCAATCATGTACAATATATAATCATCAATGGAAGAAAATAATGATGCCCCATCCTAATAGTCAATCATGTGATGAATTGAAAACAAGTAATAGTTAATAATTGATGCCCTATGTCATCACACCAAGTAGATAATAAAAATGTAAAGATTCAGCAATAATGCCCTAGAGTTAAACACAGGTCCTCAAAGATCCAAACAAGTAAAATACAATAGTGAGCATTATAATGTTGTGTCAATAACCAAATCAAATTGAGAAATGATATATACAGAAGGAAGAAACAGTCATAGGCCCGTGGCCTTGAGAAATAAAGTACAATATTTAATCATCAATGGAAGCAAATAATGATGCCCTAGCCCAATAGTCAATCATGCGATGAATTGAAAACAAGTAATAGTTAATCATTGACGCCCTAGGTCATCACACCAAGAGGATAATAAAAATGCAAGGATCCAACAATAATGCCCTGGTGTTAAACATGGGTCCTCAAAGATCCAAACAAGTAAAATATAATAGTGAGCTTTAATGGAAGCAAATAATGATGCCCTGGACTGATAGTCAATCATGTGATAAATTGAAAATAAGTAATAGTTAATCATTGATGCCCTAGGTCATCACAATGTGCAAGGAGATAATAAAAATGCAAGGATCGATCAATAATGTCCTAGTGTTAAATACGGGTCTTCAAAGATTGAAACAAGTAAAATAAATCAGTGAGCATTATAATGTTATGTCAATAACCAAATCAAAGATATATACAAAAGGAAGAAATAGTCACAAATCCACGACCTTGAGCAAGTAAATAATCATCAATGGAAGTAAAGCATGATGCAAATGGAATGATCAAAGATCCAAATAAACACCTACCTCTTCTTTCCTAGCTTGACTTTGCCCTCTTGGCGCGCGTAGCTTGGATTTACAAAAATTAGAAATGAGCCTTTCTTTTTCTTTCTTTTCTATTTATAATCACGCGGGTGTTGAAATTATGATAGAATTGTCGCTATTACAACAACATCGGGGTAACTTGCAAAAAACAAACACAAAAAACACACACAAATGGTAGTGTCATCGCTATCCACCATCGGAATTTGATCCCAAATGTTGTAGTGAAGCCTTTCCAAAATCAAGATACTATGGATACAAACTGTTAAGTTCATGGAACCCAACAACTTTGACTTGCATCTTTGTATGAAAATTCTACCTCCTACTCGAGGCATCTGCAACTCTTTTAGACCTTCCACTCCCACTTTAAAACAAAAGTGTAACTTTGCAAAAAATCAACCCATTTTAAATGCCTTTGATTCGACTTCCCTTGACTATTCAAATATTATAAATATTTATGGCCAATAAATAAGACAAACTCCTTAGGCAAAAGATAATATCTCCATTTCCTTAGTGCTTGGACTATAGCATAAAACTCTTGATCATAAACAAAATATTTTCTTTTGGCATCATTCAAATTCTCACTTAAATAAGAAATGGGTTTACCTTCCCGACTCAAAAAAGCTCCAATGGAATTGCAACTTTCATCACATCTACTTAAAATACCTTATTAAATTCTAGAAGTGCCAAAAAAGGTTGCTCTATAAATTTAATTTTCAACAAATCAAAATTCTTTTTTTCTTTTATAGTCCACTTAACTCTTCCTATCCCGTCTCATTGTTTCTATTAGGGGGCCACAAAGACTACTAAAATTGTTGATAAATTTCCTCTAAAAACTCACCAACCCATGAAAATATATCTCCTCAGTAGCACTCCTCAGAGTAGGCCATTCAAGGATAGCCTTCAATCTCTCTGGGTCCATCTTAATACCATTTTTTGAGACAACAAATCTTGGGTACACCAACTCCTCCTTCACAAAATTGCTCTTCTTCAAGTTAATCAATAACTTTTCTTCACTTAGTTTCTCAAGGACCCTACAAATATGCATCATATGCTCTTTCATCATCTTACTGAAGATCAAGATATCATCCAAGTAAACAATAACAAACTTACTAAAAAATTCTTTCAATACATCATTCATGAGCCGCATGAATGTTCTCAGTGAATTGGTTAGCCCAAAAGGCATGACTAACCCCTAGTACAAGCCCCCCTTTGTCTTGAATGTTGTTTTCCATTCATTTCCTTTTCTAATTCAAATTTGGTGATATCCACTCTTCAAATCTATCTTTATGAATTACTTGGATCCACTCAAACAATCCATAATGTCATCGTCATCCGTCCTTGACAATGAAAACCTATACTTGATAGTAATCTTATTAATAGCCCAAGAATTTGTACACATCCTCCATTCTCCATTTTTCTTTGGTACTAATACCACATGTACAATACATGGACTCAAACTCATGAATCAACCCAATTTGCATCAACTCTTGCACTTGTCTTTTCAACTCTTCACTCTCTACTGGAGTCATCCTATGAGCTACCTTGTTTGGAAAACTAGCTCCAAGAATTAGATCCATCTGCTGACTTATCTTTCTTACTGGGGGTAATCCATCAGGTACATTATCAGATAAAATATCATAGAACTCATCCAACAGATCTACAACCTGCACAGGCACATCTTCTACTTTCACTTCATCAACTTTTGGAATTAAAGAAAAAACACATATGCTCATGTTTCATACCTTCTAGAAATTTCCTTGCATCAACTAAACATATTCTTGCATTACTGCATACTTTTTTCTATGTTTCCTTCAATGGCTTCATCTTGTGTCAAACTCCATCCTTTGTTAAATGATAAGTATTTGTATACCCATCATGTATTGCATGATGATCAAATTGTCATAGTCTCCCTAATAACATATGATAAACAACCACAAGCCTAATATCACATAATACCTCATCAGAATAGTTTCTAATTTTCAACTTTACTAGACATTGTTTATTGACCAATGTCTTGTGGTCCTTTTGTAACCAAGAAATCCGATAAGGATTTGGATGCCTCCTCTCTAACATCAACGTATTAACCATTTCATTTGAAACAAGGTTATCAGTGCTACCACTGTCTATAATGACATTGCAAAATTTATCACTACTCTTACATCTTGTGAAAAATAAATTCTTCATTTGCATTGGTTTCTTCTCATCATTTAGCAAGGCTCTTCTAGTGACAAGAACCTCTCCTCTTTCAACATCTTCAGAATATGAAGAATAAACATCCTCATCTACATTTTCAACCCTTACATTTCCCTCTGTTCTCCTATTTTTTCTTCCTTAATGTTGGAGACACTCATAGAATCTGTCCTTCTCCACATTGGAAACATATTCCATAAAAACCTCCTCTTCCTGGTCCTCTTCCTCTTTGATCACCATCATTTTGGTTGCAAGGATGATATGAATTATTTCTACTTTGGTTTTGACTACTACTAGATTCATCATTCCTTTTTTGGTCTTCATTTTGGCCTTCATAAGATTGTCTACTAGTCTTTCCACCACTACCTCTTCCATTTTTATTGTTCTTAAAATTCTTGTTTAGTTTCTCTTCTACCTTCAAATAAAATTTATATGCATCTTCAATGCTAGACATTCTTATTGTTATCATCTCTTCTTTAATACTAGACTTCAACCCATGTATGTAATAGACAACCTTTTTCTTGTTAGCTTTAGAGTGACTCATCCTAATAAGGACTCGATAGAACTCTTCCATATATTCTTGGATAGATTTTTTTCTTGATTCAACCCTTAGATTTTATTCAACAAATCAAGCTCATAGTTAAGAGGAATGAATTGTCTCTTTAATTTGTCCACCATTTGATCTCATCTTGTGACTTTCTCCTTCCCTCTTGTATTCCCCTTTCATTGAAATTTTTCCACCAGATTTTAGCATGACCTTTCAGCTTGGCCTTTGCAAATCTAACCCTCTCAGGGTTTTCTACCTCTTCATACTCAAAATACTCTTCCATATCATTGATCCAATCAATCAACTCCTCTAGATTAAGATTTCTAGAAAATGTGGAAACTTCAAACTTTGGCCTCTTTCTAATCTTGGAAATGACCCTAAAAAATCTAGCCTCATCAAGATTTATGACCGCTTCTTTCTCTTCCTTAAACTGTCCTTCAAATTCATCCTCACTTTCATCTCTTTCTCTAATATTTACTCCTCTTCATAGCTCCTCTTGAAGTGCTTGCACTTATCTCTAGAGGGTGCTAAAACCCTCTCATGTCACACCACAGTTCTTTCAAGGAGATATTTTTCCTCACTTATCTCTTAGACCCACAACCACAGTCCTTGTGCAAAATACCTCACATTCAACGATTTGTTTACACACTCAAGAGTTTCTGGTCTGATACAGTTTGATGAAGGACCACCCACCCTAGTAAATTATATCCAAATACAAACAACAAAGAGTCAAAGAGAATAAAAATGCTTCACAAACAATGAATTGATAGTACTTGAAGATGATGACAATGCTTCCAAATGCTTGAGGATAAAATCCTTACAACTCCCTTGAAAGAGATCACTACAACTTCTTACAATATGAGGCCATTTAAAAACTCTCCAAAAATAATGCAACAATTAACACAAGAGCAACTTGAGAAATGCAAGAGAACATGTTCAATCTTTATTATTCTATTGGAAATAAATATTCCACCACTTCTAAAAATATTAGTCAAGTTTCCTTTCAAATATGCAAACTAGAGTTTACAAGCTTACAAATTCTTAAGGATGTAATCCTTTCTTCTTGGGGACCTTACAAAGCTCCAACAACTTTTACAATTGATTTCCATGAGTATATATAGTACTTCCCACCTAAGAGATTAAAAACACAAGAAATGTGGGATAAAAGGTAGGTGCAACTATCATGATACAAGTAGTAAATGCATGATGTAATTTAATAAATGCCTAAAACATTTTATTAAATAAGGAACTTTCCATAAACTTCTAAAATGCCACCTATGCACCTTGATAAATGATAAATTACCAAAGTAACTTTAGGATTTTATTTTTAATTTTCTTTTATTGCATTTTCATCATTTTCTCTCTCAATTTTTATTTTTTTATCTTTTTGGGTGATACAAGATTGCTCTTACACTCTGGAAGCTCCTGCATCAAGTTCAAATGATAGAGACATTAGCCCAAATAACTTAATAGACGTTTTGAAGTGGAAATTGGATGGGAAATCAAAATTTGACATCAAAGTCATGAATTGTTTAACATTAACAAAGATGAATTCCTACAAATTCAACTCTAATATAGGTCATTTATCATTGAAAATATTTTAATTTTGTTCATATGTACCATTTTGTAGACCTAATGCTAGTTTCTTTCTTATTTTGTAAGGTGAAATGGAGTAAGGAGTCAAATGAGAGATGGATGCGGAATTATATAGTGCAAAGGCTTAGAACTTCAACAATGCAAGGGTGACCCCACAATAGTGGGTTACACTTTTTTAGACATGTTGATTTTTGCTGAAATAACACATTTTTAATAAAATATGATGATTTAAGCCTTGAGAGGTTCCATTTGAAGGAATTAATTACAAATGGTTAGCTCAAAGCCTCTTAGATAATAAAAACATTGATATAACATCTATACTCCTCATTCATACCTACAATGGAGTCTCCTTTGCACATATTAAAATGCTGAGAAAAAATCACTGCGACTTTATCTTTTGGTAGATAAAACCAATCCATTTGACAAACCTATCTATGTAGTAAGGTACTACTGAGAAAAATATTTTCAATGATTATAATGTTAATATATATTAAGTTTATTATGACTTTGTATTTTTAGTTTTACTAAACATAAATATTTCACCGTATGTCTACCTCTATGTTTGACGCTTATGGAAAAATAGTAAATGAGAGAAAAAAATTTCTAAAAAATATCTATGCCCTAGGTATTGAAGTTCTCTTTCTATAAAAAAATAAAAAATTAAATTGGATAAATACACAATAAATTATAAGCTATGTAGTTAAGGTATGTCAAAATTACGATTTAGTCAACTTCAAATATTAATAAAATGTCCAATAATAGTTATAATTTCATCAAAACAATTGCATGCCCTTTGTATGGATGTTACAAAACTAAATTTGAAAGAATCACATTGATATCTATTTTAGAAAAAATATTATGCTCTATGAAAACAACGTAACTCTTTGAAAATGACATTTTCAGCCACATACCAGTTTTTGTGGGAGAAAGAAGAAACCATTCAAATCAGTTCAAAAAATAAAATAAAAAATATATTTATAATCTAGACATAAATTTCTAAAAGACTCTAATTTACTTCATCTTCCTATTTCAAATGGTTTAACGACAATATGCATCTGAATCTAAAAGTTTTTTTCAAAATGTAGAGCTCAGTGTCTGTTCAGGCAAAAAAGTGTAACCCACTATTGTGGGTTCACTCGCAAGTATAACATGAGGATTGATCAAACAAGTACACCAAGAAGATGTTTGAGACTGAGCATTTCCTGTGTAAAGAAGATTTCAAGCCCAAGAACAAGATCAAGATAGAATTCAAAGAAAAAGTTGTATAAGGAAAATGAACAAGTGAACATTAAAGATCCAAACAAGTAAAATGCAGAAGTGAACATTACAATGTTGTGTCAATAACCAAATCAAATCGAGCAATGATATATACATAAGGAAGAAACAGTCACAAGCCCGCGACCTTGAGCAATCAAGTACAATATATAATCATCAATGGAAGCAAATAATGATGCCCTAGCCCAATAGTCAATAATGCGATGAATTGAAAACAAGTAATAGTTAATCATTGATTCCCTAGGTCATCACACCAAGAAGATAATAAAAATGAAAGGATCCAACAATAATGCCCTAGTGTTAAACACGGTTCCTCAAAGATCCAAACAAGTAAAATATAGCAGTGAGCATTATAATGTTGTGTCAATAACCAAATCAAATTGAGAAATGATATATAGAAAAGGAAGAAACAATCACAAGCCTGCGGCCTTGAGAAATTAAGTACAGTATATATAATCATCAATGGAAGCAAATAATGATTCCCTAGCCTGATAGTCAATCATGTGATAAATTGAAAACAAGTAATACTTAATCATTAATGCCCTAGGTCATCACAGTGCGCAAGAAGATAATAAAAATACAAGGATCCAACAATAATGCCCTAGTGTTAAATACTAGTCTTCAAAGATTGAAACAAGTAAAATACATCACTGATCATTATAATGTTGTGTCAATAACCAAATCAAAGATATATAAAGAAGGAAGAAATAGTCACAGGCCTGCGGCCTCAAGAGTAAGTAAATAATCATCAATAGAAGTAAAGCATGATGCAAATGGAATGATCAAAGATCCAAATAAACACCTACCTCTTCCTTCCTAGCTCGACTTTTCCCTCTTCGCGTGCGGAGCTTGGATTTACAAAAATTAGAAATGAGTCTTTCTTTTTGTTTTTTTGTTTATAATCATGCAGGTGTCGAAATTATGATGAAATTATTTCTATTACGACAACATCGGGGGAACTTGCAAAAAAAACCCCAAAACACACACACAAATGGTAGTGTCATCACTATCCATCGTCAAAATTTGACCCCAAATGTTGTAGTGAAGCCTTGCCAAAATCAAGATACCATGGATACAAAATCTTAAGTTCATGGAACCCAACAACTTTGACTTTAATCTTTGTCTAAAAATTCTACCTTCTACTCGAGGCATCTGCAACTCTTTTAGACCTCCCACTCCCACTTTAAAATAAAAGTGTAACTCTGCAAAAACTCAACCCATTTTAAATGCCTTTGATTCAACTTCCCTTGACTATTCAAATACTATAAAGATTGATGGTCAATAAATAAGACAAACTCCTTAGGCAAAAGATAATATCTCCATTTCCTCAATGCTTGGACTATAGCATAAAACTCTTGATCATAAACAAAATATTTTCTTTTGCCATCATTCAAATTCTCACTTAAATAAGCAATGGGTTTACCTTTCCGACTCAAAAAAGCTCCATTGGAATTACAACTTTCATCACATCTACTTAAAATACCTTATTAAATTCTAGAAGTGCCAAAAAAGTTTGGTCTATAAATTTAATTTTCAACAAATCAAATTTATTTTTTGCTTTTATAGTCCACTTAAGTCTTCCTATCTCATTTTATTGTTTCTATTAGGGGGCCACAGAGACTACTGAAATTCTTGATAAATATCATGTATAAACTAGCCAAACCATGAAAATATCTCTCCTCATTAGCACTCCTCGGAGTAGGCCATTCAAGGATAGCCTTCAATTTCTTTGGGTCCATCTTAATACCATTTTTTGAGACAAAAAATCTTGGTTACACCAACTGCTTCACAAAATTGCACTTCTTCAAGTTAATCAATAACTTTTCTTCGCTTAATTTCTCAAGGACCCTACAAATATGCATCATATGCTCTTTCATCATCTTACTGAAGATCAAGATATCATCCAAGTAAACAATAACAAACTTACTAAAAAATTCTTTCAATACATCATTCATGAGCCGCATGAATGTTCTTGGTGAATTGGTTAGTCCAAAAGGCATGACTAACCACTAGTACAAGAACTCCTTTGTCTTGAATGTTGTTTTCCATTTATTTCCTTTTCTAATTCAAATTTGGTGATATCCACTCTTCAAATCTATCTTTATGAAGTAGTTGGATCCACTCAAACAATCCATAATGTCATCCTCATCCGTCCTTGACAACAAAAACCTATACTTGATAGTAATCTTATTAATAGCCCAAGAGTCTATACACATCCTCCATTCTCCATTTTTCTTTGGTGCTAATACCACATGTACAACACATGGAATCAAACTCATGAATCAACCCAATCTGCATCAACTCTTTCACTTTTCTTTTCAACTCTTCACTCTCTACTGGAGTCATCCTATGAGCTACCTTGTTTGGAAAACTAGCTCCAAGAATTAGATCCATCTACTAACTTATCTTTCTTACTGGAGGTAATCCATCAAGTACATTATCAGATACAATATCATAGAACTCATCCAATAGATCTACAACCTCCACAAGCACATCTTCTACTTTCACTTCATCAAATTTTAGAATTAAAGAAAAATCACATATGCTCATGTTTCATACCTTCTAGAAATTTCCTTCCATTAACTAAACATATTCTTGCATTACTGTATACTTTTTTCTATGTTTCCTTCAATGGTTTTAGCTTGTGTCAAACTCTATCCTTTGTTAAATAATAAGTATTCATATACCCATCATGTATTGCATGATGATCAAATTGTCGTAGTCTCCCTAATAACATATGATAAACATCCACAAGCATAATATCACATAATACCTCATCAGAATAGTTTCTAATTTTCAACTTTACTAGACATTGTTTATTGACCAATGCCTTATGGTCCTTTTGTAACCAAGCAATTCGATAATGATTTGGATGCCTCCTCTCTAACATCAACTTATTAACCATTTCATTTGAAACAAGGTTATCAGTGCTACCACTGTCTATAATGACATTGCAAAATTTATCACTACTCTTACATCTTGTGGAAAATAAATTCTTCATTTGCGTTGGTTTCTCCTCATTATTTAGTGAGGATCTTCTAGTGACAAGAACCTCTCCTTTTTCAACATCTTCAAAATATGAAGAATCGACATCCTCATCTACATTTGCAACCCTTGCATTGCCCTCTGTTCTCATATTTCTTCTTCCTTAATGTTGGAGACACTCATAGAATCTGTCCTTCTCCACATTGGAAACATATTCCACAAAAACCTCCTCTTCCCAGTCCTCTTCCTCTTTGATCACCATTATTTTGATTGCAAGGATGATATTAATTATTTCCCCTCTAGTTTTGACTACTACTAGATTCGTGATTCCTTTTTTGGTCTTCATTTTTCCCTTCAGAAGATCATCTACCAATCTTTCCACCACAAACTCTTCCATTTTGCTTGTTCTCAAACTTCTTGTTTAGTTTCTCTTCTACCTTCAAATAAAATTGATATGCATCTTCAATGCTTGACATTCTTATCATTATCATCTCTTCTTGAATACTTGACTTCAACCCATGTATGTAACAGGAAACCTTTTCCTTGTTAGCTTCAGAGTGACTCTTCCTAATAAGGACTTGATAGAACTCTTCCATATATTCTTGGATAGATTTTCTGCTTGATTCAACCCTTAGATTTTATTTAGCAAATCAAGCTCATAGTTAAGAGGAATGAATTGTGGGAACACCCCACAACAAAAATGGTAAGTTGCGAGCCTCTCAATTGGGAGGTCTTGGGTTCAAGTCTTCTTGAGCCCCTTGTTGATCTTGGCTTCGGCCTATTACCTATCAAAAAAAAAAAGAAAAAAGAGGAATGAATTGTCTCTTCAATTTGTCCACCATTCAATCTCATCTTGTGATTTTCTCCTTCCCTCTTGTATTCCCTTTCATTGATTTTTTTCCACTAGATTTTAGCATGACCTTTCAACTTGGCCTTTGCAAATCTAACCCTCTCAGGGTCTTCTACCTCTTCATACTCAAAATACTCTTCTATATCATTGATCCAATCAATCAACTCCTCTAGATTAATATTTCTAAAAAATGTGGAAACTTCAAACTTTGGCCTCTTTCTAATCTTGGAAATGGTCCTAAAAAATCTAGCCTCATCAAGATTTCTGACAACTTCTTTCTCCTCCTGAAACTGTCCTTTAGATTCATCCTCACTTTCATCTCTTTCTCTAATATTTACTCCTCTTCATAGCTCCTCTTGAAGTGCTTGCACTTATATCTGGAGGGCCCTAAAACCCTCTTCTATAACATCATAGTTCTTTCATGGAGACATTTTTCCTCACTTATCTCTGAGACCCACAACCACATTCCTGGTGCAAGCTGCCTCATGTTCGGTGATTTGTTTACACTCAAGAGCTTCTGGTCTAATACCTACTTGATGAAGTACCACCCACACTACTAAATCATATCCGAAGATAAACAACAAAGAGTCAAAGAGAATAAAAATGCTTCACAAAGGATGAATTGATAGTACTTGAAGATGATGACAATGCTTCCAAATGCTTGAGGATAAAATCCTTACAACTCCCTTGAAAGAGATCACTACAACTTCTTACAATATGAGGCCATTAAAAAACTCTCCAAAAATAATGCAACAATTAACACAAGAGCAACTTGAGAAATGCAAGAGAACATGTTCAATCTTTATTATTCTATTGGAAATAAATATTAAACCACTTCTAAAAATATTAGTCAAGTTGCCTTTCAAATATGCAAACTAGAGTTTACAAGCTTACAACTTATTAAGGATGTAATCCTTTATTCTTGGGGACCTTACAAAGCTCCAACAACTTTTACAATTGATTTCCACGAGTATATATAGTACTTCCCACCTAAGAGATTAAAAACACAAGAAATGTGGGATAAAAGGTAGGTGCAACTATCATGATACAAGTAGTAAATGCATGATGTAATTTAATAAATGCCTAAAACATTTTATTAAATAAGGAACTTTCCATAAACTTCTAAAATGCCATCTATGCACCTTGATAAATGATAAATTACCAAAGTAACTTTAGGATTTTATTTTTAATTTTCTTTTATTGCATTTTCATCATTTTCTCTCTCAATTTTTATTTTTTAATCTTTTTGGTTGATGCAAGATTGCTCTTACACTCTAGAAGCTCTTGCATCAAGTTCAAATGATAGAGACATTAGCCCAAATAACTTAATAGACGTTTTGAAGTGGAAATTGGATGGGAAATCAAAATTTGACATCAAAGTCATGAATTGTTTAACATTAACAAAGATGAATTCCTACAAATTCAACTCTAATATAGGTCATTTATCATTGAAAATATTTTAATTTTGTTCATATGTACCATTTTGTAGACCTAATGCTAGTTTCTTTCTTATTTTGTAAGGTGAAATGGAGTAAGGAGTCAAATAAGGGATGGATGCGGAATTATATAGTGCAAAGGCTTAGAACTTCAACAATGCAAGTAGAACATGGGGGTTGATCAAACAAGTACACCAAGAAGATGTTTGAGACTGAGCATTTCTTGTGCAAAGAAGATTTCAAGCCCAAGAACAAGATCAAGATAGAATTCAAAGAACGAGTTGTATAAGGAAAATGAACAAGACTATAAATGGAAAAGATTACCACAATCTTGAATTTCATTCAAAAATCCAAGATCAATTAGTGTTAGAATTTTTGAACCAGATTACAAAGGAATGCAATATACTTAAACTCAAACATGTAAAAGAATAAATAACACACAAAACTTATCCTAGGAAAACCCTCCACTTGAAAGTGAAAAACCCAACCCACAAAAATATCGATCCTTTATTGAGTTCTTAATATGAATACAGAAACTTTTTGCTTATGATTGCGAACACTAAACATTCAATCAATAAGCCTTGTCCACCTTATTCACCGATAACTCTCAATGGCTATACAATGTAGAATAAAACAACAATCACAAGTATCTCACGGATACTTCTAACTCTGAAAAATGTCTTACAAAGTATGTCGATCATACATAGATTGAGTACACTATACTATTATATAACTATATCTCATGTAAATCAAAGCTCGTGAAACATATGACTCAGTCATATAAAAATCTCAAAGAGCAATTCACAAAGACTAGTTGGACAATTCTGGTGCAACAACACCATATGCTATCAAGAGACACTCTCATTTTTCTGTCGCAGCACTTATCAATTAGACTTCCCAGAATGAAAGTCTCCACCACGGAACACAAAGAGTCCGTCGTTACAATACCAAACGATACCAATCAATGCAATAATCAGCAACAGCCAAATGTATACACGTAAGTCATAATCACGAGCCACCTCACGATGCCCAGGCAATATGAGAACGGTGGCATAACATACTTATATCTTAGCAGTGAACAAGAATAATATAAATGAAAGAAACTAATCACATTAATCAAATAGCTCAAACACGATAATGGAACAGATTGAACACGATAAGAGATTCATACGGTGTCTCTTAGCTAGATGTAAACTATATTTTTAGAATGTCGAGCCTCTCCAAAATGAATAGAAGACGATATCATCTTCGCATAAGAGGAAGCAGCTCTCGAACAAAATAGAGAACCAAGAATATAAGAGAGCATCCATACAAATGAACGAACCAAAGCTATGATGATCACAATCCATCATCACAAATATATTTGTGAAAAAATCAATGCTGATCAATCACAGGTAAGAAGGATTTCTCTCTCTGCTACTAGAACATTAACAATTAGAATGATCCAACCACATTAAGGACCTAATAACTTCTACAAGATCAAGTAAAGAATCATAGCTACTACAAGCAATTTCATGGAGAAGATTTCCAGGACGATGGAGAAAATTCTTGAAGATGAAGCAATTTGAGAATGAGCCATCACAATTAATTGAAGGGTGGAAAATGTTGGTATCAAGAGATATCCCTTCATTACAATAAATTGATAGAGTTTACAAGATGAACATGCTAAGGTGGTGCCCACTCATCTTTAATCATTTAGAGGATTCCAGTTCCATGTGTCTGAGATCATCCAATCAAGTTATTCTAAGTGTACATGTAGAATGTATTTAATGTCTTCACCTAGCCCCTTTTCTCATTAGTTCTCAAAACAATTTAATTTTCTCATGGGGCACCACAAGTTAGTGCCCAATTGTAATTGGATAAGCATTTAATGTTTGTAGCTAGTAGTTGAATTAGCATTGTGTTGGATTAATCTTGGCCATTGATCTCAAGTCAATTTTAGTTGTTTATTATACTTGGACCCTCTATAAAAGGCTACCTCAAATCATTTGTAAAGAGAGATTGGAAGAATTTTCTGCTAATACACTACCAAAATTTCTCCTTATTCATTGTTATTTTCATGGTGAATGTGAACTTTTGAGTATTCCATGGTTTCCACACTTCTCACTTAGTTTAGATTTGTTTGAATTGAGTAGAAAGTTAAAGTAATTTTAAAAATTAATAAAAGATATTTTTGTTGTTGAATCATGGTGAAACTAGTGTTCATACCTTTTGGTGTTTGTTGATAGCAAGAAACAATGTTACCAACAAATCACATCATAAAACTTTGTTGTGTCCAACAAAAATAAGATCCTTGGAGTATCCTCTATGATCATTTTGCAATCTTAGCATACGTAATACTAAGTGTTTCATCTTTCATATTGGAGTGGTCACAAAACTCACATCAACAGAATTGACGCTATATGGAGGGCTTGTTCAAGTTTATTTGTGGAACTATCAACAAGTATGAACTTTCAAGGTTACATTTGAGATACAAGAGGTTTCTTCAAAAGTTAAAAATCCAAAAAAATGTGAAAAACTTGAAAATCCAAATAAAATTGAAAAATCAGAAAATTCAAAAAGAAAAGGTTTTTCAAATAGATGGGCAATATTACGATAATAGATAGTTTCTAATTTTATCTCTCTCTTTTGTCTATTTCTAATGGTCACTCCTTTTGTAATGTTTCTATAAACTCCTTCTATTCATAATAGAAAGTTTCTCTTTCACTCTACATGAATTTTTCTATTTCTTCTCTCTCGTTCATTATAGAAACATTCTCTTGTATTTTGTATATATAGATCATTCATGATCATTGTTTAATAAAACATTCATTATTTTACCATAATATCATTTTAGAGAAAATTCCTGGCCTCTTCAAAAAAAAATAATTTCTTTTTTGATAATATTAGTTCAATATTTTCGAAGCTTTTTTGCCCCGAGTGTGTTCAAAATTTGCATTTTTACCTCATTCACCCGTCTAGGTTTTTGGGTTTTTTTTTTCTAAAGGAAAAATTCAAAAAAATTTCTTTAAATATTTGCAGTTTGAATATTTGCAATTATTCCCGATGGCTAGGGTTTCTTTCAAAACTCTCTTTTTCTGTGTTGTCTCAAAATTCTGATTGCAAATTGTATTGTCGACAAATGGAAGCACTTCCATTTAAGACAAGTTTAGCCCTCTGAGTAAGTGGTCTGGGGTCATGTCAAGCACCTTGAATAGGTATTTGTATGGATCTGGCTATTTTCCCTTGTTCTGCTTCTTCCTCCATCATTTTCCAGCCTGTTTTTGGCATCTGGTCCTATGAACCTAAGACCTGTGACCTCAGGGTCAAGGTTGACCTTCTGGGTCAAGGTCAACCTCGACTCTGACCTAGGTCAAAGTTGACCTTGACTTTGACCTAGGGAAGAGTTGACCTTGACTCTGACCTAGGGAAGAGTCAACCTCGACCGTGACCTTGGGTCCAAATTTCAAGTTCTGAAAGTTTCTGGGTGTCGGGTTTCGAAAAAAGTTTATTTCCCGCTTCTGGGTTGGCTATTTCAGATTTTAAAATAGTAAAATCTTAAATTTTATTTAATCTAGGCCCATTTCTAAAAGATTAAGGCCTAATTAGAATTTAATTCTCCAAGATGGCCCCTCTAGAAGATTGTGCCCTAGATCACTATAAAAGGAAGCCTTCCTCCATTTTCACATCCACAATCGATCTTCTACCAAGCAATTTCATGACCAAGCTCTCAAGTGAAAGCATTCAAGCATTCAAGAATTCAAGCATTCAAGTCCTCAAGCATTTAAGCATTCATCAAGGAGATCCATTGTTAGCCATTGAAGGATTCAATCTCTTTGGAGCCCTCTTGTTGAAGATTTCTCCATCCACATTCATCCAAGCTTCTTCCTATTCAAAGATCCATTCAAGATTGGTGTTGAAGATCTAATGAAATTGATTTAAGACATCCTACATTCAATTCTACATTCATTTGGAGCATCCATACTTGTGGATTTAAGGATTCAAATCCTCCATAAGGGTTTCAACATAAGCAAGGTGAATAGTTCCATTTACTTTGTTTATATACATTCCTATTTCAATTACATTTCAAGGTTGATTCCAAACCGGGGTTTGACCAAGGAAAACCCCTCATCCAAAAAATAAAACCATTTTTCTTGCAGGTGCAAGTACATGACAATGAATTGAAGTACAAATCTGGATACCCTTTTCAGCAAACTTCTGAGATCTGCAAACATAATTTTCATCAAAGTTGTTTCAGGTCAAAGTCAACTTTCAGTGGGGGGTAAGATTGTGCCCTGGGGTAAGATCTTACCTCGATAAGGAGGTCAAGGTTGACCTTGCTCAGAAAGACATAAGTTTTCTGGGTTTTCTCTTTCTTAGCATTTCCAGTCTGAAGCAGGTTGCAAAATTCCCTGAAACTATGCACAAACATTAGAAAATAGTCTTTTTCTAGATTTTCCCTATTTTGAGGTTAGTATTAATTTTCAATCCATTTCAATAATTAAACATGTATATTTTCTATAATGGATTATGGGGTTTCCCTCTCTTCTTCATATTCTCTATAGATTGATTCATTTGTGCATTGGTCACTTCCTTGTGATTAATCAATTTGGATCTCTCCTTTGAGAATTTGGATTAAGGATAGATCCTATATTCCCCCACACATTCAATATCTCACATTCTTATACATGATACATTATCATATCTTAAATTTTGGTGAACCCGACATACTTACCCCTTTTCTTTTGTGGATTAGATTCCCTATTGTGTTTTATGGTTTTAGATCTTGCATGTATTAGATTTCTTTTATATGTTTGCATCTCATATAAAATCAATATATTTTGTATTAGTTTAGTTCATTTGCATTGCATTGGTATATGAGCTTTACTACCTTTAGTCCTACTTATAACATTTTGGTTAGACGAAGTCATAAAATCATCGGTGCCTTTGATCCTGAGTCTTCTTCTCCTTTCCTTAGGACCCCAGATGATAATTTGATTATTCATGATTCCAATCCTACTATGGAGAAAAATTATTCTCACTCATCTTATGATGAGGATGATGCTTTAAGAGTTCCTCCTGAACAAGTCCAAACACGTTCAACCGAACTTGATAAAATGGGTAATTGGCTTATTCAAGAAAACCATAATCAAGATTCTATTCAAGCTATAGAGGCTCTTAAGAAAGTTCTTCGTGATAGTGATCAAGGTGTTAATCTCTTGCGTGGTATTACTCATCTTGTGCATTCAAATGTTAAACCTTTAGCTCAAGAAGCTCAAGATTTAGGATTCACTCCTATCACTAGTGTGGAACCTTCTTCCGTTCCTTTACCTAGTATTCCTACCTATAATCCTCCTTTGGTGACTACGATGGTTCCCTCTCTTCCTATGAGTGTTCCTCATGTGTCCCTTACTACATCACAACCTTCCTATCATAGTGTTCCTTTTACTTATTCCAATCCTCTTCCAACTGTGGTTCCAAGTGCTCCTCTAGTAGTGTCTTCCATTCCTACTGCTTCATACACTTCACCTAGTGTTTGTAATGTTGCTATGCCTCCTATTTCCTCTAATGATTCAACAATCATCAGTTTGGCTCAAATTGTGTCATCTTTACAAAAAAAAATTGCATCCTTGACTCAAAACAAGTTTAGCATTCCTACATGTGACATGGGAAGTCCATTGTCCTTAGACATCATCCGTACTCCTATTCGTCAACAAGCTGATATGCCTCATCTTGAGAATTACAATGGTAAGGGAGACCTTGTTACTCATGTTAAAACATTTCAAATCCTTTGTACTAATTTTGCTCATGACCATAAGATTTTAGCTAAGTTGTTTGCTAAAAATTTTCATGACAAGGCCTTACAATGATATTGTTCCTTGCCTCCTTATTCTATTGACTCTTTTCCAAAACTCTCTAATTCTTTTATTCAACAATTTCAAAATAAAATTGGTCCACAAGTGTCTTTGATTGATTTGATGCATTGTAAACAAAATGCTAAGGAAAAATTGACTAAATTCATTGATAGCTTTAAGCATTTGCATGCTTAGATTTCTTATCCTATTCCTGATATGGATATTCAACGTATGTTTATTTTAAATTTACAAAAGGATATTAGAGATAAGATTATGCTTACTGAATTTACCTCTTTTGAATAACTTTGTGCAGGGCTTCATCATTATCAATTACAAGTGAATCAATTTGAGAGAAACACTCCAATGGCTCTTGTTCCAGTTGATAAGAGTGATGTTTCTCCTAATCCCAACAAATTTAAAAAATTTAACAATTATGTCAAGATAAATAAACAAGAGAATGCAGTTGCTGATCAAGTTGTTGTTGCATCCCACAATGCCACTTCTACATCCATTGCTTTCCGGTTAAATCATACATTTACTCATCTCTTTGAATCTTTACATTCTATTATGAATAGGTTGTTAACTACTAATATGATTACTTTACATCCTATTTGACCTCTTTTACCTACTACAGTAGTATCCAAATCTTTTGATCCTAAATATTTTTGTCAATATCATCATCAGAATGGTCATGATACTGAGAAGTGTTATTATTTAAAACATAAGGTTCAAGACTTAATTGATTCTAATGCTTTATTTATTGATAATCTTAATGGTAGTGGGAACAAATATGTCTCTCCTCCTAATCAGAATCTTCAAATCTATACAAATCCTTTTGATGCAGGAGCATCCTAGGATTCTTGGAAATCCTATATCAACCAAAAATATGTTTATCTTTGAAGGTAGATAGTTATTTTTGATCTCAGTTGGTGGAGTACTTGCTTAGTTTGAGAGAGTGGTTGCTCGGTTTCAATGGTTATCGAGGTGCTCGGTCTCTGAAGAATGCTTGGTAACTAAAGGCATCGGTTCACTAGCACTTGGTAATAATGTGTTTCTCGGTCATGCTTGGCATGGTCAGTTGACTGGTGCTCGATTATTTCTCTATTGCTTGGTGTTCTTGCTTACCGAATGGATTATGTGGATGGATTAGCTTGGCCGACTGGTTCTGTTTATTTGGGTCACACTCCTCGAGTTATGGATTGACCGTTGGACATGTGGGGACCTAGATCTAGTGTGTTGCATTCTTCTATGTAGATCTAATGATTGTTTGGGGCCATCTTGGATGATTTTATTTATTGTAAGGCTATTTGAGAGCCAACTGATGTTTTGGCATTTAATATTTGTATATCTTGTAGAGCTGACTTGTGGCTGGGATTTAGTATTTAAGTGGATGTTTGGGTAGATGTTGGGGGCATCATCAGAGAAGTGGGGTAGTGGGAGTTAGTAGCTTGTGAGCTTAGGAACATGAAGATTGCTTGGAAGTTTGAGTACAAGTTTAGATCTTTCCTGGGTGCCTACCAGTGTGCTGTGTGTTGCAGACCTGGGCTAGCTACATACTAATGTTGTGGAAAAGATTTTGATCCTACGAGATCTTGTAGATTGTTACTTTCTTTGTATTTGGCCGTAACTGGGAAGGCCTTATAGCCCGACACCTTGCATGTAATCAGTAATTTGATGAATAAAGATTTCTGTTCTATATCAAATCTATTGTTGTAGTTTTGTATTTTTGTTGTGTATTGGTTTGGCTGCAAGGTCAGTCAGTCCTTGGATTGCCTAGCCTTGACTGCGTTAGGTGGTATTAGAGAGAAGTTTGTTCTAGTTGGAGCCGAGTGGATCTTGTGTGTTTTCACCTAGATCTTAATTTGAAGATGCCTCTGAGGATAAATTGTGAGATCTCAGAGGAAGATGCTACTGGAGAATTCAATCTTGATGATTTTAGGGCTTTGCAAAAACAAGTGCAAGACCTACAAGAAGGATTGAGAAAGAATAAGACTACCTTGAAAGAGGATAGTGATGATGAATTTGAGGAAGATCATTTTGAAGAAGCTGTAGAAGAAGCTAGAGATCTAGAGGAAAATAGAATCTTGAAAGCTATGTCTAAGATTGGAAAGAGACCTAAGATTGAAGTTTTTGCATTTGTTGGAAGCCTTAGGCTAGAAGAATTGATTGATTGGATCAATGAGATAGATGAATACTTTGAGTATGAAGAAATAGAAGATCCTGATAGAGTTAGATTTGCAAAGACTAAGCTGAAAGGTCATGCAAATATTTGGTGGAGAGAAGTTCAATTGGAAAGAGGTAGAAGAGGAAAAGAAAAGATCACTAAATGGAACTGAATGGTTGATAAGTTGAAGAAGAAATTCATTCCAGTGGATTATGAATTAGACATGTTTAAGAAAATGCAAGCTTTGAAGTAGACTAACAAATCAGTACATGAGTATATTGATGAGTTTTACAGAATCCTGATTAGGATTGGTCATTCTAAAGCTAATAAAGAGAAGGTTGCTAGGTATGTCTATGGTTTGAGACCTAGTATTCAAGAAGAGTTACTTGCTGTTTGGATGACAACATTAGGAGATTCTTATCAGATGGCATTAAAGATTGAAGAGAAGTTGAATATGAAGTTTGAAGGTAGACAGAACAATAGGAACAAAGGTGGTAAGACTGGTGAGATAGTTACTAAAAGTAATATGACAGAGAATCCTAAGCTTGATGTAGGATTTGGCAGTAAGAATGGATAGAGAGGAAGGTGGAAGAATGAGTTGACTGGTACTTGTTATAATTGTGGTGAAGATGGTCACAAAAGTTTTCAATGTCCTAAGAAGAGAGTGGCACTAACTACTGAAGAAGATATTGTGAACGTTGCAGAAAAAGGTGAGACTCTTATCACTAGGAGGTTAGCTACATGTGTCCATGAACCAGTGCAAAGAAGGAATTTGTTCAAAACTAGATGTAAGTGTAAAGATAAGGTATGTAATGTCATAGTTGATGGTGGCAGTTTTGAAAACTTTGTTTCAGAAGAGATGGTTAGTAAGTTGAGTTTGGAAAGGAGGAAACACCCTAACCCTTATTAGGTTAGTTGGATACAAGATGTTTCTAAGGTTAGAGTTGAAGAACAATGCTTGGTTAATTTTAAGATTGGATCTTATCATGATGAGATATTGTGTGATGTATTACCAATGGATACTTGTCATCTGTTTCTCGGTAGACCTTGGTAGTTTGATAGAAATATTTTGTTTGATGGTCATGCTAACACCTATGTGGTTAGACATGAAGGAGCTCGACATAAGTTGTTAACTTTACAGGAGACAGGGACAAAGGAATGTGGAGTTATCAGGTGTTGTCCATGTGACAGACCTCAAGAGCATAAGGTTGATGATCCTATTATTACAAAGCCTGGTTTGAAAGAGAAGGAGAATGAGTTATCTTAAGAGTTTGTTGAGATTAAGAGGTAGATGGTCTTTCTGATAGAGATTGTACAGTAGATGATGACATTTATGACATAGAAAGATGTAGATAATACTGAGTTGATTGATGATTCTAATGAGGATGAGATTTACCGAGGCATTGATGTGATCGGTAGGGAAAGAGACAGTCAACGTTGGTTGTTATCAGTTGTAGACAGAAAAAGACAAGAGAAATGAGAAGCAACAAAATTTTCTACAAAGAATAGTGGATGAAGTGAAGACAACTTGGAATGAAGGACAAGAAGAGATATGGGTTAAGAATAGATTTCGCATACCTGTTCTGATTCCCTTAAGGTGTTCCTGATTTCCTTATGAGAAAATCTTTCTTACCTAGGGTGTCTGATGCAAGAGCATCCTAGGATTCTTGGCAATCCTATATCAACCAAAAATATGTTTTTCTTTGAAGGTAGATTGTTTGTTTTGATCTCAGTTGGTGGAGTACTTGCTCAGTTTGAGAGACTGGTTGCTCAATTTTAGTGGTTATCAGGGTGCTTGGTCTCTAAAGAACACTCGATAACTGAAGGCATCGGTTCACTAGCACTCGGTAATAACTATGTTTCTCGGTCATGCTTGGCATGGTTGATTGATTGGTGCTTAGTTATTTCACTGTTGCTCAGTGTTCTTGCTTACCAACTAGATTGTTTGGATGGATCAGCTTGGTCGACTGGTTCTATTGATTTGGGTCGCGCTCCTCAAGTTATGGATTGACCGTTGGACATGTGGGGACCTAGATCTGGGATGTTGCATTCTTCTATGTGGATATGATGACCATTTGGGGCCGTCTTGGATGATTTTATTTATTGTAAGGCTATTTGAGAGCCGACTGATGTTTTGGCATTTAATATTTGTATATCTTGTAGAGCCAACTTGTGGCTAGGATTTATTATTTAAGTGGATATTTGGGTAGACATTGGGGGCATCATCAGAGAAGTGGGGTAGTGGGAGTTAGTAGCTTGCGAGCTTAGGAACAAGAAGATTGCTTGGAAGTTTGAGTACAACTTTAGATCTTTCCTAGGTGCCTACCAGTGTGTTGCAGACTTGGGCTAGCTGCACATTGATGTTGTGGAAAAGATTTGGATCATGCGAGATCTTGTAGACTGTTACTTGCTTTGTATTTGGCCATAATCGGGAAGGCCTTACAGCCTAACACATTGCATGTAATCAGTAATTTGATGAATAAATATTTTTGTTCTATATCATATCTGTTGTTGTGGTTGTGTATTTCCACTGCATATTGGTTTGGTTGCAAGGTTGGTCAGTCCTTCATTGAATTCCCCAACCTTGACTGCATCACCTTTACCTACACATGATACCAATACCATTTCTCAACCATCTTCTATGGATATTATTTATGATGCAAAGATGGATGATCTTAATCACATTGTCAATCAAGTAGAGCATGTTGTTCAATCTGTATCTTCCCCTCCACTTCCAATTCAACCTCAAGTTCTAACTCAACCTATACCAAAACCATAGCCTAAACTAAACTCTCAACCTAAACCTCAAAAATAGCCTAAGAATAAAATACCTCAGGAAATTTTGATTACCTTTGATGATAATGAGACTATTAAAGCTCTTGATGGTCCCCTTTACATTTATGCTAGGATTTCTCAGATTCCTACATGTGGTTGTCTTGTTGATCCTACATCTCTAGTCAATGTTATTACTGAAGAAAATATTTTTATGAAAAACCTACAATGTGATTCTTATGATACATCTGATGTGTGGATTCAAACTTGCAATGGTTTTCTTTATCCATCATTTGGTTCTATTGACTTTCTGGTTGAACTTTGTGGAAAAATTGTGAACATTACCTTTATTGTTGTTCCTACTTTTGATCAATTTCAAGTTAAGCTTGGTTTGCCATGGTTAAAAGCCATGCATGTTGTTTCTTCTCCTATCCATAAGTTTCTTAAATTCATTCATGATGAAGAAGTGAAGATGGTTAATCATAGTTTATATCAACCTTCTAGGCCCAGGGATTGTGCTACCATTGACTTATTTTGGCCTTCATTACCTAATTCATGTCCTTCTCGACCTAATAATATTTTCTATTCATATCAAGCCTATAAGCATCATAAGATTCTCAAGTTAAGCATGCCTCCGCTAGATCTTAATTGTGGTCTTTTTCCTACACCTTCCATACCTACTTTATCCATGGCTTCTAGTTCTATTAATCAAGATCCTAGTGTTTCTTTTCACTCTGCTAAGAATCCTACTAATCCTCCTATAGAACCTGTGAAGGATCTGATAGTTGTTCCTCCCAGTTCTCAACCTATTTCAAACAAGACAATGTGTAATCAACTTGCTAATGAACATCGTAAAAAGCATCATGCTCAAGAAAAGGCTCGTGCTTCTGTTATTCAAAGTTCTTTATCTTCCTTTGACAAACATGATGTGTTAGAAGAAGTTACTGCTAATAATGATGTTAAAATGAAAGATTATGATGATTCTATTCATATCTTAGATCCTATTTTGATTAATTTAGATGAAGAAGATACTCTTGATGATACTAATGATGTTAATGATAAATATGAGACTATTGACATTGACATTGATTTACCTAATATGCTTTCATCACAATTGACACTTGCACCTAGTATTGAACATTGTGATTCTCAAGAGGATCCTTATTTGGAACTGGCTCTCATTCCTAATGTATTGTATTTAGTCCCTCTTGCAAGTTACCCACCTTCCCTAAATGATATAGAATGATATGAGGAGAGTAGGTAGAATGCTTGATTGGCTTGTCCTTTATGGTAGCTTTTTTTGTTTTCCTGTCATATTGTGCTTCTCCCATGATGTGTTTGCTAAATGTTGTTAGATTCTTTTATATGACCCTTGTTTCTTTGTTGGTGCAAGGTGATAAAAGAATCGAACCCATTGTATAATTCCTCTATATGTTTCTTTATTCTTCTATATGTTGTTTCATGTTATGTTGTACTTGTGCTATTGTTCATAAATGTTTCCTTGTGTGGTTCGCTTGGTTTCATGACTTGGTAGCATTGATTATTTTTGGTCTCCATGTTGTGGTCCAAGAAGACTCTTCTTTGTATCTCTTATGTGATCTTTCCTCCATTGTTATTGTAGTTCTACTTTCTCTGGGGAATGATGTCAATTCATTTCCAATAATATCATATATATTATCTTATGATCATACTAACCCCACGGTAGGTAGATCCTATCTGTGTTCTTTGTATGTTTATGTGGTATTTCCCTTGATTTGTCTTTGTTTGGGGGCATCTCGTAGTGGAAACATAATCAATGGACTTGGTTATGTTTCTGTTAAAGCCATTGCTCCTATTAAAGTGCTAGCAATAACTTTAACGTGGGGGCATACGCTCTGCTCACCTGTTGCACACACACACTTTTAATACACACATTTTTCAAGGAACTTCTCTCCCTTTATGGATTAGTGACTAATCCTTAAAGCATGGATTTTTATTTTGGATCTCTTGATCCCTCCAGTTTCAAATTTGTGATCCCTTAAGGTCAAAGGTATCCTTAAGCCTAGATCTCTTTTGCTTTTTCTTTTTCTCTTATGGAATAGAATATTCCTGAGGGTTAATCCTTGATGGGTTGACTAGTGAGTAGCCACATTCACTGCGTGGTTCAATTTCATCTTTCCAGTAGTGCCATTTCCTTGTGTGGTTCACAATGGGACATACGTTCTCATTGGGTGAGGTAATCACACTCTCCCTCTTTCTCTCTTTTCTAGAGTTGTCTCTCTAATTGTAATATTGGAGTTGATGAAGAATTGAGTCCCTAGGGGCTTGAGGATTCCTCTATCCCTTTCATTTCAATAATATTATCTTTTCATTATGATCTCCTTTACCAAGAGTTTGTGTCGAGTCCATACTCTTGCTAAAGTGGGGGCTAAATGTATCATTGAAAAATGGAAGCACTTCCATTTAGGATATGTTTAGCCCTTTGAGTAAGTGGTCTAGGGTCATGTCAAGCACCTTGAATAGGTCTTTTCATGGATCTAGTTGTTTTCCCCTATTCTTCTTCTTCCTCCATCATTTTCCAGCCTGTTTCTCACACTTGGTCCTATGAACCTGAGACCTGACCTCAGGGTCAAGGTTGACCTTCTGGGTCAAGGTCAACCTTGACTCTAACCTAGGTCAAAGTGTAGCTCTACTCTAACCTAGGGCAGAGTCAACCTCAACCCTAACCCTGGGTCCAAATTTCAAGCTCTAAAAGTTTTGGGGTGTCGGGTTTCAGAAAAAGTTTATTTCTTGCTTTTGGGTCGGTTGTTTCAGATTTTGAAATGGTAAAATCCTAAATTGTATTTAATCTAGGTCCATTTCTAAAGGGCTAAGGTCTAATTGGAATTTAATTCCCAAAGGTGGCCCCTCTAGAAGATTGTGCCCTAGATCACTATAAAAGGAAGCCTTCCTCCTTCATTTTCACATCCACAATCGATATTCGACCAAGCAATTTCATGATCAAGCTCTCAAGTGAAAGCATTCAAGAATTCAAGCATTCAAGCCTTCAATTCCTCAAGCATTTAAGCATTCATCAAGGAGATCCATTGTTAGCCATTGAAGGATTCAATCTCTTTGGAGCCCTCTTGTTGAAGATTTCTCCATCCACATTCATCCAAGCTTCTTCCTATTCAAAGATCCATTCAAGATTGGTGTTGAAGATCTAATGCAATTGATTTGAGATATCCTACATTCAATTCTACATTCATTTGGAGCATCCATACTTGTGGATTCAAGGATTCGAATCCTCCACAAGGGTTTCAACATAAGCAAGCTGAATAGTTCCATTTATTTTGTTTATATACATTGCTATTTCAATTACATTTCAAGGTTGATTCCAAACCAGGGTTTGACCAAGGCAAACCCTTCATCCAAACAACAAAACCATTTTTCTTGCAGGTGTAGGTACACGACAATGAATTGAAGTACATATCTGGATACCCTTTTCGGCGAACTTCTGAGATCTGCGAATAGAATTTTTATCAAAGATTTTTCAAGTCAAGGTCAACTTTCAGTGGGGGGTAAGATTGTGCCCTAGGGTAGGATCTTACCCTGATAAGGAGGTCAAGGTCAACCTTGTTCAAAAACACAATTTTTTTTTGGGTTTTCTCTATCTCGCCATTTCTAGTCCAGAGTAGGTTGCAGAATTCTCTGGAACTGTGCATAGACATTAGAAAATAGTGTTTTCCAGATTTTCCCTATTTTGAGGTTAGTATTCATCTTAAATCCATTTTAATACTTAAAAACATATTTGCTATAACAGATTATAGGGTTTCTCTCTCTTCTTCATATTCTTTATAGATTGATTCATTTGTGCATTGATCACTTCCTTGTGATTAATCAATTTGGATCTCTCCTTTGAGAATTTGGACTAAGGATAGATCCTTTATTCCCCTACACATTCAATATCTCACATTCTTATACGTCCCGGTTGGTGCAGGGGGAGGTCATTTTAAAGCTTATATATCCATTTTCTTTCAAAAACTACATTATCATATCTTACACAAACTCTTTGTTGGTTTTTCTATAGCTCAACTAGGTTGCCATCGATTTTTTTCGGGCCTCAATTTTTGAGCTAGTGGATCCAAAATCTGCTAGCATATTCCTAGTGGGTTTTTGCAGATCTCAATTAGGTCAATCTCTCTTTTTTCTCGGTGAATCATTTCCCATGCCTCAATTTTTGAGCCAGTGGATTCAGAATCTGCTAACTAATTCTATCTGAGTTTTTTGAGTTCTTCATTGGGTGTCTCTTCAAATTTTCTAGGTCTTCCATTAATCTACCTTACAATTTGTGCACTTTTTTTTATTTTTCATGTTTTTTATTTGAAAATTTTGCTATGGCATCTCTCACACATCTTATGTTGGGAGGCAGTCAAAATTTCAATAGAAAGAATTAGAACACTTGGAAGCAACACATGTTGATGATTTTCAAGTACCGTCACCATGAGGTGCTTCTTCAAGGTACTGAGACTCGTCCTACCACAACTAATGCAACTCAAGACAATTTTGATGAACATAATCATGAAGCGGTTATGCTCATTAAGCTTTCAGTTACTGATGATCAACTATCTCAAATCCAATTTGGAAAAACAACTACAAATATTTGGACAATATTAAAGGATCTCGATGAGACATCAGGTAAAAGAATAGCCTTCTTTTTGAAGACATCTCTGATCAACCTGAGGCTTCCTTTTATGCTTTTTGAGGACATGCAAATTTTAGTTTTTTTAAAGATAGATTGACTATTAAGGGAGGGTATTAGATAATAGATAGTTTCTAATTTTATCTCTCTTGTTTGTCTATTTCTAATGGTTGCTCTTTTTGTAATGTTTCCATAAAATCCTTCTGATCATTATGGAAACTTTCTCTTTCACTCTACAAGAATGTTTCTATTTCCTCTCTCCTGTTCATTATAGAAATATTCTCTTGTACCTTGTATATATAGATCATTCATGATCATTGTTTAATAACACATTCATTATTTTACCATAATAGGCAACACTTCCATGGTCAAAGAAGTTGTCAAGTTGATATTTCTCAACTTCAATGGGCTTTGAATCCACAATTACATCCCCGAAGTTTGGTCAAATTTGCATCACTAGGAAAGAATACAATTCATGGGACAAATGAGTATAGTGAGTTGAATAATTGACATTTTTGTCAAGGGTGGAGTTGGTATTACAAGGAAAGATATTATTTTAGGATATCCTCAAACCAGTCCCATTTAATGAATCCAATGGTAGAGTTAATATTTTTTCAAATAATATTAAGGAAATAATCAAGAACAGATTAAGTGAAAATGAATTGTGTAGAAGGTTGTTGCTCTTTTGTGAAATGAGATGGTCCAACTTTGAGCAATCAGGTATTGCTAAAATTTGTAGTGAAAGCCTTGAACAACTAACTTTGGTATCAACATCATCCAAGGTGAAAAAAATGAGTTACAAGAGGACACCAAGATTAAATCTAATAATGAAAGTAGTTGAGTGCATTGAAACTTTTCAAGCATCATACCAATAGAGGATATTCAAGGAAGCAAAATTGTATCAAGTGAAGATCAGTCTTAGGGAAATTCTTAAGGATGAAGAAATACATTTTGTTTCCTAAAAGAAGATCAAAGGTTTGAGGTATAAGACTTATCACAGCGAGAAGGTTGTGACTCCAATATGTCTCACGAGAAGGAAATCCTTTGTGAATTGGCATTCATATTACAAAAGGAGTTTCTTGAGAATTTAGACATCCTTGGAGAGGAAGACAATCTAGTGGACATGTTGAATAAATAATAACAAGCTATCCTAAATTAATCTAAAAATGAAGAACAATTTGAGGAGGAAGTGAAAGGAATCATCACCCTAATGTTTTTTGGGGGCGCTAAAAGACCTCATGAAAGAACTACAATAGGAATCATTACCAATGATGTTTCAAGACAAACAAGTTGCTGCAAGGGGCATGATTCATCATCTACTTGACCCTCCCAATGCGTTACAACTTGAGATTGTGTTCAAAGAAAGTTTTGGAGAAGTATTTGAACACCGACTAATCATAAAATCCTTGATTTTTGAAGACATGATTACAGAGTTACACAAGGATGCATGTTTTATGCTACACAAGGATAAACAAGTGGAGGACACATTTCAAGAGCCTTCCTTTAGGATTGATGTTGGGTAAGTGCACTAAGATCATCCAATCAAGTTATTCCAAGTGTACATGATATGGAATGTATTTAATGTCTTCACCTAACCTATTTTCTCATTGGTTCTCAAAGCAATGTAATTTTCTCATTGGCCCACAAGTTGGCATCCAATTGTAATTGGACAAGCATTTAATACTTGTAGTTGGTAGTTGAATTAGGGTTGTATTGGATTTATCTTGGCCATTGATCTCAAATGAATCATGTTCATTTATTGTACTACGAGCCTCTATAAAAGGCTACCTCAAATCATTTGTAAAGAGAGATTGGAAGATATTGTTTCCAATATACTATCAAAATTACTCCTTATTCATTGTTGTTTTCATGGTGAGTAATTGTGAACTATTAGAGTATTTCATGGTTTCCACATTTCTCACTTAGTTTAGATTTTTTTTAAAGTGAGTAGAAAGTTAAAGTAGTTTAAGTAAAGTAGTTGGATAGTTTCATGAAAGATATATTGTTGTTGTTGAGTCATGGTGAAACTAGTGTTTGTACCTTTTGGCGTTTGTTGATTTTAAACAATAGTTTAAGGTTGGTTTAAACCTTATTGCAAGCACTTCACTTCAATTTCTTGATGTTCATTAATTTGTATAGCTTATGGTTTTGATGGGCACAAGTGGTTTTAAAATTATACTCGCATCCTTGGAATATTGTACCCTCCTTAGCATAGTTGATTTGGCAATGAAAGGAATGGTTTGGTCTAACATAACTTCAACATTGTCTTGTATTAGTAGAGTTAGAAGTAGAAGTAGGTTAGATCTTTAAGAACTAATCTATTTGCACTTTATTTCAAACCATTGTTAGAGGTAGTTTGAAGAGCTTAATTTCTATATCATTTGCATTCAAGGAGTTGATAGATCCTCCGCAAAAGAACTAATGTAAGTACCTGCATGGTTACCGGAAAATCACATCATAAACTTAGTTGCATACAACAAGAATAGGACCCTTATAGTCGCATCTATGATCTTTTTGAAATCTTATCCATACATGATGTCTTTTTTCAAGAGAGGATTTGATATTTGGTGTTTTATCTTGGAATACTAAGTGTTTCATCTTGCATATTGGAGTGGTCCCAAAACTCACATCAACAAATCTACAGATTGCTTTGAAACCGTTACCCTAGAATCCTCTAGACTAGTGCCATATCAAGGCAATAGAGTCAAATCAACACAAAACCATCAATAATTACAACATATGAATATCAAAACCCTTGGGCTTAATAGATCTAAAGTATTACATTAAATCTCCCACAATATTTATAATGTAATTCTTCTTTTAGTCCCACACAATGATTATATCCAACCCTGTATATTCTGATCAAGGTATTTTAAGCATTCCCTTGGAATAGAGCAAGAAATCAGAATATAAACTATAATAAAATTATAGATTTGAAATGATGAAAACTTGCTTCACCTTTCCAAAAGGATTAAACACATTAAAATAGGAGACAACTACATCATAAATGGTTCAAACTCCAATCTTCATTATTATCTTTGAAAGTATGTTTTGCAATTGTATTTGATTTGCTTTTCTTTCTGCTATCAACTCCTAATATGGACACTAACTATATTCTCCTAAGATCAGAACTCCAAAAGAAAAATAACCTACTAGGAATAACTAAAAAGTAACTAAGAAGGAAACCCATACAATGGCTCTAATTTACCTTTTATAGAGAAAGCGAGATGAACAAGCTTCAAGCCAAATGTACACATGTCAATTTTTTATTTGACAAAGTAATTTACAAATTATCCTAAAATTCAAGAAATCATAAATTAGCAAAAATAGAAAGAGACAGAGAATGAGAATGAGAAGAATTAGCTCCATGATTAATGTTGCTATGCAATTCCTCTTTTGATGGATGCAGATTCTCAAAACAAAATTGTTGGTCGATATTGGTATGGAGAGAATTATGTTGCCTTGATGTTGACTAAATTTTTTATTTGATCTAGGAGGAAAGACCACTCTTCATCTTCATCTTTACCATACTTCACTTGCCATTACAAGAAAGCTTCAACATTTAACCATATGTGCTTCAACATCTCCAACTTCTCAATGTTACTACTATATCTTGAATCCAATAATGCTCTGGAATCCTTTTGATAATTTTCACAAATGAATTCAAAGATATGAAGATCATCCAACAACTTATTCAATTTGTCCATGTTTAATTCATCATCTTGATAAACAATTGATATTACCCTACACATTAAAGAAATGACTTTAGATTTCCATTGATCTAATGTCTTAGGGTTTCCTTAATCATCATTAATATTTGGCAACAAAGTGAACTCCATTTGCTTAATTGTCTTTAGTTTTTTCTCTAGCTACACCTCTAACCTAATAGTGAATGTCAGCACCTTTTCAAGTAGTTTGACAATATTGAATGTCTTCTTCAACTGGAGTAATTTGTTGACATCACATATTGAACCCTTGATCATGTGAATTAGTAATTGGGTTCTTGCAAGCCACATTTCCTAAATTGGCTTCAACTACTCAATATTTTGTTGATGTTTGGACTTGGAATCTATCAAGTCACAATATCCTTTATATGCATCATCAATTCTCAACTTAATTTTAGTCAATCTATGACTATCTAGGCCAGTGATGATATTGCTAGAGAATGGATTCTTTGATGACTTTTCCTTTTCAAGCTTTTCTTTCAATTCTCTAATCTCTATAATCAAAGCTTCTCTACCTAAAAATTTAGGAGCATGAGGAGAAGGAATTTGAGAAATTAGAACTATTCAAGATGTCAAATTGCCTATGCAAATTCTAATTTGTCACAATTACATCCATATACTTTTTCTTTAGCTCCTCATGATCTAGATTTAACTTATATGTTACAACCTTTCTAAACATTATAGTATTCACCATTCAATTTGAATCTTTAGGAGCAAGTGTATCCAACAGTATCTTTACCATGACACTCCCTTTAAATTGATCATAGATTTGGAACAAATCGGGCTTCTTTATGCTTGGAGATAGGGCTCAAAGTGACCAAAGTCCATAATTAGGACTGAAAACTAAACTTAATAAGTCTTGTTCAATATCTTCCTCACTATGAAAATTTGTCTTTTTCTCCTACCTAGCAATATGAAATATTAGGGCGATGACTATATTCCATCTAGGAAGCAATAAAATTCCTGCATCTTCCAACATTTTCTTGCCCTTTTCCAAGGTTATGTTATTAGTATTAAAATCCAACCAACTCTTTCAATACTTCTTCATCAATCCTCTTCCATTTAGAAGGTGGTTCATTTTCCCTTTCCTCTGCAATCCTCTTCTGATACTTCTCTATCTTTGATGTAATCACAAAGTCTTTGAATTCCTTTAATTTTATGAAGTCATCATCATTGATGAATTGGGTGCAAACCAAAGCTCTGAATCCCTAGTGGGATCATCTATAACTTTTAAGCTCTCCAATGACCTACTCTCTAGCATGATAGGCACTATATCCCTTATTACTTGATGTTTGGGAGAAAGAGGAGGTAATGGTGGATAATCAACAAGTGGGGAATCCACTTCTTCTTCTTCTTCTACTTGTTCACCTATCTAAACTTCTTCCACATCAATTATTTTCATACTTTTCTCCATAGCTCTGGCAAATTTTACTTCTTTGCTAGTGGCTCCTTAAAGGTTTGAGGTTGCTTTCCCTTTTTTAGAATCTTCCTTTTCAAAAGGGAATCATAACTCATTGTTATTGTTTAATCCCGACCAAATAATTATGCTCATCATGGTTAAAGGCAACAAAATCAATCTCTTTTCGCCTCCTCAATTCCTCTATTTCATCACCATATTCCATTATCTTCTTACTAGCTCAATGGTGGAGACATTCCTTAAATGACATCCTCTTCATACATAATTTTATGGATAAAATGCTTTAGGGTATTCATGAAACCCTCTAGATCATAAGCTCTTGATTTCTCATACCTCATTCTATATGATCTTAAATTCACATAAACTCTTTTAAGGTCATCTTTTTTGGTGACATGGAAGTCACCAAATTGCAGTGTGTTGGGAAAAAAGAATGTCTCTTATGTTTTTTAAAATGAAAATAATCATATTGATCAAGCTACCAAATGACTTCAAGAAATGAAATTCTCAAAAGGCACATACTTTGGTAGCACATGAGGTGTCACTAGGGTCCCATACACCTTGATATCAGTAGTATTTGTATGGAGAAAGAAATCACCCCAATTATGTGAAATCTCAAGATCTTTCTTCCTCTCTGCTAGTCAAAGGAAATCAAGCACCTATCTTGGAATCCTTTCTTGTGGAAGTCCAAAACAGTTGATCACTTTCTGCACAAAATTATCTTGAAAAATTAACAAAGTTAGAATTGGGACAATTCTTGTCCCACAAGTATGTCTGACATTGGACTGGCATGTCATCTCATTCGCTATCCTTTCTTCCGACTTGCAACTTATCATCCCAAATTTCTCTTCCCCTCCACAAGAATGTGTGGCAAATTAGAGACTACCACCTAAAATTAAACTTGTTTAGGGCTACTTTTTCTTTGACAAAACTCTCATGAGTTTTGTCCTCCAAATACCCTACAAAATCAATTTTTGTATTCTTCATGGGATCCTAAATTTCTGCTCCCATGCACATCATATAAATTGGCATCACAACTTGAACATCAAGACATAAAATTTGGCAAATGATATAATGCGTCTTCATAAAGTAATCTTCAAATGTATCCACATGGAAAGGCTCTTTCTCCATTATGGAAATGGGAATTAGTTTTCTATTAGCATCCTTGAATTTGAGGATAAGTACCCTTTTATACGAATGATCACGAGTCCAATATCTCTGCTCAAGCTTCTTCAAATCAATCTATACTGATGAAGCTCTATTCAAACCAGATACATTAACAATAGTAACTTTATTTGTATCAATCATTATTTGGGAAATGGATGATAATATTGTTCTTCTTCCAGTGTCATACCTTTTAACTATCATCCTCATGAGGAAAATATCAACAAATACATTGAGCACTATGAGCTTGCCTATGTGATGTAGACCAAGGCTAGAAGGATCCAATTAAGGACAGTTCAGGCCAAGCAAGTTTAGAATTACACAGCAAAATACTCAACACAATAGATAACACAATAATTGTTTCAAGTAATTTTCATTAACATGCCCGACTGTAAGGCCTTCCGGGTTAGGAACAATTACAAATAGAAATAAATTTTCAAGATCCACAACCATATCCAACACAATCACTAGGTAGTTCAGCTCTAAAGATACTCAGAACCTGATGGAAACCCTAAGGTAGATCTAAACTTGATCTCGCAAGCCTCCAAGCAATCTCCTTGTTCCCAAGTATGCAAACCACTAGCTCTGCTATTACAAACTATCAGATAGAAATCTGATTTGCAAGACCATGCAAGATCTTTTCCACAACTTCGCCAACTTTAGCTTTCAAGCTTCACATCTGACAACCCAGATCTTCCTCCCTCTTTTTTTCTAAACATCTACCCAAGCACCCCTTAAATACTAATCATTAGCCACAAGTTGGCAAGATGAAACCCTTAACTCTTCCTAACAAATATTAAATGCCATACAAGTTGGCTTACAAATTGTATACAAACATTTAATTCAGCATGTTGGCCTCTAGATCCATGTAGGAGAATCCAACAAAAGATACAAACAATAAATGCACCAAGTTGGCCCAAAAAATCACATAGAACTCTTGTCGGTAAGCCAGGACTATCGAGCATTAGTGAATTAATTAAGCATGCCAAGCATCACCGAGCACCAGTGTCGATCAAGCATCATAGGCAAGAACAAGTAACACTTTCACCGAGCATCAGAGAATACTGAGCTCCTTCAGTGACCGAGCTTCCTTCAATGACCGAGGCTGTCGGTCAAAGTTGCAATCGAGCAAAACTAGCCAAAATAAAAACACCTATGCAGTTTCACAGAGGACACAGAATGCCCCTGCCTTAACCTTGGATGCCCCTACATCAGACACCCCAGGTTCCAAAAGATGTTCATATGTGAGAAGAACATCTTCTAGGATTCAACACATGAGCCCTGAACTATGTTTTCACATACAAGTCCTCCATCTTCTCTGCTTGCATATTCTTCCACTTCAGTTTCCTCTATATCTTCAAGTCTTTTCTAGACAACATACAGGTTGGTTAAGTTAATCTCTATTGAGAATTTAAGGTTGTCATTAGTATCAAAGGATATTAAACAGGTCAGTCGATCACTTATATTGAATTGGTTGGTAACCAAAAGTAAGACAAAGCAGTTGGTAAAGCCTTTACACCGAGCATCACATAGTTTACCGAGCACCAGTGACACCGACACCGATGGATAGTAAACACCGAGCATTATAGTATACATCGAGCAGTTTATACAGTGTTTACCGATGATCACAAAAAATATCATAGTAATCTAAAATGGCACATTCTTCTATGCAAATGGTTACAATAGATCGTAAAATGGTTTACCAAGATCGAGGAGAATTTATTGTAAAAGATACTCATTAAATGTAATGTTTATCTTATTGTAATAGTTGATCTAGGTTATTTTTGCACCGTAGATCTTAGGGTTATGAATATTTTTGTAACCTAATTTTTGCTAAAGCGGCAAAAATAGAACACTATATATTTTGTATGTTCGCATCATTTTATGAGGTTGGTGAACTGATATATATGAATCACGGAGCACTTGAAGACATTGCCTAACTTCAAGTCAATTAGTTTACAAAGTAGAACAGAGTACAAAAGTTATCAGATTGAGCAGAATCAGAGAAGGTTACCGAGCAGAACAAAGTAGTGAATCATCACAGTCAAGGTGATATTTTTATGAGCATTTATAGATCTGTTTCAGACAATTGAGTTGTCAAACTAGCAGATAATTGCCTATTACTCTTTGACAATTGTAATAGAGTTTTTTGATAAAATCTCTTAACAAAGTAGACTTAATAGTCTTATGTAAATCTCTTAACCGAGTACACGCTTCATTAGTGTTGTCAAAATCCTATAACTAGGTAGATCTAGCTGATCTAATATGTTACTCCTAACAGGGTAAGATCGCCAGAAGTGATCAAAACTTGTAGCCTTAATAGGAAAACCTTTTCTATCTGCAGTAGTGAAGAATTTGTGGGTGTCATCCCCACTGTAGTTTTTACCTTCTTACAATGGTTTCTGTGTTACCAAAATACTTGTGTTATGTGATTGTCATATTGATTTCATGTTTTTTACTTTCTCAAGTCAACTAGATGATTGATTTATGCAATCAGATTCAAGTTATTTTGATCGGTTATCACAGTATACAATTATAGATCTGAAAGGTTTTACAAGTAAAATTTTGGAGTCACTGATTCACCCCTCCCTCTTAGTACCTATCTCTCCTAATTCCAACAATTGGTATCAAAGACTAGTTCTCTTATTGAACAGTCTAACCACTAAAGGGTAAAGATCTAAGTCATGGAGAGATACAAAATTGACAAGACTATTGAGAGTCAGAAGATACAAATACAGATGTTTGTGGAATAGTATAAACAAGCCAAGGAAGAACTGAAGAAATTACTGGTTGAAAGGAAGAATCTTGTAATTCTACAGAATGAAATTGGTTATCATGAAGAGCCTATTGATGAAATATTTGATCATATTGGATCAAGCTCTGGAAGCATCTTTGATGGATCTGAAAGCATAATTTTTGACTTGTTTGAAAAAAATCAGCATCTATCTGAGCAAGTGAAAGCATTTCAAATCGGTCATGAATCTTAGATGGTGAGAATGGTGGAAATCATGAGCAATGCTAGACAACCTAAACAAGATCAGAATCTAGCTATTGAAGACCGAAGACTGATGGCTGAACAACTCCAAGAAAAAGAAAGTGAAATACAGAGACTCACTGATCGTCACTTCGAAGTATCAAATCAGATGATGACAGTTAATCAAGAAATGAACCGAGTAAATGGAGAATTATCAAGAAGACTTGAAGATGTTGCAATACTCAAAGAAGATAATGAAAAATTGATAAATGAAATAAAGATACAAAAGAAATATAATGAAATGATGAAGATAGCTAAGGACAGTTCTAAAAAGATTGATGATTTCCTGACTAATTAGAGAAGATTCAGAAGTAGAGTCGGTATAGGCTACACCAGTGTAGGAGAATCATCACAACAAGCTAAAAAAGTCAACAAAAATCAAAGTCAGAAACCTAAAGTGTTGACATGTTATCACTGTGGAAAAATAGGACATACATCTAATGTGTGCAGAAGCAAAGCACAAGGTAAACCTCCTGTCATTCCTAAATTCAATGGATATTGTTATTACTGTGGTAAGTTTGGATATCCAGCTTATGAATGTAGAGCTAAGTAGAATGACATTGCTAATAATACTATTGAGAAGAAGGTATGCTATACTTGTAATAAGCATGGACACACTGCAAGGGACTGCAAGGCAAAAATGAAACAAGTCTGGACACCTAAAGAGAAACTACAACGAAAGCCATATCAACCGAAGAGACAAGGTAATTCATATGTTTGGGATTATAATACATGGAATAATTATCTTGTATGTGGTTGGTATGGACATATTGCAGCAAAATGTTACAGAAAGAGTTGGATTGGACAAACAAGAAACTAGACAAATGCAGGAATGGCATGTATGCACTATCACAAGGTCGGTCATTTAAGCAAGAACTACAGAGACCGAGCACAGGATGAAAACCATATATTTGAGAGTGGATATAACATTGCAAAAATTAAAAAGTTAAGGAACACAATGTGGAAGAAGGAATCTAATGAGAATGCTGAGTCAAGTAACACTATCGGTGAAACCTCGTCCATTGGATTGGGTGACATCGGTACCTCCACTTAAGATGACAAAGGTATGTATCGAACTGACATTTTTAAATGATCACATTTTACATCCAGTTCCTTATATATGATGTAAAAATACCAAATCTACATGAATAAAGATGCACTATGGTTTATGTGTTGTGATTTTGCAAATGTCACATAGTCGGTAAAAGAAGAAATGAGAGTTGATTACCCGTCGGTAATCACTGTACAAGGTTAACTGAAAACAATGCAAACCGATGAAGAAATTATATGTTAACTGAGAAAAGGAAATTGTAGACATTACCAAGCTGACAATTGTTTCATATCAAAAGATAGGTCATGCATTTATTGCACCAAAGTTTGAGCAGGAATATCAAAAAGTATATAAATACGCATGAAATAGAGTTCATTGTTACATTGCAATTTTGAAGAATAGAGATTTTATAGAGAAGAGTTTGAGCTAAAGATTTTCCAGAAAAGATTCAAAGCTACTGTAGATCGAACTGACAACAATTCTTTGATGATATCAAGTAAGTTCATTTGCCTATCGAACACTGGTTATCTATTGCTTGTCGAAACCCTAGACACAATTTATGGCATCAACATCGACTACAAGCAAATTACAAAACATTGAGGAGGAAGTAGAATCAATTGTTAGGGCTAATTTTTCCAAGGCCAAACTCAAACCACATCCCAAGGTTGCAACACAAATGGATGATATGGGTGCATTTTTGAGTATTCCAGATAGGGTTTTGTTAATAGAAGACGTTAGGGCTTATATTCACTGCAAAATTAGAGAAGTAGGTGATTTTGAGACCATTGCTGCTTATGAACAAGTTTGTGGACTGGATGGAAAGTTAAAATTTGAATATGAGAAGATTGAGAACTCAGGGTTATCATGTGTCACGCATTACCCACAATCTTTCAAAACTGACTGGATAAGAATTAGATTGAGCAGATTTCATGATGGGAAATTCTGGCTGGACAAACCTGTTGAGGTCACAAAGAAGATTATCAGTAGGGTTATTGGGTACCCTACAACCAACAAAGCAAAAGCCTTTCAAAGTTTGTCTTGTCCCGACATTGAAAAGAACACTAGAGCTTAATGGGATGGTAGGGCACTGAAAATCTCAACCATCAAAGACCTAATGGTAAAATTCATAGCACATGTCATTGGGTACAAGATATTTCAATCTAGTAGACTAAATAGTGTACCCTGCAGCGCTGTGGACATGGCATATAAAATTGTGAAGAAAGATCACCAGGTAGATCTTGCTAAATTTCTACTACACCAACTGCAAGAGAATATGAAGACAATAAGATCAAAGAAGTCCAATACATGTAAGTACAGATCACTGGTTGTGTATACATTTTTCTATCTGCAAAAATATGTACCTGGTATCGGTAAAGTAAACTGGCAATCCGATAAATTGACAACTGCACAAATTGGTGAAATGATGAAAAGTCTAGGAGATAATCTGAATAAGGAATTTGATGTATATTTCAAAGAATTTTAGACAAAAATGCATCAAAGGAGTAGAATTCCAAGGGAATTAGTGAGTAAATTTGAAGATGACATATATTTTGTAGTCAGCACAGACCACTCTAAGATAAAGGCAGTAGAAGTGAGAACAAAATGGCTGGCATCGATGGGATGCGAAATGAACTATGATTTCACTTTGAAATTTCTTAATGCATTGCTGGCATTACCGATAGATATCACTGCCACTAGGTTTGGCACATACAAGGAAGCTAAGTCACGAATCACTACAGATATATAGATCGGATAAATGTCTAGAAGGGAAAAGAAAATGAGAAAAGATCTTGTAGCAAGATATGGAAATGCATCAGCCTCATCTGTGGAGTCACTGATTAAAGAAACAACTGAAGGTCAGTTACAGTTGGCTGACAAGCCCTATGATAGCGAGGAGACCGAGTTAGACAAAGAAAAGGATCCCACATTGGTTCCTCCCACCAATATTGAATAGGAAATGCAGCTACTAGAACCTGAAGGAATGAAGACACATTCATCAACTATAGCACAACCTACCAAGAAAGAAGTAGTAAAAGTAGCAAAAAGAAGAGCAGCTACACCGATGAAGAAATACATAAAGAGAAAGAACAAGAAAGTAGCTGAGACATTGAAGAAAAAGAGGAAATACATAAGAAGTAAAGACGATATAGAGGAGACTGACACTGAAAATGATCCTAATCAATTCAAGATAGTTCGTAACAAGGAAAGTATAATAGAAGAAATAATTGAAGATATAATTGAAAATGGAAATCTTGTGGATCCAGGCATAGGCAAATTTGACAAAATGTTAATTAAGGACAAGACAAAGCTAGAACATGCTATCATCTAGATGATGATTAAATTCAAGAGAGTACCAATGGAATTTGCATGTCAATTATCGAAGGAACTAGATGACAAAATAAATGAGAAATGGGCTATTGCACTAGATACTGAGAAAAGGAAAAGGGAACGATCATTAGTTCGTGCAGCCTCACACTTCAGTTATGATGTTGTAAGTGAATACTTGACAAAGTACCAAGCAAGATTTCTAGTCAAGAATAGAGTTATGCAGATAATGGATGAGAATGTGGCTGATATGGATGTCACATGTGATTCTCTATGGACATCAATTTTGAAAGCAGAAGAGAAAGTTGAACAGGAAGCATTCTTGAAACTGTCTAAGAAGAGACATAGTTCAAAAGGTAAAGGTATTTACATTGATGATGAAAAGGGAAAGAAATTAAAGGACACCGGTATATCAGTTATCAAGGTAATTGATATCACCGAACAAAAGGAGGAAATAAGAATTTCACAGGATGCACCAGATCAAGTAAAGATCCACTTGTAGAAGAAAACTGATGATGATGTACTCATTGAGGACATCAATAATGGTGATCCTGATGATAAGGATGATGAAGATGTGACTATTGCACCAAGCAAAGATGAAGCACTAGACACTGATAGTGTGTTCACATCTCTACCAGGTGAACTTCCTGTACTTGTAGAGGTAGTTGAAATACTTTCACAAGTACAACTTGATGCTTCTCGTCCCAAGAAAAATAAAGATAAAATAGGGATACAAGCACCTGAGCAACCTCCAAATACAAATGAGCCTACCAAAAAAGAGGCACAGTCTATAGAAACAAAGGAACCAGAAGAAACAAAATTGACCAAGGTAAACCCACTTGACACTACAATTGAGACTCCCACACCATCTACTGAGGAGCAAAAGAAGGAAGATGCGAGGTCAATTGGGAAAGATACTCCAAAGAGTGGAGAAAAAGCTCTTGTTATTAGTGAGAAGAAGTCACCTCTTACACAAAAGAAGAAGAAGAAGAAAGCAAAAGGGCCGGTCACCATTGATGAAGTCATAATTATACCATAATGTGACCCGAGAACCCTAAGCCCCGAGGAACTAAGTAGATATGGGGAGCTATGTTCAAGGAAAGTGGCACAAGAAAAGTTAAGGCAAGAACACAAATGAAAAGAAGTGTTACATGGTGTGAGGGATACTCTACAATAGATAATATGTGAGACAAATATTGATGAGAATACTCCCATCATAGATCAACTTGCTACACTCACTGACAAAATCAATGCCCCTAATACAGATGCAGACAAAAGAATAGAAGAAAGTGCAGAATCAAAGATTCAGGATAAATTGGTAGAAAGGATTAGCACAAAAGTGGCACTAAAAAAGGTAAAATTATCTGAGGTCATTACCGAGGTAAAATATATCACCCAAATAATCAGTCAATTTTTTATCAAGCTTTGTACTTTAGAATCTTCACTGTAGAAGTCAGTGAAAAGATAAAAGGTTTAGAAGCAGAAATAAAGTTGAGTACACAAGCAGCTATAACTGAGTTGAATGCTTTCTTAAAGAATATTCACCAAGTTCAAGAACTCTGGCGGTTGATAGCCAATCTAAGAAAAAAAGAAGAGCAAATCATTGATTAGGTCACAGAGTTACAAATAGAACTCACTCCTTACCTGAAAATTTATGAAACTCATATTGTCAAAGTTGAACAACTTGTAGCAACACCAAAGATTTTCATGTTAGATAATATCTTTGACATGCATGCACAAGTCGGTCTTGAGCATATTGCTCTTACCAACTTGAAAGAGGAGTGGGACAACCTCTTGGAGTCTATAAAGAAAACCCATCAAAACATTTTTGATAAGATGTAAGTATACATTATTTTTTTTATGTTTGGCATTATTATAAAAAAGGGGGAAAACATGTATATGCCAAATAAGTATACTTTGATATGTACATATTACTGGGAGCATGCACCGAGGGGGAGTACTTTGTACTTAGAAAATTTTTGTTGTGGACATGTATATGGCGGAGATATAAGGAATATATAAGACCATTTTGTCTATATACATTCCAAGTTTTGATACTAATGCCAAAGGGGGAAATTTTTAATCTATATTGAGCATTTAAGGTTGTCATTAGTATCAAAGGATATTGAATAGGTCGGTCGGTCACTTATATTGAGTTGGTCGGTAACCAGAAGTAAGACAGAGCAGTTGGTAAAGACTTTACACCGAGCATCACATAGTTTACTGAGCACCAGCGACACCGACATCGATGGACAGTAAACACTAAGGATCGCAGTATACACCGAGTAGTTTATATAGTGTTTATCGATGATCACAGAAAATGGCATAGTAATCTAAAATGGCACATTCTTCTATGCAAACGGTTACAACATATCGTAAAATGGTTTACCAAGATTGAGGAGAATTTATTGTAAAAGATACTCATTAAATGTAATGTTTATCTTATTGTAATAGTTGATCTAGGTTATTTTTGCACCATAGATCTTAGGGTTATGATTATTTTTGTAACCTAATTTTTGCTAAAGTGGCAAAAATAGAACACTGTATATTTTGTATGTTCGCATCATTTTACTAGGTTGGTGAACTGTTATATATGAATCACGAAGCACTTGAAGACATTGCCTAACTTCAAGTCAATCGGTTTACAGAGTAGAACAGAGTACAAAAGTTATCAGATTGAGCAGAATCAGAGAAGGCTACCGAGCAGAACAGAGTAGTGAATCATCATAGTCAAGGTGATATTTTTATGAGCATTTATAGATCTATTTTAGACAATTGAGTTGTCAAACTAGAAGATAATTTCTTATTACTCTCTGACAATTGTAATAGAGATTTTTGATAAAATCTCTTAATAGAGTAGAATTAATAGTCTTATGTAAATCTCTTAACCAAGTACACACTTCATTAGTGTTGTCAAAATCCTATAACTAGGTAGATCTAGCTGATCTAATATGTTACTCCTAAAAGGGTATGATCACCAGAAGTGATCAAAACTTGTAGCCTTAATAGGCAAACCTTTTCTATTTGCAGTAGTGAAGAATTTGTGGGTGTCATCCCCACCACAGTTTTTACCTTCTTACAAGGGTTTTTGCATTACCAAAATACTTTTGTTATGTGATTTTCAGATTGATTTCATGTTGTTTACTTTCTCAAGTCAACTAGATGATTGATTTATGCAATTAGATTCAAGTTATTTTGATCGGTTATCACAGTATATGGTTATAGATCTGAAAGGTTTTACAAGTAAAATTTTGGAGTCACTGATTCACCCCTCCCCTCTTAGTTTCATCTCTCCTAATTCCAATAGGCTCACCAAACTGATCATTCATTTTCTCTAGATCCACCAACTCAACTTGGGAACCAATACTCAGGCTTCTCCTACCAAGAGTTGTATCCATCAAGGGCATCAGTGAAAACTTCCTGTCATCCTTCTCAATAGTAAAGACATTCTTCACATAGTCATAAATAGCTTCACAATCATACTGCCATTGTCTACCGAGAAATATATCGCAACTATTCATCTTCACAATGTCACATAACACAAGATCCTTATACTAGCCAATATGAACATCAATGAAGTATTGTTCTCTAACGTCCAGAGCATGATCATCTTGTAACTAGCCAATCCAATAAGGATGTGAATGTTTCATTCTATTTAAACCAAGTTTCCTAACCAAGTCCTTAGCAACAAGGTTATCAGTACTACCACTATCAACAATTACATCACGTAGTTTACCTTTAGACTTGCATCAGGCCCTAAACAAGTTAGTCCTCTGACAAGGTTCATCCTTTGTACCGAGCAATGTTCACTGAAGAAACAAGTTCTCTGATTCAGGGTCATTTTGAATGTTCTCATTTACCACAACAGTTCATCAATCAACCTTCTTTTGTGTGCATTCAAAAGAATGGTGTCCTTCCTCTCCACAGTTATAGCAAGTACCCTTAAAGATAACTCTACCCATCTTATTCTTAGGCTCCACAGGTTTCTATTCATCTTCTACATTAGTCAGTTTATCCTTCACTGAGTGATCAATTTTCTCCTTCCCTCGGGAATTATTAGGTTGTTTCCTCTTCAACTTATCTTCTACCTTCAGAGCATACTGATAAGCATCTTCAGCAGAATCAATCTTTAGCATACCAAGCTCATCCTAAATATTGAATCTCAGACCATTCACATACTGATATACCTTTTCCTTACCAAGTTCTCTGTGTCCAGACCGAATAGTAAGCTTGTATAATTCCTTGGTATAATCTTCAATAGATAAATCCTTCTGCTTCAGATTCTGCAACTTCTTAAACAAGTCAAGCTCATAATCAACTGGTATGAACTTAGCTTTCAATTTTGTCACCATCAATCTCCACCGATTGATTTTCATTTCACCTTCATCTTCCCTATCTCTTTGTAGTTCCTTCCACTAAAGAGCAGTATGTACTTTCAACTTAGTTTGTGCTAATCTCACCAGAAGAGGATCTTCAATTTCTTCTAGCTCAAAGAAATCTTCAAGTTCACCAATCCAATCAATTAGATTGTTAGGTTTCAAAGTACCAGAGAAAGTAGAAACTTCCATTTAGTAATTACTAAACTGAGCAACAAATCTAGGTAATTGATTAGTTCTGTCTTCGCCAAATCTATCCCTCTGGTCATCACCACTAGATCTAGTAGGTTCAAATTCTTTAGCAACTTCTTCATAGCCATCCTCAGTACCAACATTCTGAGGTATACCAGTTACAACTCTCATGATCTTGGTGACCATGTCATTCTTCATCAATTCCATCTTAGATCTGAAATTTGATTTAACTTTCTCTGTGATCTGGGATTCCATAGTATCACAAAGATCAGAAATAACTCTAGGGTCCAATCTCCTCAGAGGCTCTGCAAAAAACCCTCACCGACCACCTTGTGACAATTTCCAAGTTAGATGCAAGTAAGATCACAATCTACAATCTTACAAACAACTAGGGCACAATTTCACAAGTTTAGTGTGATAGATCTGCAATCAAGATCATATGATCTAATCACCAACAAGATCAACTTCACAAGATCAGCCTTGCTAGGTTATCTTCTACTCCACAAGATCAACTTTCACTTTGATAAGAACCATAAAAAACTTTAGATCTTTAACAAGACCAAACCTTCAGCTCTGATACCACCTAACGCAGACCAAGGCTAGAAGGATCCAATTAAGGATAGTTCAGGTCAAGAAGCTTCAAAATTACACAGTATAATACTCAACACAATAGATAACACAAAAATTGTTTCAAGTAATTTGTATTAACATGCCCAGCTATAAGGCCTTCCAGGTTAGGGCCAATTACAAATAGAAACAATTCTGCAACATCCACAACCAGATCCAACACAATCACTAGCTAGTTCAGCTCTAAAGACAATTAGAAGCTGATGGAAACCCTAAGGAAGATATAAACTTGAGCTCACAAGCCTCCAAGAAATCTCCTTGTTCCCAAGTATGCAAACCAGTAGCTTTGCTATTACAAACTATCAGATAGAAATCTGATCTACAAGACCATGGAAGATCTTTTCCACAACTTCACCAACTTTAGCTTTCAAGATTCACATCTGATGACCCAAATCTTCCTCCCTCTTTTTTTATAAACATCTACCCAATAACCCCTTAAATACTAATAATCAGCCACAAGTCGGCAAGATGAAACCCTTAACTCTTCCTAACAAATATTAAATTCCATACAAGTTAGCTTACAAATTGTATACAAACATTTAATTTAGCATGTCAACCTCCAGATCCACCTAGGAGAATCCAAAAAAAGATACAAAAAATAAATGCACCAAGTCGGCCCAACAAATCACACAGAACTCCAGTTGGTAAGCCAAAACTACCGAGCATCAATGAATTAACTGAGCACGCCAAGTATCACCGAGCACCAGTGTTGATCAAGCATAGTAGGCGAGATCGAGTAACACTTTCACTAAGAATCAGAGACTACCGAGCTCCTTCAGTGACCAAGCTTCCTTCAATGACCGAGGCTGTCGGTCAAAGCTATAACTGAGCAAAACTAGCCAAAATACAAACACCTATGCAATTTCACCGAGGACACAAAATGCCCCTGCCTTAACCTTGGATGCCCTTGCATCACTATGTCAAGCTCCCATCCCTTCTTGATAGGGGCATTGGATTCTCTCTTCCTATAGAAGTGTCCAAATAATTGTCAACCCATTTATAGCACTTTAGCATCCCTAGCACCAACTAGGTTACCCGATAATCTATCTTCTATACCCTCAAGACAACATATTGGATGTGGCACTTTTTCCCCATGTAATTAATTTATTAGATCCTCATCAAACTTGTAGGGAACCACTTCCTTACTCATCTTTGGAATCAAATTACTTGCAAACTAGTGTTTTGACACATTGTAACCTAGGGTTTCATAGAACTAACTTCAAATACACTTGCAACTTCTCAAAGAAACTAGGACTTAAAATAGCTTTTCATTCTTAGAAAAATCACTAAAAAAATATGAGACAAGCTTACTTACCACATAGAATGTCTTTTCTTTTATTCTACTAGCAAGCCCTAATTCTATTTGCAATTCGCTGCAGAGATCAAATGGAAAGTTATGATGATTACAAATAATTAAGATGAATGAAACGGTCATGCACATATGATTGATCTATTTGCAACAATTGGAATTCGACCAACTTAGTCATTTTTTTAAATTGCATTTCTGTACGTTTACCTCCTATAATCAATTATTTCCATGATTTGAATGTGCACCATTTATGACCAAGGATTGCAAGAAAATTAGATGGTCAAGATTAAAATTTTTGATTTTGAATTCCTTTTACAAAGCTTAATCTAATATAATAATGAAAAGTGGGCTCCAATTGGACACATATCACAATTGTGCAACGTTGAAGGTATGACTAGATCCTAACAGCTCTAACAACACAAGGGAAAAATCCAATGAAAACATGACAACTTTGTCAAACATGTATCAACTTACAATAAGCCCATTTGATCAAATGATTTACATTGAACCAAAGGTATGCCATTCCTAACAATCTTTTGGATAATGATCCAATGGCAATAGTTGGTGAGATTATTTAAAATTTCAACAGGGACTTGTGAGGAGATGAGAATATTATGCAAGACCCAATATCAATAGGTCATCTCACACGACACCAAAATGCTGACAACTCTAGCACATCTCATAGTGCTAGATAATAATAGCAATCAATCTTCACTTGAAAGAAAATGCAACTTAGGCTTGGGAAAAATTAAAGTGCTTAAGACTTACAAAATATATGGTAATCAAGCCAATAGGTGACCATGAACTTAGAGTCATTGGAACATGATGCAATACCCTTCAATACATGACTTAAAGATAGAGAGTTTTATACCAAGTCAACAAACAAGTATAACACAAAGGGTTTTAGGCTTTGACAAACAACATGAGGACTTGGGGTTTAGGGTTTTAGAACCTCAAAGATACAAACAGGCCTAAACTGGAGACCTTAAAGGCATTTTGGCATGAAAATTTGAAGGTTTCACCAGTATCCTTAACTTATAATATCATTTATAAAAACTTACTCGTATAACTTGTGAAGATCCAAAACATGCATAACTCTCTAAAGATAGAAAACAAGTGCAAGCTTACAAAACATTTGGCATATGTAAGTACCAATGAGCTTATGAAAACTAGTAGGATATAACTTGCAATAATTTATTGAAAATATAGGATGTATTTGTAAATTATAATATCATTTATAACCGCTTACTTGTATAAATTTTGAAGGTCCAAAACATGAATTACTCTCTAAAGATAGAAAACAAGTGCAAGCTTAAAAAACATTTGGCATATGTAAGTACTAATGAGCTTATGCAAACTAGTAGGACATACCCTGAAATAATTTATTGAAAATAGAGGATGTATTCATAGTGAATAAAAAATTAGCTACCATAAGAGGATCAATGCCTTAATCTATTGGTGATATTATCAAGACCTAAAGAAATTGAAAAACATGGCTATACATATGACTTAAAAATAAAAATAAAAGTGTGAAACTCTCTTAATCTTTTGGCTCTACTTAGGCCAAGGAGGTCATTCCTAGAGACCATGTAAGATATTAATTATAAATAAGTTGGTCAATTAGTCACAACGCATAAACTATTTTAAAGGGTTCTCACTAGATATCCCTTAAGTCAACTTATCAAACTTTTATAACATAGATTTCTAAACAAACAAATTACAATTAGGTTAAAATGAATCGACAAATGAAAGACTATATTTATATCCCCAACTATTTAAAACCCTATTATAGTTTCATAATCCATATGTAGCATAAAAACCTAGGTTGTGCATAGCAATTCAAAGGATGTGCAATCAATTGTACAAGCTCTCAATGTAAGGATTTGGTAAGGGTAAGGATTTTCAAACAAGAAAAATATCTCAAGGTAAGATGCATATACATTTTTCTCAATTCATTGAATTATTTATACATATATATGTATATGTACATGTGTGTAACCTTTGTTTTGATCTATGAATTAAGCATATATCAACTCGATCTATTAAAAGTTTTATGAGTCTGATTATTTTACTAACTATTTTAACTATTATATATTTAGTTAATCATGTCTTTTTTACTAAAGTGTTTCTAACTAAATTCCATTTCTTTTCATTAGCCTTTTGGCTTTATATTATAACTTGCATTACTCACAAATATGCACAATTAAAAATAAGTGTCCTCAAGCAAATTTCTCCTACACATGGCCCTAGAGATCAAGTATGGGTCTATAACATGTTGGTTAATGCTCCCATGATCCACCCACAATAACACTTGATCATGTTATAAATACAAGTATACTTCATATTTATCAAATATGAAGTAGTTCAATCTTCTCCCACTATATATCTAGTTATTTCATTTTACATTAATGATGTCCTACAAAATTAATATTATGCATTGTTTTACCATTCATGGCAATCTATGGAATGGTCTCTCTATTCATTTAGAAAATCGACATAACATTTTTTTCGCAAAGGAAGTTCATATGATTGTAAATTGTAACAAGATAATTACACACATCTAGGTATATTGTTACATTAGGATTTATAATCCTGTTGCTTCAAGTTGGAAAAGTTTTATTTCATATCATTTCATCTTCTAGCATGTTTTTCATGTTACTTGAAAGGGCTTAGTTTAGTTAAAGGCAATTTCTTCCATGTCCATCAATATTTTCAATATGATCATGGAGAGAAAATTTTGATGTAAAGAAAGATGCATCTACCTATTTCTAGGTCAAGTCATTTCTCACTCAATAATTATATAGATACTCTTTTTAAGTATGGGCACCAAGATTGGTTCAAAAGTTATGTGATATGCATTATAGAAAAGGAACTAAGAACAAAATAAAAATGAGACAAGGAGAAAATGAATCCCCATTCATTGTCTCCAGGATAATCTAGATAAAAAATTTAACCTACAATATTTGTAATATGCATTATAGCTAAGGAAGAACAAATTTAAAAAAAAATGATATTAGTCGCATGATTCCTTCTTCATTGTCTCAAGAATTCTCTAGAGGAAAAATCAACGTACAATTCTTGTCCTCTCCACAAGTGAAGAAACTGTAAACTATTTCTCATCCTTCATATATTCCAAAGAAAAGAAGAATTTATCCATATCCTCTAAGAAAGTAAAATTTGGTGATCCCATTATCACTTCTTCTAATGGTACTACCTTCATATGGTTCCCAATGAAAAATTCAAATAATTCAAAGGCAGAACAATATTCTACTTCAAAAGTACAAGGGCAACTGATAACAAATGGCCCAACAACCATTCCTCCTATATCAATTACATTCACCTAAAGTGAAATCATATTGATATTCAATTACTTAAGAGTGGCTAAAAACCACACATTTGGGATGAAGATGATTTTTTGGAAGCAATCCTTTCAATGTTGTTAATTGAGATTTTGAACTTTCATTCTCTACATATTTATCAATTACATTCTTTAGGTGGTGTCTCCCACTTGAAAGGGTGCATCCTTTATGACATTGGCCACTATTGTACTATATTTGATGATATATAATTCCATTAAATTAGTCCATGTGATATGAATGCTAATGATTATTCTTATTGGTCATATGCTTTACTGCTGTGATATTTTTCTATAATGATTATTGGATCATTCATGATTACCATGCCTACACCTTTGAATTTATGCTTATTCATATCATATGCTAACAAGAAGCCATTTTTTCTTACCATCTTTTAGGATGATTATACTTTCGTAACAAATTTAGCATGATTCAATATCTCACACATATGTTCTTATATAATCCCTTATATAACATTCATGACTACTTCTATACAACTAAATTTGGGGCTAACCATAGGGGCATATTGATACCTATCATTATATATGCCTTCATGGACATATATTCAGTATCTTTTTATGATGTCACATGATGTTATCCTTACATTCCTCATTCACTATTATTCAGTTCTTTGAGATTAAACCGATTTACAAATATTTTTTCACTCCCCTCAAAATCAATTACATTCTTTACATGCAACTAATTGGAGGGGGCATATAAGGTCACTAAAGTTCTTTTCTAAGTATGGTTGTAGCAACCATCACATGATCAAAAGGATATTTCAAATAATACCACATTACTTGTGATACTCCAAGGCATTATCTATTGGTTTGTTTCCTTATGGTGTACTATTGTTCAATCACTAGCAAAATGTGTCTAATTCCTTTCCTCTTTTTTAATTTTTTACCTTGATTATAGATAACATAATTTTATTTCAAATGCCCATGTGATGTTATTCATTAATTATTTTTTAGTGTACCCCAGGGATGGGTCACCCCAAAATCCCCAACGTCTCCAAGATAGAGATGTTCCAGTGTTTCTGACGATGCCATCCATCCGTCGTCATTCTGGCGGAGACACGAGGACATCCCAACGTCCCTGGAGGGGACATGGGGATGGAAACGTTTCCCTTGACCCCTCCAAGGGACACATAGGCACCCCCTGTTACCCAAAAAAAAAGTGACTTTAAAAAAAATAATATTTCATTGGTCATTTTGTAACCTTAGGACATGTGGGGCCCATGTCTTATGATATATTGCTTGAAAACACTATGTGGCTTCATTTGCATTCATTTTTATGTTTCTTAGTGTTTGCAATAACAACAACAACAACAAGAGTGAAGAGCTAAGAAAGGGGTGCTTGTAAGAGTGAAAAGAGTGATTGCAAGTCAAAGAGGAGTGACAAGGAACCAGAAGAAGAGGACTAAGATTCTTCACTTTGTTGAAAAGATTTTTCGATCAAAAGGTAGGGTTTCTCACTATTTTTTTAATTTTTAAATTTTTTTTTTCTGATTTTCAAATGAATGTTCATTGTTTTTAATTTTATATTTCTTGTTGTTTCATTTTGTTTATAGTTATTTGAATTTCATTTCTAGATTGAAGTAGATTCTTGTTGTTTGATTTCTAAATTCTTGTTGCTTAAATTTTAATTTAAAATTTACTATTTTAAAGAAGGGCATAGGTTGAAACCATGTATTTATTGATAATTTTTTTCATTTGGTGAAATGCATTGTCAAAATGATCTCCCATAGCCATGAAACAAGTCAAAGTGATGATGAGATGGAATAGGAAACTCATTCTCATAGTAGCCAAGAAGATAATGAACTTGAGCATGATGATGAAACGAATAAGGGGGATGAGCATGAGAAAACTAAATCTCAATCCATAGATAATTGACCACCTGGTCCACCATCTACTGATTACCCCTCCACACTTTTTTTAAAGTGGGATAGGGGTAAATATGATCCTAAATTTCCTCTTTAGATAGTTTTCAATGAGGACATATGTCCCAACACAATCAGGTGGTGGCATAAGGAAGTGGATATACAACATTTTTGGTACAAAATGGTTTGGTAGCATCACTAGAGTGAATGCACACTTCCTCTTTTGGATAGGAAAAGGTGTGGGAGAATGTGACTTTTTTAAGCTCACTAAAAATTTGCATTATAGAATTGAATTCAACAAGCTTTGGGGTATTCTAGATGACTTGGGGAATTGAAATACATACTATCTTATCTAGTAGGCAACATATTCATATTATTCAAAAATCACATGAGCAACAATTATAGGGGCAACTGTGGGACCTTCTTTCACTTTTAGAGCTATGGCTGAAGCACAAATGAGCAAGGGGAAACATAAGGTGACAACTGAAAGTAACCCCATAGAAAATTTATTTAATGCGCAGTTGAAAGAGGAGATAGAGGAATCCATTGGTAGATTATTTTTTTCCAATGACATACCACTTCATGTAGCTCAATCTACTTATTATAAGGAAATGATGCAGTTGGTTGTGAAAGGGGGAGGACCATCATTTGTGCCACTAGGTGAGCACAAATTGAGGACCACAATCTTGGATAAAGAGTATGCCAAGATTGGTACAATGATGGAGACCATGAGGGCAGTTTGGGATGAGTCTCGATGTAATATTACCATGTATGGGTGGATGAACATTAGGAATCATCCACTCATCAATATCATTGTTACATGCTCAGATGGCCCATTTTTTCTCAGGGCGATTGATTGTTCAGGGCATCCAAAGGATTTTGATTTTTAGTTTGACATCCTTTGGACATCTATAGAGGAGATTGGGTCACAAAATGTGGTCCAAGTGGTGACCGATGCAACTAGGGTAATCTTTAAGAAACCTTCCCTTCAAAAAAGGTGTAAAAAACTGGTGAAATTTAGAAAGAAAAAAATTTTATTGGTGAAATTTTTTTCTTTTCAAAGAAAAAAAATAATCTCAATTGGCGAATCATTCATGCTCTATGAAACTATGTGGAAAATATTGGTGAATCATTGATGCTCCCTGAAACTATGTGGAAAATCTTGGCAAATTGTGTTTTTGTTTTAGAACTACCAAAATATATATTGGAGAATAAAAAATAGTATTTATAGTATAAAAAATATATATTGACGAAATGTCCACTGAGTTTAACCCATTCTCTTCATCTATTTGCGTAGCTTCGGCACAGTTTCTGGTGACTGGTGACAATGTGCATAGCTTTGGCAGGCTAAAAGGAGGGTCGATGCTAACAGTTACAAAGATACATAATGGTCAAGTTGACGGCGTGCGTGACTTCGATGGTTATGTTGGTAGTTTGGAGTTGAAGGCCACAAAGATATGGAAAGGACATGTTGACAATGTGCATAACTTTGGAAGTTATGATCGCAAGTAGGATATGGAGGTTTTGAGGCCACATTGGCAGTCTGCGTAACTTAGCTGCGAAGTTATAGTGACATTGAACAATGAAGTATAATTAATGAGACTTATCGATGACAAGATTTTGATTAGACATTAAAAAGGATGATTTGTACGAGATATGAGCTGTGATTCATAAACATTCATTATTTTTCTTTTCGGAGGCAAGTCACCTTATGCGAAACATTCCTTCAAAATTTAATGTGGCTGCCAAGTTGTCAGTTCAAAATTTAAAATCGCAGCTAGGATATGGTGATTCCGAGGTCACACTGGCAATCTGCGTAACTTGAGTAGTACATAATCCAGGCCAATATTTTGATTAGACATTAAAAAGGATAATTTTATGAGATATGAGCTGTAACATTCATTATTCTTCTTTTCAACTTCAGAGCCAAGCTATGCAGGATACAAGTGTTTGCAATTTTTCTTTATTAATATTGATTAATTTCCTTTTCCCAGGCAAGCCACCTTATGTGAAATATTCCTTTAAAATTTATTGCGGTTGGAAAGTTGGTGCTTATTTTCTTTATATACTCCTTAGTAGTAGAATTGCAGAACACAGGTCGCTTTCTAAATTTCTAAATTTGGAATCTTGGATGACAGAATGGGTCTTCCAGTAGTTGAGGGATCATCAAATGAGAACCCAGAACCTGTAATCAAACCAAATTTGGTTATGGAGGAGGAGATTCAGCAGGATGTCCTCAGTCATCTTATGTCTGCAGCATGGGATCATGCTACCAGTTATGTCAGATACCAAAGTGACATGTTTGAACTCGAAGTAGAACATGACAAGGCGGAGATGCGCACCATTTTTTACGATCATGGCTTCAACCAGGAGGGGTTCCAGGAGGATATGATCCAGTTATTTTCTGGTATGCACATCGACTAATATTTTTTCTTTGTGGATAGTATAATTATATTATACTATAATATATTAACAAATTTGAAATTACTATTAGTCTATTAGTATTAGGATATGTAGGAGTCAACTGTCGGATTGTTAGACTAGGCTTTTGTAATTTCCTTTGAAAGTTCAAAGGATCTTAGGAAAATTTTTGTTACTTGTAATTTGTAATTATGAAATTTGAATGTACTTTTCATTTTGGTTTTGGAAACGGTTGGAAGCTTGTCGCTTCTCCTTCTGGGGAAACCACAATCATTCAGTGAATTAGTGATTCAATTACTAGTATTATGTATACTAGTTTTTGAATTTAATAGTAATATTGTAGTCTATATACATATGAAAATACTATTTTTCAAATAGTGTTACTATTTTTAGTTTTACGCATTATTTGCTAATACTTCAAATTTCAAAAGTCAATACAGTAACATGTTACGTGAATCATGAAATTGAACAATAGTTTTATTATTTATAAATTGAAAAATATGTAAATTATAATTACTAATTATTAATTAACTTGAACTTTGAAGTATCTGTGAGTGTGGACTATGACTCTGTATAAAATTATAAATACCTATTAACTGATTCAGAATGCTAAATCATGATTCACTTCACTGATTGAGTGAGAAGTTTGACGCTTGTAAAATATAAATCCCACATGGCACATGTAAACTTGGAACCCACTCCAAGATCCAAAGTTACACCTAGCTATTTCATAACTTCTCAATAGTTAATTTATTATGATGGTGATCGGTTCCGAAGTTATGCCTGGCTATTTCGTAACTTCTCAATAGTTAATTTATTATGATGGTGATCAGTTCTGAAGTTACGCCTGGCTATTTTGTAACTTCTCAATGGTTAATTTATTATGATGGTGATCGGTTCCGAAGTAACACCTAGCTATTTCATAACTTCTCAACGGTTAATTTATTATGATGGTGATTGGTTTTGAAGTTACACCTGACTGTTTCATAACTTCTCAATGGTTAAGTTTTTATGATGGTTAGGGGTTCCAAAGTCCCAGCTAACTTCGTGCATAACTTCGTAAGGTGTTGAAAAGTGAGAGACTGAGAGTAAGTTGCATGCCGCATGGAAAGTGCCAAAGAATGGAATGTTTCCAGAGCTTTAGTAGGGTTTCTTCATCATTTTTATGGTGGTTACAAAGTACAAGTGTCATGCTAGGCTATGTCGTAACATCTCACAGTTTCATTTTCTTGGTCAGTTTAACAGTCCTAAAGTTTTGAAAACGTGTTGCATGACTTCACAAGTCTCCAAGTTTTAAGATTTCAAATTCAAAGGGCCAAGGGCCAAGGCCTCTGATTTATAGGTAGCAATTTAGCAAAGTTGAGATAGGGACCTAGGGTTAGATGTACCGTTAGCGTAGCTTCGGCAACACGCCAATTATTTTCTCTTGGATCAGCACCAAATCTATGATGGAAGTGACAGTTGACATGATGAAGGGTGCTCCCCTTAATACCACAAACACATAACAGAAATAGAGAAACAACAACAATAATATGCAAGAACAGAAAATTGGCTTCTTATTATCTCCACAAATGTGGAATTACAAACTTTTAGAATTACAATATGCAAAGCCACATGGGCATTCCTTTACAATATTCTGTAGGAAAAAGCCTCGAATCAATACCCAGATCTACTACCTAGAACTGCCCTAGACAACACTACGGGCCTTCTTTATATAGGCAATTTCCACCTCCCGAGAAGGTTCTAGAAATTTAGCCCTTAGGGCCGACCAAACTTAGAATTATTTTATTTTACAATTTATTACATCAAAGTCGACTCAAAATGAGTTTTGAAACCCAAACATAAATTTTGAAGAAAAATTATTTTTCGCCATTTCAGGTGACCCAACTTCCGAAGACCATAAGTCATCACTCGTTGACACAATTGGCTATTATAACCCCATTCTGGAAATGCCACAAAGCACTCTACAGGCTTGACTCATGCAAAGCGCCCATCACCCAAATTTTCAACCTCATCTGGGGCCTCTAAAGCCTTCAAAACTGAGTTCGAAGTTTCTGTACCCTGTTGTCAATACCAAAAATCTTCAATATCTTCAAAACTAGACCTGATCTAGCCATGAAACTTTGCTAGCAGGCTGATATGACTGAAATGAACCTCCATATGTAAAATTAGAACATTATGAGATCGTAAGACCAACTTACTAAAAATAGCAAGTTTCCATAAATAGTAACTCTGCACAAGATAGCCCTTATTGAATACAAAAATAGACATATTTTTGGGTGATGCAAGATTGCTCTTACACCCAGGATGCTCCTACATCAGACACCTGGGGTAATTTGAGAAGTGACCCTGTCACGACTTAGGTGTGAAGAGGAAAACCAAGACGGTTAACCTCCTCCTTTTTTAGCCATGATGAATCTTCAACAGGTCATCCTTTCCATTTGACCAAATACTCTTCATATGTCTTGTTCCTTGTGCTTCTGCCAACACGCCTATCCAGTATGTCTTATATCTCCTTGATATCTGAATTGGTTGCTAGAATACTCCACTGTGCTGCTACAACCTCATCTTCAACACCTCCTTCGTGATACTCTGTCAAATCTGAAATGTTAAACACTGGTGAAATATTCAGCTCACTAGGCAATTCTACCTTATACACATTTCCTAAATCATGCTTCTTCAATATATTACATGGTCCAAACTTCTTCATTTTTAGCTTGTTATATGTACCAACCAGAAATCGCTCCTTCCGCAAATGAACCATGACTTCATCCCCAACCTAAAATTCCTAATGCCTCCTTTTCTCATCTTCCTTAGCCTTATACTGCACATTCATCTTGGTAATATGCTTCCTCACCTCTTCATGGATGTTCTTCAAATGTTCTACAAAATCCTCAGCTTCAGCACTACTTATTTCTCCTTTATCTATCTTTCTCAATTCAGATGCATTTCTTAGACTACTTCCATATACAATCTGGAATGGTGATTTACCAGTGCTCCTATTGACAGAATTATTGTATGCAAATTCTGCCTATGGTAAAATCAAATCCCATCCTGTTGGCTTATCTCCAACCAAACATCTCAGCAGATTTCCCAAACTTCTATTCACCACCTCTGTCTGTCCATCAGTTTGTGGATGATGTGATGAACTGAACTTCAAATCTGTCTTCAACTTCTTCCACAATGTACGCTAGAAATATCCAACAAACTTAGTGTCTCTATCTGAAAGTATGGTCTTTGGAAAACCATGTAGTCTCACTACTTCTCAGAAAAACAATTATGCTACATGAACAACATCATTAGTCTTCTTGCAGGGAATAAAATGTGCCATCTTCAAAAATCTGTCAACCACCATAAAAATTGAATCATGTCCCCGCTGAATTTTTGATAAACCAAGAACAAAGTCCATACTGATATCCTCCCAAGGCTTCTCTGGTATAGGTAATGGCTGATACAACCCTGTATTCTACTTCACTCCTTTCACCATCTGACATACTCTGCAACTCTGTACAAACTTCTTCACATCTTGCTGCAATTGTGGCCAATAATAATTCTCACCAACCAAAGCAAGGGTTTTATCACGACCAAAATGTCCAGCCAATCCTCCACTATGCTTCTCCTTGATGAGATTCTCCCTCATAGAACTTCTTAGAATGCACAACTGACTCCCTCTGAATATCATATCATCCTGGATGATGAAATTCAGCCATTTCATCCTGTCTAGAGTAAGAGATTTTGTACAAGCTTTCCAAGCTTCACCAAAATTAGGATCCTCTGGATACAAATTCTTGAGTTCCTTGAACTCAACCACCTCAATCTGCATCTCTGTCAGCAATAGTTGCCTTCTGCTAGGAGCATCTGCAACCCTGTTAGACTTTCCACTTCTATGTTTCAAAACAAATGTATAACTCTGCAAAAACTCAACCCATTTCAAATGCCTCTGATTCAACTTTCCTTGACTATTCAAATATTGCAAAGCTTGATGATCAGTATACAAAACAAACTCCTTAGGAAGCAGATAGTGCCTCCACTTTTTTAATGCCTGAACTATAGCATAAAATTCTTGATCATAAATAGAATATTTTCTCTTGGCATCATTTAACTTCTCACTGAAATAAGCAACAGGTTTACCTTCTTGGCTCATAACAGCTCCTATTGTAGTACCACTAGCATCACAATCTACTTGAAACACCTTATTAAAATCTAGAAGTGCTAAAACAAGTTGTTCTGTAACTTTTTGTGTCAACAATTGAAAACTCTTTTCTGCCCCATTAGTCCACTTAAACTCTTTTCTATCCCCTCTCATTGTTTCAGTCAAGGGTCCATAAATACTGCTAAAATTTTTGATAAACTTTCTATAAAAGCTAGCCAAACCATGAAAAGATCTTACCTCAGTAGAACTCCTTGGAGTAGGCCATTCAAGGATAGCCTGTACCTTCTCTGAGTCCATTTTTAGATCTTCTGTTGAAACTACAAATCCCAAATACACTAACTCTTTCTTCATAAAATTGCACTTCTTCAAATTAATCAACAATTTCTGATCTCTCAACTTCTCAAACACTATACGAATATGCATCATATGTTCCTCCAATGTCTTGCTAAAAATTAAAATATCATCTAGGTAAACAATGACAAACTTACCCAGAAATTCTTTCAGAACCTCGTTCATGAGCCGCATGAAAGTGCTCAGTGCATTGGTTAGCCCAAAAGACATGACTAACCACTCATACAGTCCTTCCTTTATCTTGAAGGCAGTCTTCCATTCATCTCCTTCTCTGATCCGAATCTGGTGATATCCACTCTTCAGATCTATCTTTGAGAAATACACAGTTCCACTCAAACAATCCATAATATCATCCATTCGTGGCAATGGAAACCTATACTTGATTGTGATCTTGTTTATTGCTCTGGAATCTATACACATCCTCCAATCTCCATTCTTTTTTGGTGCTAATACCGCTGGTACAGCACAAGGACTCAGACTCTCTCGAATCAACCCCTTTTGTAATAACTCATGTACTTGTCTGTTCAACTCTTCACTTTCTGCTGGTGTCATTCTGTGTGCTGCCTTGTTTGGCAAACTGGCCCCTGGAATGAAATCCATTTGATGACTGATCTTCCTTACCGGTGGTAATCCATTAGGTACATTATCGGATACAATATCTTGAAACTCATTCAATAAATCTGCAACCTCTACAGGTACATCCTCTACTTCTTCTTTACCAACTTTTGGAATTGAAGTAAAACACACATGCTCATGCCTCATACTATCTAGGAATTATCTTCTATCAAAAAATGTTATTCTTGCATTACAACTATTGGAAACAATTATCTGAAGGAAATTGCTACTCAATTATGTATTGTCTTTGATGTCACATAATGTCATAGTCCGCAACAACCAATTACTACCGAGCTCAGTCGGTCTGCCAGACAGGAATATTAGTGCTTACCGAGTCCACTCGGTTATTAAAGAAAAGCAGTGTCTACCGAGTTCACTCGGTTACCAAAGGAAAGTTAGTGTTTACCGAGTTCAGTCGGTCATCGAAGAAAAGTAAGTGTTTACCGAGTTCAGTTGGTCATCGAAGAAAAGTTAGTGTTTACCGAGTTCAGTCGGTCATCGAAGAAAAGTTAGTGATTACCGAGTTCAGTCGGTTATCGAAGGTAAAGGATTGTCGGTGTTTACCAAGTTCCCTCAGTCTCTGAAAGATTATAGAAAGTTATGGTCACCGAGCACTGTCGGCCCTTGAAGGATTTTTGCAAATAGAGTTTGCTTAATTCAGCCGACTGTTATACTAAATAATGTCGATTTGACAAATCTAAAATCATATAAATAAAAGGTCAAATGTGAAAAGTAAACAAGAAATATAGCAGAAGATTTACAAAAGAAAGACAGGAAAGGTGTATGCAAATTTGTGAAGGATGTTCAGATATCCTTGAGGTGCAGCAGAGATTTATTCAATCAGAAAGGATCAGACTTATGCAGAATAGAGATCTGTAATTAGCAAGACAGTTGCATTATTATACAGGTCATTTTTCATTGTTACCTTCTTATCATTGTAACAGTGAATTCTAAATCTCTTAACCGAGTTGGTTTAACAACCATATTGTAAATCCTCTAACAAGGTGACAATTCCATTGAATTGTTTTCAAGACCTCTTACCAGGCCACTCCTAGCAGGTGTTTTAAATCCTCTAACAAGGTCACACCTAACAGTGTGTTTTGTAACCTTTTATCGGGTTGGCTTCTAATCGGGCATCACTTCAGAAAAGTGAAAATCAGTATCTAGATACATTGGTGGTTTTTCCCATATTGGGTTTCCACGTTAAATCTTGTGTCTCTTGTGTTCTTAATTACTTTCTCAATCATATACATGTGCTGATGAATATCTAAAGATAATTTTGCTAATACTTTCTGCATCTTCAAAGTTACTGCAATCTATTTACTGAGTGCTAAAACAGATAACATTGTTAAGATATCCTAAGGGATCTGGAAAGAATTAATTATGAAGTGTTTTATGGTTGACTGATTCACCCCCCCCCCCTCTCAGTCACTTCATCCATATTCCATCAATTGGTATCAGAGCTTTTGGTACTTGCAGGAAGGGTTTCAAGGACCTAAGCTAAAGATCAGGATGTCTTACAAGAGGGAAATTCCAAAGCTCAACAGAGATAACTTTTCAGCATGGCAAGGTCTCATGTGACTTCATCTAGCTTCCATTGGTGATTCAGGATACAAATACATTGATGAAGAATACACAATTCCTAATGGCGCATTAACTGTTGAAGACATTGCAGATAAAAAGACTCACAACACCATGATGATAGACATTGCATCTGCTCTCAGCTATGAAGAATTTGATGATATTAAAGACTGCACTACTGCATATGAAATGTGGATGGCACTGAAGAAAATATATGGTGGTGATGCAAATGTGAAAAGAGCCAAAGCAGAAAGCCTAAGAGGACAATTTGACAAGATGAATATGAAGGAAGATGAAAACATTGCAAAATATGTTGAAAGAATCAAAGCAAGTGTAAGTGCAATTAGAGCTTCTGGAGGAACAATATCAGATGAGACTGTTATAAGTAAGGTACTCAAAACATTACTTCCTATCTATGCAATAAGAGTATCAGCTATTCAAGAAAGAAGATGTGAAACAAACCACAATATAACTTTGGATGCTTTAGTTGGAAGATTGACAGCCTTTGAATTAGACAACTATGACAACTATGTTCCTAATTCCAAAAATATTGAATCAACATTTGAGGCCAAGGTTTCACTAAAGAAGAATAAGAAAATTAAAGAAGTTCAGTCAGAAAGTGAAGAAGTATCAGAAGAAAGTTCTGATAGTGATCTTGAAATTGTAGAAGCATTACTTGCAAAGAAGTACTCTAGAGGGAAAGGTAAATATAAAGGTAAAACTCCTTTAATCTATTTTTCATGTGAAGAAATTGGACATATTGCAGCTAGGTGCCCAAACAAGCAAGTCAAAGAAGAGAAGAGAAGTCACAAGTACTATTGCAAAAAGAATTTCAAATCATACAAGGATAAAGGTAAGAAAACATGTTTTATGGCTAAAGATTCTGATGATAGTGAAGAAGAAATTATCTTTATTGCTATAAAAGATGAATCTGATGATGATGAAGATAAGATGGCAATTATTTATCATATAAGCAAAGATGATATATGGATAATAGACAGCTGATGTTCACACCACATGACTGGTGACAAGACAAAATTTGAATATCTAGAAGACTGTGATAGTGGTAATGTAAGATTTGGAAACAATGAACCTTGTTGTATAAAAGGAAAAGGAAGAATCTCATTAACCAAAGAACTCATATGTGATAATGCTTATTGGGTTGAAGGACTAAAACATAATCTTCTAAGTGTAGCACAGCTAATCAACACTGGTTTCAAGGTTGAATTCATGAATGGTCAAGCAAGACTGCTGGATGGAAAAGGAAAACTCATTGGATCAGGCAAACAAACAAAAGGTAACTTATTTTATCTTGATCTCAGTGAATATTCATGCTTTATTGCTCAAATAGAAGAAAGTTGGCTATGGCACAAAAGGTTATGTCATGTGAATTTTGATAACATGATAAAAATAAGCAAATTCAAGAAGGTTAGAGGCATTCCTACTTTGAAGAAACCTGACACTGGTCTATGTAAGAATTGTCAGATTGGCAAAATGAGTAAAACTAGTTTCAAGAGTAAGAACTATCAGTCTAAAGAAATTTTGGAAATTGTGCATACTGATTTATGTGGACCTATTGGAATACAAAGCTATACTAGAGATAAATTCTTTATTCTTTTCATTGATGATTATTCTAGAATGATGACTGTTATGTATTTAAGAGAAAAATCAGAAGCATTTGAAAAGTTCAAATGGTACTTAGCAAGAGTGGAAAAGGAAACAGGGAAAAGATTGAAATGCTTAAGATCAGACAGAGGTGGTGAATTCATCTCCCATGATTTTAACAACTTTTGCATTGAAAGAGGAATCAAAAGACAGGTATCAACTCCTAGAACTCCTGAGCAAAATGGAATAGCAGAAAGAAGAAACAAATCTATTATGGATTGTGCAAGGACTCTAATGATAGAAAAGAACATCGCTATAAAGTACTGGAAGGAAGCTATCAGCACTGCAGTTCATACCTTGAACCGGGTACAACTGAAGAAAGACACATTCAAAACTCCTTATGAATTATGGTATGGCTATAAACCCAATATAAGTTACATAAAAATATTTGGTAGCAAGTGTTATATCTTAAAAGAATCCAGAAGAAATAAATTTGATGTGAAAAGTGATGAAGGAATATTCCTAGGATATTCTAGCAAAAGCAAGGCATACAAATGTCTGAACTTATCTACTCACAAAGTCATAGAAAGTATACATGTAAAATTTGATGAGTTTGCAGAAAAGACTGAGGAAGAAAGCAAAAGGGAACCTGAGAACTACAGAAGATTCATTTACATTGAACCTGAAACATTGGCAGACACAACTATCAGTAAGGAAACTATATCTACCGAGCCGAGCACAGGTACCGAGTCACAAACTGAGTCACAGGAAGAAGTTCAAACCGAGTCTCAGCCTGAAGTTATCGAGCAAATATCTACTGAGCCTGAGCAACCTGAAGAAGAGATCCTAGAAGACAACAGCATGAATCATTCAAAAGGCAAGGAACCTATACTAGCCAAATATGTCAAAAGACATCATACACCAAATCAAATCATTGGAAACAAATCAGATGGTACTATGACAAGAAGCAAGCTAAAAGGTACATGTCTGCTTATTGACGTACATGTCTGCTTACTGACTTTGAACCTAGAAATATTAAAGATGCATTGGAAAATGAAAGTTGGATTGAAGCAATGAATGAAGAATTAGAACAAATACAAAAGAACAAAACTTGGACTCTTGTACCTAGACCTAAAGATAAAAATGTAATTGGAACAAAATGGGTATTCAGGAATAAGCTGAATGAAGATGGTCAAGTATTTAGAAACAAAGCTAGACTGGTATGTAAAGGTCATTCTCAAGAAGAAGGTATAGATTATGGAGAAACTTTCACTCCTGTTGCAAGATTAGAAGGTGTAAGAACTCTACTTGCTTATGCAGCACACAAAGGATTTAAGGTATATCAGATGGATATAAAATCTGCATTTCTCAATGGAACTCTTGATGAAGAAGTCTACATTGAACAACTTGAAGGTTTTGTTGATCCAGATAAAAGGGACATGGTCTGCAGGTTACACAAAGCATTGTATGGTTTAAAACAAGCTCCTAGAGCATGGTATGAAAGACTCCATAACTATTTGATTCAGATTAATTTCAAAAGAGCTAATGATAACAGTAATCTATATATATTAAAGGACCTGATGACAAAATTGTATTGGCAGAAATATTTGTGGATGATACTATATTTACAGGGAATGAGGATCAGTGCAAAGAATTTTCAGAACAAATGAACAAAGAATTTGAAATATCTATGTTTGGTTTAATAAAATTCTTTGTTGGTCTTCAAATTCAGCAAAGCAAGAATGGTATATACATTACTCAATCCAAATACATTAAGGAAATACTTAAGAAGTTTGGTATGGAAGATTCAAAACCAGTTGGTACACCCATGTGTACTGGACTGAAACTTACCAAAAATGATGATTCAAAAGAAGTTGATCAGACCCTATACCGATCTATGATTGGAAAATTATAGTATGTAGTACATACAAGACCTGATATTGCCTTAGCAGTCGGTATAGTAGCTAGATTCTCAGCAAAACCTAAGGAAAATCATATGATGGCAATCAAAAGAATCTTAAGATACTTAAGAGGAATTGAAGAATATGGTTTGTGGTATAAATTTGGAGGCAATCTAGACTTGAAAGTGTTTACTGATGCTGATTGGGCAGGAAACATTGATGACAGAAAAAGCACAGGAAACATTGATGACAGAAAAAGCACAAGTGGTGGAGCATTTTTTCTTGGAAAAAGACTGGTATCCTGGACTAGTAAAAAATAGAATTGCACATCTCAATCCACAGTTGAAGCAGAATATGTTGCTGCTGCAGTAAACTGTTCAAATATTGTTTGGTTTAAACAGCTATTAGAAGGTATGAAGGTTGAAATCAAAGAACCAGTTGTTATATTTTGTGACAATACCAGTGCAATAAACATCTCTAAGAATCCAGTGATGCATTCCAAAACCAAGCACATTGCTATTAAATATCACTTTGTCAGAGAATTGGTGCAGGACAAGGAAATCAGATTAGAATATATTCATACAAAAGAACAGATTGCAGACATTTTTACCAAACTATTACCTAAGGATGCATTTGTGTATCTAAGAGGTAAGTTAGGGGTCATTCCCCTATCTGAGGCTCACTAAATACAGTTTTAGTGATGCATCAACCAGAACATGATTGAAAATCAACCAGTTGATGCAGCATATTCAAGGAATCATTGCATATGAATCAGTACTTGAGGTACATTAATTTTCATCGGTAATATGTAAATTGTCTTTGGCATGTGTTGTCAAAGAGGGAGTGTTTGCTATGTCTTTGCTATTATTTCAAGAAATTTTTAAATAGTCAGAAGGAAGAATTTTTAGGATACAGGAAGTTTGCTGACAGAGGGAGATTTGAATCTGAACCGAGCTAACTCTTTCAAATTTCTTATGATATGACATATTGTGTTGCCATCAATGCCAAAGAGGGAGATTGTTGGAAACAATTGTCTGAAGGAAATTGCTACTCAATTATGTATTGTCTTTGATGTCACACAATGTCATAGTCCGCAGCAACCAGTTACTACCGAGCTCATTCGGTTTGCCAGACAGGAATATTAGTGCTTACCGAGTCCACTCAATTATCAAAGAAAAGCAGTGTCTACCGAGTTCACTCGGTTACCAAAGGAAAGTTAGTGTTTACCGAGTTCAGTCGGTCATCGAAGAAAAGTTAGTGTTTACCGAGTTCAGTCGGTCATCGAAGAAAAGTTAGTGTTTACTGAGTTCAGTCAGTCATCGAAGAAAAGTTAGTGTTTACCGAGTTCAGTCGGTTATCAAAGGTAAAGGATTGTCGGTGTTTACCGAGTTCCCTCGGTCTTTGAAAGATTATAGAAAGTTATGGTCACCGAGCACTGTCGGCCCTTGAAGGATTTTTGCAAATAGAGTTTGCTTAATTCAGCCGACTGTTATACTAAATAATGTCGATTTGACAAATCTAAAATCATATAAATAAAAGGTCAAATGTGAAAAGTAAACAAGAAATATAGCAGACGATTTACAGAAGAAAGATAGGAAAGGTGTATGCGAATTTGTGAAGGATGTTCAGATATCCTTGAGGTGCAGCAGAGATTTATTCGATCAGAAAGGATCAGACTTATGTAGAACAGAGATCTATAATCAGCAAGACAGTTGCATTATTATACAGGTCATTTTTCATTGTTACCTTCTTATCATTGTAACAGTGAATTCTAAATCTCTTAACCGAGTTGGTTTAACAACCATATTGTAAATCCTCTAACAAGGTGACAATTCCATTGAATTGTTTTCAAGACCTCTTACCAGGCCACTCCTAGCAGGGTGTTTTAAATCCTCTAACAAGGTCACACCTAACAGTGTGTTTTGTAACCTTTTATCGGGTTGGCTTCTAACCGGGCATCACTTCAGAAAAGTGAAAATCAGTATCTAGATACATTGGTGGTTTTTCCCATATTGGGTTTCCACGTTAAATCTTGTGTCTCTTGTGTTCTTAATTGCTTTCTCAATCATATACATGTGCTGATGAATATCTAAAGATAATTTTGCTAATACTTTCTGCATCTTCAAAGTTACTGCAATCTATTTACCGAGTGCTAAAACAGATAACATTGTTAAGATATCCTAAGGGATCTGGAAAGAATTAATTGTGAAGTGTTTTATGGTTGACTGATTCACCCCCCCCTCTCAGTCACTTCATCCATATTCCATCAACAACATACCTTTTCTTCAGTCTCCTTCAATGGCTTTAGCTTATGTCGCACTCCATCCTTTGTCAGGGAATAGGTATTCACACGACCATCGTGTACAACACATCTGTCAAACTGCCATGGTCTACCCAACAACATATGACATGCATCCATAGAGATGATATCACATAGTACCTCATCTTGGTACCCGCCGATCTTGAACTTTACCAGGCACTGTTCACTGACCATGACCTTGTGGTCATCCTGCACCCAGGCAATCTGATATGGATGTGGGTGTTTCTTTCTCTTGAGCTTCAACTTTGTCACCATCTCTTCTGACACTAAATTCTTAGTGCTTCCACTATCAATAATCACATCATAGCATTTACCCTCACACTTACATCTAGTGTGAAACAGGCTCCTCCTTTGTTCAGGTTCATTCTCACCACTCAGTAAGACTCTTCTGTTAATTAACATTTCTCCTCTTTCAGCATCTTCAAAATTTGATGATCTAGCATCTTCATCTACATGTGCAACTCTGGCCTGGCCTTCATTTCTCCTGTTTGTTCTGCCTTGGTGCTGAGGACATTCAAATGCCCTATTACCTTCTTCTCCACAGTGAAAACATGTTCCACGGAAGCCTCCTCTTCCAGATCCTTGTCCTCTTCCTCTTCCTCTCTGATCTCTATTACTCTGATCCTCGAAATGATTGGAATTATTTCCTCTCTGATTTTGACTACTACTGGGCTCATCCTTCTTTTTCAGATCTTCATTTTGGCCACCATATGACCATCCACCAGATCTTCCACCACGACCTCTTCCATTTTGTCTCCTCTCAAACTTCTTGTTCAACTTTTCCTCTACTTTTAGGGCAAACTGGTATGCCTCCTCAATAGTGTTCATTCAAACCAGATTCAACTCCTCTTGAATGCTTGGCCTTAACCCATTAAGGTATCGGGCAACTTTCTTCTTATCAGCTTCTGCATGGCTTGTTCTGATGAGGAGTCAATAGAACTCCTCTGTATACTCCTGAACAGATCTTCCTGCTTGCTTCAAACTTTGCATTTTCTTTAGTAGGTCAAGCTCATAATCAACAGGAATGAACTGTCACTTCAATTTATCCACCATCCGATCCCATCTTGTGATTTTATCTTTCCCTTTTCTATTTCACTCCAATTGAATTTCTTGCCACCAGATCTTCGCATGACCTTTCAATCTGGCCTTCACAAATTTGACCCTATCAGGATCCTCAACATCTTCATACTCAAAATATTCCTCACATTCATTGATCCAATCTATCAATTTCTCTGGGTTAAGATTTTTAAAAAATGTAGGAACCTCAATCTTAGGTCTTTTCCCAATCTTGGAAATCGCCCGAAAAAGTCTTTCTTCCTCCTAGTTCACAATTTTAGCTTCTCCTTCTTGATATTCTTCCTCGGCTTCATCCTCACTTTCATCTCTGACACTAAGATTCATTCCTCTGCGAATCTCTTCTTTCAATGCTCACACTTGTCTCTGTAGCTCTCTAACCTCAGGTGTCACAGCACCAGCTCTTCAGCCACGTTCTCTTCGTGGAGGCATTTTCACGATGTGCACTGAAACCCTAACCACGGTCTTGCTGCAAACTACCTCACAGTCGGCGATCTATTTACACACTCAAGAACTCTTGCTCTGATACCACTTGATGAAGGGTGCTCCCCTTAATACCACAAACACATAACAGAAATAGAGAAACAACAACAATAATATGCAAGAACAGAAAATTGGCTTCTTATTATCTCCACAAATGTGGAATTACAAACTTTTAGAATTACAATATGCGAAGCCACATGGGCATTCCTTTACAATATTCTATAGGACAAAGCCTCGAATCAATACCCAGATCTACTACCCAGAACTGCCCTAGACAACACTGCGGGCCTTCTTTATATAGGCAATTTCCACCACCCGAGAAGGTTCTAAAAATTTAGCCCTTAGGGCCGACCAAACTTAGAATTATTTTATTTTATAATTTATTACATCAAAGTCGACTCAAAATGAGTTTTGAAACCCAAACAGAAATTTTGAAGAAAAATTATTTTTCGCCATTTGAGGTGACCCAACTTTTGAAGACCATAAGTCATCACCCGTTGACCTGATTGGCTATTATAACCCCATTCTGGAAATTCCACGAAGTGCTCTACAGGCTTGACTCATGCAAAGCACCCATCACCCAAATTTTCAACCTCATCTGGGGCCTCTAAAGCCTTCAAAACTGAGTTTGAAGTTTCTGTACCCTGCTACCAATACCGAAAATCTTTAATATCTTCAAAACTAGACCTGATCTAGCCATGAAACTTTGCTGGCAGGCTGATATGACTGAAATGAACCTCCATATGTAAAATTAGAACATTCCGAGATCGTAAGACCAACTTACTAAAAATAGCAAGTTTCCATAAATAGTAACTCTGCACAAGATAGCCCTTATTGAATACAAAAATAGACATATTTTTGGGGGATGCAAGATTGCTCTTACACCCAGGATCCTCCTACATCAGACACCCGGGGTAATTTGAGAAGTGACCCTATCACGACTCAGGTGTGAAGAGGAAAATCAAGATGGTTAACCTCCTCCTTTGTTAGCCATGATGAATCTTCAATAGGTCATTCTTTCCATTTGACCAAATACTCTTCATATGTCCTGTTCCTTGTGCTTCTGCGAACACGCCTGTCCAGTATGTCTTCAATCTCCTTGATATTTGAACTGGTTGCTGCAATACTCCACTATGCTGCTGCAACCTCATCTTCAACACCTCCTTCATGATACTCTGTCAAATCTGAAATGTTAAACAGTGGTGAAATATTCAGCTCACTAGACAATTCTACCTCATATGCATTTCCTGAATCATGCTTCTTCAATATCTTACATGGTCCAAACTTCATTTTCAGCTTGTTATATGTACCAACCAGAAATCACTCCTTTCGCAAATAAACCATGACTTCATCCCCAACCTAAAATTCCTTATGCCTCCTTTTCTCATCTTCCTTAGCATTATACTGCGCATTCATCTTGGTAATATACTTCCTCACCTCCTCATGGATGTTCTTCAAATGTTCTGCAAAATCTTCAGCTTCAGCACTACTTATTTCTCCTTTATCTATCTTTCTCAATTCAGATGCATTTCTTGGACTACTTCCATATACAATCTGGAATGGTGATTTACCAGTGCTCCTATTAACAGAATTATTGTATGCAAATTCTGCTTGTGGTAAAATCAAATCCCATGCTGTTGGCTTATCTCCAACCAAACATCTCAGCAGATTTCCCAAACTTCTATTCACCACCTCTGTCTGTCCATCAGTCTGTGGATGATGTGATGAACTGAACTTCAAATCTATCTTCAACTTCTTTCACAATGTACACCAGAAATATCCAACAAACTTAGTGTCTCTATCTGAAACTATGGTCTTTGGCAAACCATGTAGTCTCACTACTTCTCAAAAAAATAATTCTGCTACATGAACAACATCATTAGTCTTCTTACAGGAAATGAAATGTGTCATCTTCAAAAATCTGTCAACCACCACAAAAATTAAATCATGTCCCCGCTGAGTTCTCAGTAAACCAAGAACAAAGTCCATACTGATATCCTCCTAAGGCTTCTTTGGTATAGGTAATGGCTGATACAACCCTGTATTCTGCTTCACTCCTTTCGCCATCTGACATACTCTGCAACTCTGTACAAACTTCTTCACATCTCTCTACAATTGTGGCCAATAATAATTCTCACTAACCAAAGCAAGGGTTTTATCACGACCAAAATGTCCAGCCAATCCTCTACTATGCTTCTCCTTGATGAGATTCTCTCTCATAGAACTTCTTGGAATGCACAATTGACTCCCTCTGAATAGCATATCATCCTGGATGATGAAATCCAACCATTTCATCCTATCTAGAGTAAGAGGTTCTGTACAATCTTTCCAAGCTTCACCAAAATCAGGATCTTCTGAATACAAATTCTTGAGTTCCTTGAACCCAACCACCTCAATCTGCATCTCTATTAGCAATAGTTGCCTTCTGCTAAGAGCATCTACAACCCTATTAGACTTTCCACTTCTGTGTTTCAAAATAAATGTATAACTCTGCAAAAACTCAACCCATTTCAAATGCCTTTGATTCAACTTTCCTTGACTATTCAAATATTGCAAAGCTTCATGATTAGTATACAAAACAAACTCCTTAGGAAGTAGATAGTGCCTCCACTTTTTTAATGCCTGAACTATAGCATAAAATTTCTGATCATAAACAGAATATTTTCTCTTGGCATCATTTAACTTCTCACTGAAATAAGCAACAGGTTTACCTTCTTAGCTCATAACAGCTCCTATTGCAGTACCACTAGCATCACAATCTACTTGAAACACCTTATTAAAATCTGGAAGTGCTAAAATAGGTTGTTCTGTAACTTTTTGTGTCAACAATTGAGAACTCTTTTCTACCCCATTAGTCCACTTAAACTCCTTTCTATCCCCTCTCATTGTTTCAGTCAAGGGTCCATAAATATTGCTCAAATTTATGATAAACTTTCTGTAAAAGCTAGCCAAACCATGAAAAGATCTTACCTCAGTAGAACTCCTTGGAGTAAGCCATTCAAAGATAGCCTATACTTTCTCTGGGTCCATTTTTAGACCTTCTATTGAAACTACAAATCCCAAATATACTAACTCTTTCTTCACAAAACTGCACTTCTTCAAATTAATCAACAATTTCTCATCTCTCAACTTCTCAAACACCATACAAATATGCATCATATGTTCCTCCAATGTCTTGCTAAAAATCAAAATATCATCTAGGTAAACAATGACAAACTTACCCAGAAATTCTTTCAGAACCTCGTTCATGAGCCGCATGAAAGTGCTCAGTGCATTGGTTAGCCCAAAAGACATGACTAACCACTCATACAGTCCTTCCTTTGTCTTGAAGGTAGTGTTCCATTCATCTCCTTCTCTGATTTGAATCTGGTGATATCCACTCTTCAGATCTATATTTGAGAAATATACAACTCCACTCAAACAATCCATAATATCATCCATTCGTGGCAATGGAAACCTATACTTGATTGTGATCTTGTTTATTGCACTGGAATCTATACACATCCTTCAATCTCCATTCTTCTTTGGTGCTAATACTGCTGGTACATCACAAGGACTCAGACTCTCTTGAATCAACCCCTTCTGCAATAACTTGTGTACTTGTTTGTTCAACTCTTGACTTTCTGCTGGTGTCATTCTGTGTGCTGCCTTGTTTGACAAACTGGCCCCTAGAATCAAATCCATCTGATGACTGATCTTTCTTACCGGTGGTAATCCATCAGGTACATTATCAGATACAATATCCTGAAACTCATTTCAATAAATCTGCAACCTCTATAGGTACATCCTCTACTTCTTCTTTACCAACTTTTAGAATTAAAGAAAAAAACACATGCTCATGCCTCATACCAACTAGGAATTTTCTTCCATCAACAAATATTATTCTTGCATTACAACATACCTTTTCTTCGGTCTCCTTCAATGGCTTTAGCTTATGTCTCACTCCATCCTTTGTCAGGGAATTGGTATTCACACGACCATCGTATACATCACATCTGTCAAACTACCATGGTCTACCCAACAAAATATGACATGCATCCATAGAGATGATATCACATAGTACCTCATCTTGTTACTCGCTAATCTTGAACTTTACCAGGCATTGTTCACTGACCATGACCTTGTGGTCATCTTGCACCCAAGCAATCCGATATGGATGTGGGTGTTTCTGTCTCTTTAGCTTCAACTTTGTCACCATCTCTTTTGACACTAAATTATTAGTGCTTCCACTATCAATAATCACATCATAGCATTTACCCTCACACTTACATCTAGTGCGAAACAGGCTCCTCCTTTGTTCAGGTTCATTCTCACCACTCAGCAAGACTCCGCTGTTAATTAGCATTTCTCCTCTTTCAGCATCTTCAAAATTTGATGATCTAGCATCTTCATCTACATGTGCAACTCTGGCCTAGCCTTCATTTCTCCTGTCTATTCTGCCTTGGTGCTGAGGACATTCAAATGCCCTATGAACTTCTTCTCCACAGTGAAAACATGTTCCACGGAAGCCTCCTCTTCTAGATCCTTGTCCTCTTCCTCTTCCTCTCTGATCTCTATTACTCTGATCCTCGAAATGATTGGAATTATTTCCTCTCTGATTCTGACTGCTACTGGCCTCATCCTTCTTTTTCGAATCTTCATTTTAGACACCATATGACCATCCACCAGATCTTCCACCATGACCTCTTCCATTTTGTCTGCTCTCAAACTTCTTGTTCAACTTTTCCTCTACTTTTAGGGCAAACTGGTATGCCTCCTCAATACTGTTCATTCGAACCAAATTCAACTCGTCTTGAATGCTTGGCCTTAACCCATTAAGGTATCGCGCAACTTTCTCCTTATCAGCTTTTGCATGGTCTGTTCTGATGAGGAGTCAATAGAACTCCTCTGTATACTCCTGAACAGATCTTCCTGCTTCCTTCAAACTTTGCATTTTCTTTAGTAGGTCAAGCTCATAATCAACAAGAATGAACTATCACTTCAATTTATCCACCATCTGATCCCATCTTGTGATTTTATCTTTCCCTCTTCTATTTCACTCCAATTGAATTTCTTGCCACCAGATCTTCGCATGACCTTTCAATCTGGCCTTCGCAAATTTGACCCTATCAGGATCCTCGACATCTTCATACTCAAAATATTCCTCACATTCATTGATCCAGTCGATCAATTCCTCTGGGTTAAGATTTTCATAAAATGTAGGAACCTCAATCTTAGGTCTTTTCCCAATCTTGGAAATCACCCGAAAAAGTCTTTCTTCCTCCTGGTTCACAATTTCAGCTTCTCCTTCTTGATACTCTTCTTCGGCTTCATCCTCTCTTTCATCTCTGACATTAAGATTCATTCCTCTATGAATCTCTTCTTGCAACACTCGCACTTGTCTCTACAGCTCTCTAACCTCAGGTATCACAGCACCAGCTCTTCCGCCACGTTCTCTTCGTAGAGGTATTTTCGCAATGCACGTTGAAATCCTAACCACGGTCCTAGTGCAAACTGCCTCACAGTCGGCGATATGTTTACACACTCAAGAACTCCTACTCTGATACCACTTGATGAAGGGTGCTCCCCCTAATACCACAAACACATAACAGAAATAGAGAAACAACAACAATAATATGCAAGAATAGAAAATTGGCTTGTTATTATCTCCACAAATGTGGAATTACAAACTTTCAGAATTACAATATGCAAAGCCACATGGGCATTCCTTTACAATATTCTATAGGAAAAAGCCTCGAATCAATACCCAGATCTACTACCCAGAACTGCCCTAGACAACACTGCAGGCCTTCTTTATATAGGCAATTTCCACCACCCGAGAAGGTTCTAGAAATTTAGCCCTTAGGGCCGACCAAACTTAGAATTATTTTATTTTACAATTTATTACATCAAAGTTGACTCAAAATAAGTTTTGAAACCCAAACATAAATTTTGAAGAAAAATTATTTTCTGCCATTTTAGGTGACTCAACTTTTGAAGACCATAAGTCATCACCCGTTGACCCGATTGGCTATTATAACCCCATTCTGGAAATGCCACGAAGTGCTCTACAAGCTTGACCCACACAAAGCACCCGTCACCCAAATTTTCAACCTCATTCGGGGCCTCTAAAGCTTTCAAAACTGAGTTCGAAGTTTCTGTACCCTGCTGCCAATACCGAAAATCTTTAATATCTTCAAAACTAGACCTGATCTAGCCATGAAACTTTGCTGGTAGGCTGATATGACTGAAATGAACCTCCATATATAAAATTAGAACATTCTGAGATCGTAAGGCCAACTTACTAAAAATAGAAAGTTTCCATAAATAGTAACTCTGCATAAGATAGCCCTTATTGAATACAAAAATAGACATATTTTTGGGTGATGCAACATTGCTCTTACACCCAGGATGCTCCTACATCATGACAGTGACACAATCCTAAAAAAGGTAATTACTAATTTTATGCGTGTGTGCTTGATGAGATTTTAATTTTTAATAGAGTAGGTGGCTTAGTGGCTGGTTATACTTGTGAGTTGCTTGTTACTTGTTAGTTATTAAAGACAGTTCACACTTCACAGAGCATCCATAATTTCCAAAGTCAAAGAGCAACAAAGAGTTGAAACCTTTGGTTTCAAGTGTAGAAAAGAAGCTTACTCCTTAGAGTTTAGTATACATAAAGAATGACAAAATGAGGATCTCCTGATGTTGTTGTAGAACCAGGAAAGAGTGTGGTTGTGCATTTAAGAAAAAAGAGGCCAAACATATATGTTGAAGAATGGATGAAACTGTTGCCTGGATCCTCAAATTTTCAATCAGCTAATGCTTATGAATGGAGGGACCCTTATGTGTTCTATACGGATGTTGTCTACCCAAACACAATTGGGTATGAGCTCTTCATGTATTTCTATAACAATAGATTGAGAGGTCCTCCCGTTTCAGACCCATGGGACAAGAACTTGGGAAAGTTGATAGTACCTGAGGTATTTTTGGATGTAGACCTCATGAAAGTGATAATTCAAGCATACAATCTAGTGACACAAGCTTTCCAGAAGCATGACAATTATATACTCTGCATGTTAGACAGAGTGGCTTTTATTCAAGTTTTTGACCTTCAGAGACCTATGAGTGTGGATATTGTCCTAGTAGAAGAGGAGGCCCTATTTAATAGACAAAAAAGTGACTACACTGGAAGGGTTATGAGGAAGCATATTCTTAGAGAAAAGAAAGAGGCAGGGTTGTTACCGAAGAGGGTTGCAGATTCATTTTATATTGAGCTTTTATTTCCCTATTTCCAGAATACCATCTACGCTCTACACAAATTTATTGGAATAGATGGAAGCTTGACAGTGTGTCCTGACATATATGTCATGGCTACAGATTTTCAAGACTTATACACCAACAAGGAGTTTGATTATGTGGGGCACATAATCAATGTACTACACACTGAGTTGATGAATGAAAAGATTGAATTGAAAAGATTCAAGTTCAATCACTACTCCATGCTGATGCACCTGATCCTCTATTACAATATTGGCTACATCAACCCAAGGTTCATCGATGAGACCGAGAATGCAAGAGGAACTATTCTGGTTCAACTGTGGACTAGGTTATGGCATAGAAGTTACCATTTCTCTAATTCCATTGCTTTTTATAGTGATTTTGTGGATCCAGTAATGAACATGTTAGGTATTGTGAGGGATAGATTTCCTTTACTTGTTAGAAAATTTCTTAGACCCTTAGCATTTAAAATTGACAATTACATTAAGCACAATTAGGGTGATATGTTTGTTTTTGAGAATTTTACTATTATAAGAGTGTATGCTTGCCCTTAACCTCCACACATACTGCCAAAATTTGTCCTAGAAAGATTGGCAATAGTAGAATTCATGTGGCAACTTATCATGATGGATAGATAGCACTTAGGCCCTAAAAGACATAAGAGAACCTTTCTGGCAAGGAGGTTCCAAATAGGGGATTTCTCTATAGGTAAAGATGTTGTGGACCAAATCCATGAATTCCTGAGATAATTCAGATTGCCCTCTGGTAAAGCAAGGATGTATGACCTTGAAGACTTCGTTAGAGGAGCATTGAGAGAAATGAGGAATCACAATTTGGCTCTAAATCAACCTATGGTAGATGAGGATGTTATTATAAATGTTCTCAATGAAGATATCTATGAAGAGAGAAGTTGTAAATGGAAAAATATTGTAAGGCTAGAGGAACAATTGAAAAAGGAAGACCCTACCTTCCCTGGTTTTTTTCTTGATCTCAAATACATGCCGAGAATTGACATGTGTATAGAGAATTACAAAGATATTATGTCTAAATAGCCAAACATCCCTGAGGAGAAGGAGGAGGATAGGATAAACCCCAAGGAAGTTGAACCTAATGTGGTGTTTATGGTAGAAATAGAACAAGATGAGCCATCCACATCTGAGTAGGGGCCATCAAAGAAACAAAAGTTGATGAATGTATGACAAAAGGCAAGGAAAAATGCACTACAAATCCTACCAGGTAATAGCCATTACTTTGCTGAATTAAGACAACAATTTTTAACATCACAAGAAGATGAGGGAGAAAAGGCCCTAGATGAGTTAGAATTGGTTGCAGCTAGATTGGATGATAGGGTCGTCCAAGGTAAAGAGTTTATAGATGATGATGAATTCATCAAGTCCGATGAGTTTAAAAGTTTTCTCTTTAGAGTTAAGCAGAATGAATTAAAATTGTCTTTGAAACTAGGGGAATCATAGGAAAAGACTGTTGAAATGATTGAAAAATTATAGGCCTATGATTGCAACAGTGAAACATTAACTGTGGAGGAGGCAAGAGATCTTGTAAAGAGAAGTGGCATGTTGATGATCCTTGGATGAGACTTAGAGTCCTCATTCTTAATTGACCAAATCAAGAGGCAAGATAAAGCTGTAGCTTATAAAGATTTTGGCACTGATGGACTACAAAGGGGTTATGGATTCAATATGAACACTAAGACACTAGTAGTATGGTGTGTGGCCCTAGAATCTAATAAGCCTAGATTGGTTGACATCCAAGACACAACATAGGGTAGCCAATTAATATGGAGGTTGCAGGACACTACATGATCAGAGATAGAAAATCTCCTACATCATGCATCCTCCATGAATAAAGTAGTGGTTGAGGACTTAGAGAATAGGCTAACAAGGACATTCAAAGATTATGTGGCAACTAGGAAAAAGTTTGAAGAGGAACTGAAGAAGAATTTTTTCCTAGATAAGACTATGAAGGAGCTAAAAGATGAAATAAATACTCTAAGAAATAAGTCTAGGGCATTTATAGAGGTCTGTGATGCTGGGTTGAAACTGAGCATGAGGGGGGCTTAGCTCCAGAAATTGCAACACAAAAGATTATAATTGACGTTGATTAGCTTGATGATACTAGAATTGCTAAAAAGGAGACTTTGAAGAAGGTGCTATTGCACAGAGTAAATATTTTAAAAGGGAAGTCTCAAATTCTTCATAGTACTTTCATTTATTTGCAGGGGATAGAATATCAATGTTCTAATGCCTTATCTATACTAACCCCATTATTTAATACTTGGGGCCCATACTTGCAATTCTTTGATAGGTTAGTTTTACGAATGGGAAAAAAATGGAGTTACCTGACAAAATAATTGATGTTAAGGAAATGGTGTTATTAGTAAAGGATTTGTATGCATTTTTCACTGGCAATTTACAAAACATTCAGGCAAAGTTTAAGGTTTTTGCTGAAGAGTTTGAAGGATATATCCCTGCTATTGTGGACAAAGAGGGACACTTGAAGGAATGGTAGGAGTGGGTTGATTCTTTCAACCAAATTTTGGATGCTAGCAAGGTGGCTTCTTTTTTTGTTGGTGATGCTGACATTTCAACTTTTTATGAAGTTGTGGATGAATTGTACAAGGAGATTGAGATGAATAAGTTTGTTGCTGAATCTCAAGCCATAACGGATTCCAAGTGGAACAAATGCCTTGAAGACTTGGATACAGTTAGAGCTGTAACTTGGCAATCAAAGAGGGAAATTGTGGTGTAGGAAAACATTGGAGAGATTCAAGCCTTGGCCTTGCCACATTGACATGGATGATGGAAGTAGTTGAGATAGTTATAGTATTAGATGAAGAGCCAATAGAGGGAGGTTAGTTAATTCAAATAGGGTATCTTATGTTTGCGGTTCACCTGCTATAGATACACCTTTGGTGCAAATCAAGACTGATTTTGAAGAATCCAGGCTGCTAGCTATCACTCTAATAACTGTTTCTAAACTTGCTTAATTTTCCAAATGCCAATTGTATTTTTTATTTTGTGATCATTGATCATTGACACAGATGTATAAATTTCAAGGAAGTTAATACAAATATACAAGGATATTTTGTAATTTTCTGATAGATCATAGAAGTCTAAGACTTCAAGTCTCTATCCTCTCACCTCTGAGTCTGATTACCGGTACTATGATCATTGATCATTGATTCTTGAATTTGAAATTTCAATGTTTAAATTTGAAGGAAGTTAAATTTAATACAAGGATATTTTGTAATTTTTAATTTTTCTATCACTGTGCCTATGTAATTCTGTAAAGAGCTCAAGTCAAGAATCTCGATTCTAATTCCTGAATCCTGAAGATCGCAGGTGCAATTTATTTAAAATTCAATGTGTAATTGTATATTATGTATAATTTCAATGCCAATGGTCATATTATTATATTAATATTTTCTTTTAGAAATTAGGAATTAAGTAAAATTTAAATGGTTTTGATTCAAGGAATTAAGGAATTAAGTAAATTCCTAGTATTAGGAAATTAGGAAATTGACAAATAATAAATTGAATAATGAGTATGAACTATGAAAAATAATAAATTGACAAATGACAATTTATAGGAAATTAGGAAGCTTTGACCAATGGAAATGTTCCGAAGTAATGCCAGGTTGTTTTGTAACTTCTCAATGATTAAGTGGTTAGGATGGTGATGGGTTCCAAACTTCTGAGGGAATCCTGAGTAACGACATGCATTACTTTGGAATTAAAGAGACAGTTAAAAGTGATAGTGTGTAACGGTGTTGACAATGATAGTGAGTTGCATGCCACATGGAAAGCGTAGAGGAATGGACTGTAATATGTGTCAACAGATGGATTAATATTGGACACTTTGTTAGGAACAATTCTGAACCTATGATAGTATTGTTCAAATTGTTTAGGGAGCTTCGTGAGGTTTTTTGGCCATTAGTGTTGGTGGTTACGAAGCTACAATGAAGCATTTGGCAGAAAGGGGTAACTTCAAAAAGGTTAATTAGTTACAAGATAAAACAGTTACAAAAGCCTTTGTGCGAGACTTCACAAGGTTCTATGAGAGCGGAGATGTTAAGAAGACCATCAGTCCATCACCGTAACTTTGAAAGGGTTCGAAAGGCTTGTAATTTGCATGTAGCAAAGTTGAGACAGGGTTAGATGAACTGTTTGCGTAACTTCAGAACTAGCCTAGCTTAAGTTTTGAATCTTATCCTTGATTCTTGAAGTTGAAACTTGAAATAACATGGCTGCATGACTATGAGGCATTGAGGGCCGAGGTGTTTACACTTTACAGTGAGGAAAAATGATATTAATAATTATATGATTATACTTCAAATTTCATGAACATTCTACATTAAAAAAATCATGAATTCAAATTATAAATTACAAAAATCAAAATTCAAATTACAAAAAACATGAAGAATACTTATTACTTGTAATATGAGTCAAATTGTCAATAATAAATATTTAGAATCAAGTCCATTATGAATTTATCCAACAAGTACAGTAATAAGTATACAGTGTATAAAATTATAAATACTTATTAACTGAATGCTAATTCTAAATCACTTTAGTCTTCACTCAGTGTCAGTAAGAAGTCTGCTGCTTCTATATCCCACATGGAATCCAACTCTTGAAATTGACTACTACTACTAGCAAGAGGTTCTTCTTCATTCTAAGTTGGGTATTCAAAATCAAAAAATTCTTCATCTTCATTCTGAGTTTGGGACCAAGATCCATCGTTTGTCTCAGAACCACCATGTTTTGAAGTGTTCAAAAGCCCTCGTCTTTCACACAGGGAATTCCAAATTGCCAATGCCCTATCATAAGGAAAGTCTCTAACATTGTACTGAGTTACAAACAACCTTAACAAAGTTTCCAAATTTCTGTCTTGTTTTTTTTTTATCTTTGATTTCAAAAACCCCAATGCACTGAAAACTCTTTCATCTTCCACTGACCCCAATATCATTGTTTGACATAAATCAAAATTTTTGAAATATTCTGATATTGAATCACGTAATACTTCACTCTACTCTATCCTTTTCCAAAGCCTGGATATTGCACCAGGTTCAAATGGATTCTCTAATTTTTTTAATTGCAATTTCATATAGGATGCAAATTGTCTACATTTTTTTTTAAGATTAGCTGAATCTATAATTCCTTCAATTGGTTGTCCATTGCAATCTACATGTTTTGAAAACTCTCTGATCAATTCATCAATTTTTTTATGAAACATATGAGCATCAATTTGTCTATCTCCAACATTTTTCCAAAAATGAGGAAACACACAACCCATGGCTTCAAGAATTTCTTCTCAAGGTAATCTTTCATGAATCTCACTTGAAATTTGGTAGGAAATTGACTTCAAATTATCACTAATAGATTTAAAAAACCTATCAAAATCATCCCTTTTAACTAGAAGTAGTCTGCCTCGCTTGCCCATCTTAGATTGGTGCATTGGTATTTCATATCCTTTCACAAACACACATTAATCATTTTTTTGTATTGAATTGTAAAAAATTCTCAGCATGATTCAAATTTGTAATTATTTGCCACCTAAAAAAATTTGTGCTTTGAAGTGCTATCATCTCCAAGTATAAATTATCTAGGGCAAGGCATGTCATTCTACATAAATCTAAGTACTCATGGATATACATAGTCCTTTCTTGGGCTTTCTTAACAAGTTTGTTCATTAAATCTAGCATAGGGAGAAGACTGGCTAAAGTTAACAGGGTCTCTATATCACTTAACTTATGTAAAAAATTAGGAGCTTTGTCTACTATGAGGCATTGCTCATATATTACTTCGATCAAGGATTGATATTCTATTAGAAATGTTTCTACTGGTCCATGCAAAGAGATCCATTTGATCTCAACATCCTTGAGAAGCTTATTTCTTGGTGTTACTCCCTCTAAGAAAATCTTAAATTCTGCAATACATTTAGGACTTCTACAGAAGTAAGAGTATATGTTGCGAACTAGATCTTCAATTTTTGACACTGTAGGAAAATCACTTACAAGTTTATATGCTAAATTCATTCGATGGGCCATGCAATGTATGCCAAGCATGTAAGGTGCAATACCAGTTTTTAATCTTGCACATAGACCATTCCTTTGGCCTTGCATTACAATAGCTCCATCACCTCCAACACACACTAACTTCTTTCAAATTATCAAATCATCCATACCAGTAACTTCATTCAAAGAATTCTTCACTTCAAAATATAAATTTTTCTGATGTTGAATTGCCCCCCATTTTATGAACGCATAGTAGATGAGCTTGGTGGACATGGTCTTTTACTGTATACACATGCATATAGACCCAAGAAGTTTTATCTACTCTAGTAACTTCATCTATGGATAATGAAATGAATCTAGACTATTTTACTTTCTCCTGTAAATTTTTCTTTTCCACCTCAGAAAGACAGTTTGCCATTTCCCATCTAACGTTTGTTGACCAGTGTGACATAGGATAGTGAGGAACTTTCAAAAAGGATAGTAAATTACCATATTCTGAGAAGTCTCTCATAGGATGCCCTCTAGATATAATATGAAAAATAACACTCATCTGAACGATCTTTGCTAGGTTTGCTTCATTGGTTGCATGTTTAAACCCAACCTTGATTGGATTTTCACTACTAGCAATTACTGCCATTCTCTTGTAATGCTCTTCATATTCTATGGCATACTTAACATGAAGACATTCTTCCTTTGATTTCCATCTCACTACTGATATTTCTTGTCTGTCTATGGTCTATTTTTCATAAACTTTACCAATATGCTTTTCTATAGTGTGAAGCTTTAGCTACAACTTCTTCTCTCTTTTATTTTTCCAGGTACAAATCTTACACCTACATTCTATTGGTTGTTCATCATTTCTTAGGATTGGTTCAATGAACTAGTACTTTTCTACCCAATCAACCTTAAAATTTCTTGTCATTTCCCACTCCCACCCCATTTTTACTTCCCTTTTTCTTTTCTTCCTACCAACATCATTATTATCTTCATTGCTAGCATTTTCTTCCAACTACATCTGTTTATCCCTTATAAAATCTTCTCTCGTGCCACCATTGTTATCTTAATTTTGTGCATTCTAATTTTCATTTAACTCAATGACAACCCCAACTTGTGGTACTGGTATTGGTGAGCTACTGTGAATGGCTTTTGCACTTGCAATTGTAGATGTTGATGGAGCATAAACATTACCAACTCCAAAGAAAGTCTTTATGGTAGTATCTTTAAGTTTTGGGCATTTTGATGGCCTCCCAAGCCCTTCACTTCCCTGAGGAGTCTTACCCTGCCCTTTACTGCCCTGAGGAGTCTTACCCTTGTCTAGCTTTCCAATCTCTTCACTGCCCTGAGCATAGTAAGAAGTCTGAGTCTCAACCTCCCCCAATATCTGAATCCCTTCAGCACTAGTATCCTGAGGATACTCACTCTCAGGATATCACCCTTGTCCAACATTTTCACCTAATGACCTCTCACTAGTTGTGACACTAGGATTCTAGCCTCTAGGAATTAAAATTAATAGCAATACTGTGAAATTTGAACAAATAATTTCTTACCTTTGTCTTGCTTCCTCTGAATTCTGACTCTCTGAAATGTTGAATCCTTTGTTTACTGTTACAATATTGTTATTTGTAAATCTGGCTCTCCAAAAAATTTTAACGGGACACAATAAGACTACTTTTGTAAATCTGATTTGAATTTATATCAATCCATGATTCCAAATCCCAAATTTCCAATTTTCATTTTTAAAAAATTCCTAGGCTTTTGGCAAAAATGTGCCAACCTGATCAATGTTGAATACAGGAATTAGCAAAAGGATGGAAAAATACGTCGTGGTCAATAAAAAAATTAATTAACAATGGTGAAATAGGTCATGTTTAGATAACAATATAAACCATTTGGATATTTTAGATTTTATATGCAATTCATAATTAATACCCTTGGTGAATAAGAGACTGTTAAAAGAACCATGTCAGATTGGTTATAGGTGAATATAATGGTCAACATCGTCAAATGGAAAATCTAATTGGAGATTCCAATGAATATTTACTTGTTACCATGTCAAGATTGGGTGAATATGGACCACCCTATACCTGCGCGATTCACCAATTTCCCCAAACGTATTTCCTAGAATTTTCCAAAAGGTGAATATTCACCACTAAAAAGTATGCTTGATGCAACACCTGTGTGTAAATCTATAGGGAGGCTTATTGAGGTAGCATATAGACATATTTGGTGGACTCCATGTTGTGTGCATGCCATGAATAATGCACTCAAGGAAATGGGGAAGATTTACTAGATTAAGGTAGTGATCAACAATGCTAGAGATGTGTAGATGTATATCTACAACCACATGACTTCACATACACTCTTGAAGAGCTTTATGAAGGAGTTCATGAAACCAGTTGAGACCAGATATGCATCCTACTTCATTCTTTTGGAGAGAATTATTGAGTTGCAAGAGCCACTGCAACTCATGGTTATGATGAATAAGTGGAATCAGTGGGATGGGTCCAGGACAAAGCAGGGGAGGAGGGTGAAAGAGATAGTGAAGAGTGATTTATTTTGGAGTGATGAAAAACACACAGTCTCTATCATCACTCCATTTTTCTAGGTCATCAAATATGGGGATGGGGATGTGCCTAGCCTTGGAGAGGTGTACAAGTGTATTGATTCTATACTTGGCCAAATGAGGGTAGTTTTGCAAGAGAGGGGCACCATTTTGGCATTCTAAAATGAGAACATTCCACCTATTATTGAGTGTAGATGGGATAACCTAAACACTCCCCTACACACAGTTTCTTATGCATTGAATATGAAGTGGTACATTCCTAGGCATAGTAGAATTACACCGATTCAAGATGAAGAGGTGATTGAAGATTCATATCATGATACTCATTTTAACATTATCTATGTCTTATCGTTATAAGTTATACATCTTTTCATAACTAGTATTAGTAAACAGATTTGTCTTCGCTAAAATGCCTTCACAACTGACTCTTAGATGCCCATATTTAGAAGACAAATTGAACTAACAGATGGAAATGATATCATGAGATTGATATATTTCCTTTGAATTGTGAGGTACATCTCCCTCTTCAATGAAATTCAATAAATTAAATAACTGGTTATGTCTTTTACCAAAAGACACAAAGGCTTTCTAACATTCACCCATCACTATGGGATGAATGTGATTATAAGACTTACAAATTGGTGATGAGAGAAAAAATAGAAAATAGCCACAGGACTATCTACCAAGTCTTTCACATTACAAAGAAAATTAAGGGAATTACATGACCTTTTCTGCAAATTACAAGTTTTTCAACCAACTAATTTACAAACATGCACATACTTGACAAAATACTGCAAGACTGTATCCCATAATGAGAAAGAAACAACCATATGATCGATTTCAATCAAAAAAATAAATGTTCAAACCTCAAGATATGACATGGAAATATTCCTCTTTATTTCAAGAAAACATAAAAAAATAACTATAGAATCATTTTGTCCCTGCCAGTACAGTCAAGTTGTAGAAAAAAAACTAATTCCCAAATCTCTCTGTTACAATCAATCCATAAAAATGTATTCTCCTTTCCCCCTTGCAGCCACATGACACATAAAAGTAGAAAAAGAGAACCATCATTATGCTGAGTCTTTTACAATATATAATGTCTTGCATAGTTGTTGTATTTCAGTTCCTATAACTCATTCTTGAAAACTGAATCCTTTCTAAAGTTTTAATAAAACTTTTATAAATTCCCTTATAATTTTTTATTATGAAAACCAAACAATACTTTAATATCTCTAGAATTGTTAAATGAAATTTAATCAAACATCTGAGATGGCATGCATATGTTTTTGACATGTGGCATGGCCTTAATAACTCCTTCATTCTATTCTTTGAATAGATTCTTCTGCAAATTGGATACTTTTTGGATTTCCATGTAGACCCATACAGTAACCTTCATAACTTTCATACCAGGGAATATTTGCTCGATCTCTCTGGTGAGGATTTAGAAAACTAGGTTTTCTAAATCATATAGATTTTTTAGAAATATCCAATAGTGCAATAGAGAGTTATTCCCCTCGAACCAAGACTGATTTTCTATCAGAAAAACAAATTAGGAAATATGTTTATTTTTACAGACTTGTATTATGTTATTTGTATCTTGAAAATCTGATTCAATTTTGGAAGTCCCTCTGGTGAGGATTTAGAAAATTAGATTACACACAACATACCAGAAATGAGAAAAATCTAATGGTGGAGTAAAAATTTATGGCCCTCACACCAAGACCTATTTTTCTATCAAGAAATTTGTGATTTCAGACTGCTAAACCTTGTGAATTGTAAAATATTTCACACCAGACCTCCAACTTGAAGTTTAACTTGAGCTTTCGAAGGTTCAAGGTTCAAGTTCAACTTTCACATATTACCAATTGAAAGATTGAAAGCATAAGGACTATGACCTTCTTGCGTCCTCCGACATAACTTGAAATTGAACTTGAAGTTAGGAAGGTTCGAGTTCAAGTTCAACTAAGACTTTTACCTAGACAAAATAATTGCCCACGAGAGAAAATTAATAATAATACAAGTGTAACAACTAGCTCTAACTGGGGATGTGGACCATGAGGGACATGAAGAATCCATCAATCTCTGGTATAAGGCTAGTGTCTACCCATTGGAAGTAGAGTCATTATATCATAGAGGATAGGGAACTGCTTCTAGAGAGGACAACACAACAAAACACCAAAACTACCAGCAAGTTAAAACTAAACACTAGCAAAGAATTGACCAAACTAGACCAATAACCAAAGCTAAAATGAAGGCCAGCTAAACTAAGCACAACAAAACTCAGAGAGCAGCAAGTTATTTACAAATATATATAGGTGAGAAGACCTCACCATAGAAACTAGATCCAAGAAAGATTTACATAAAACTGTTCACTGGTTGCGAGAAGAATGATCATTTTCAGACTAACGGGTGACATCTAGATGAGTTGGCCTGGTACAACCTCCATATAGCACACTTTTTATCACTGTGAATCTAATTGATTATGTGAAAAAACTTAATGAACTTATATCTAGATCAAAACAACCATAGCTCATCATAAATCACTACCTTTACCTGAGTTTCCAACAATGAATTTTCAAGACCTCCAATTCATGACTAAAAAAAATTAGGCTCAAAATTTCTTAAGAGGATCATTCCTTTATTATGATCAGTATTCACAAGATCCCAATCTTTGAAAGAATTTTCTGCAATTAAAACACCTTCAAAATAAGAATGGACTTCATCCGGCATAGGGTCAGCATGGACTGGAATAACTTCATCATGTCTTGCTACCACTAAATCTGAAAATGCTCTATCCTAGATAAATGCATCAGAAAAATAAATACCTGAATCTTTATCTTCAAGACCTTCTTTCTTGATTGCTGATAGGAACCTTTCAATAATGCCTGTCTCATTTAAAGAATCACCACCCAAGAAAATTGATGATAATTGAGGTTGTAGCCTTTCAACATCCCCATCACAAGATTTATTAGAAAAACATGGAAAAGCTTCATCTTGATAACTAAAAAAATCTAGAATAGGATCATCATCTTCTTTCAGACAAAATGGACCATCAATTTCAGACATGAAATTAAAAATTTTGTATTCAGGTTGCATATGAATCTGAAAATTTTCATCTTCTATATTCAATAAATTAAATAAATGGTTATGTCTTTTACCAAAAGACACAAAGGATTTCTAACATTCACCCATCACTATGGGATGAATGTGATTATAAGACTTACAAATTGGTGATGAGAGAAAAATCAGAAAATAGCCACAAGACAATCTACCAAGTCTTTCACATTACAAAGAAAATTAAGGGAATTACATGACCTGTTCTACAAATTATAAGTTTTTCAACCAACTAATTTACAAATATGCACATACTTGACAAAAAACTACAAGACTGTATCCTATAATGAGAAATAAACAACCATATGATCGATTTCAATTAGAAAAATAAATGTTTAGACCTCAAGATCTGACATGAAAATATTCCTCTTTATTTCAAGAAAACATAACAAAATAACTATAGAATCATTTTGTCCCTATCAGTACAATAAAGTTGCAGAAAAAAAACAAACTAATTCCCCACTCTCTCTATTACAATCAATCCATAAAAATGTATTCTCCTTTCTCCCTTGCAGCCACAAGACTCACAGAAAAGTAGAAAAAGAGAACCATTGTTATGCTAAGTTTTTTACAATATATAATGTATTGCACTATTGTTGTATTTTAGTTCTTATAATTGATTCCTGAAAACTGAATCCTTTCTAAAGTTTTAATAATTTTTTTATAAATCCCCTTATAATATTCGGTTATAAAAATCAAACATTACTTTAATATCTCTAGCATTATTAATGATATTTAATCAAACATCTGAGTTGGCATGCATATGTGTTTGACATGTGGCATGGCCTTAATAACTCCTTCATTCTGTTCTTTGAAGAAATTCTTCTGCAAATTGGATATTTGTTGGATTTCCATGTAGACCTTGTTGCCCCACTTTTCATCCTATGGCTATGCTGTCAAGTGGAAAATTTTGGTGTCACAGTCATGTCTGTGTCTAAGTCTAAGTCTTCCCTAGGGTAGGATGATTTTGCTAGGTTCCCCTCACTTTATCTTCTTTGTTCAAGCCAGTTGGGTGGTTGTAAAGTCTCTTTATCATTGGGTAGGTTATAATTCCTAACCTGGCAAAGTCTTGATGCTCCAATTGATTCTTTTTCTCAAGCAGGTAGATGTTTGAAATACATGATCTTCAAGTATGTGCAAAGAATCAGGAAGAAAATGCAGTGACAGAGCTGTGTGTTCAATCTTTTCAATGTTTCTACCCGAGCTCGAAATGTTTCAACAGTCTTCACCTGTGTCGGGTTTTATAATCTTTCATTACCTTTTGATTCATCTTTGACAGGAAGGTGCACGTCTCTTTATTCATCCGACAGTGTCACTTAAGTTAAAGATTTTCCACGTGTGCCAATGGTAGAGCAGTCACATGATCGCATAGATTAAAATAATACCATGTGATCATGCGACAATGTAAACTTGGGAGGTGACTAAGCCTGCTGGGACCTGCATATGCTAACAGCGTAGATGCGATCATGCGAGATGAAGCCACGTGTTCCGGTGGGTCCGAAGGCATTTATATCATGCGGCATGATAAGGGAGAATCAACGGATGTTGCAAGATCGCATGACTGAGGAAGATGTCTTGCGATCATGCGGGATGTGAACACGTGGAATGGTGGGGTCACGGGTTCTTTGTTGCAGTCTCCAGATCTATGATCCTTGCAAGATCGCATGACTAATAGAATTACCATGTGATCATGTGAGATGCAGCCACGTGGACTCCTTAGCAGATGCGGGCCCGGTTCACATTTTCACTTTGGTCAGAATCAATGGTAGTCTTTCTTTGCAGCATAGCGGGATTGAGACACGTAGCTTGGTGGGACCAAAGATGCTTGTAGGAGTTGACCAACTATAGAGCGGTCGCATGATCGCATGAATTAAAATAATACCATGCGATCATGCAACAACATTAATCGACGATGAGAATAAGCAAATGCAACAAGGTGAAATGGAGGCCCGAGCATGTAAGAAAGTCAATGATAGGAAAGACTAAACGGATGGTGCTCTGCTGGAATCCATGTGTGCCAATAGCAAAGCAGGTGCATGATTGCAAGGGATAAAAAAATGTCTTGCAATCATGTGAAGAGGTAAATAGCTAATGCCGGATGGATGTTGTCATCAGGGATCACGGGCACACCATTTTTCAAGGCGATGAAGTTTTCTTTGACCAAGATGTTGTATTGGAAGAGATTAATACTAGTGAAGGGAGGTGAAGGGACAGAGTCAAATTGTTTCCTCTTCATTGTATTTTCAAAGTTGCTTGTTCCCAATCTTTTTGTATTCATGAAAATTGAAAGGTCATCAGTCCCTACGAGCATGATACATTGTAAACTCTATAAATTCTTTGAAAGAAGTTAATAAAAGGTCAGAAAATTTTTGGTGTGAAGCTGGTTGTAGAGTCAATCAAGTTTAGTGCCATTATTTTACCGTCCACTTTCATTAACTGTATCTAGTGTTATTTCATTGTGTTGAATTGGGAATGATAAATAAATAGAGTTTTGCTCTATTATTTTCAGTTTAGCCAATCAGTAGGATAATCAGAGAATTATAACTGGTTGTGGAATTGCATCAGCTACTTCATTTGCATTTCATAACGTGCATAATCATTTTTCCATTGCATCTCATAATTTGCATTTTTCATAATTGCTTTGTTGGGAATTCATAAGATTGTGAAGGTCATAGCATAACATCTTTGCATTTAAATCCCACCTGAGATTTCACTTGCCTGGGTGGAACTCAATTTTCCTCTACTGTTCTCTGGTTAAGAACTTATTTGCAGTAGGGATTAGATTTGAAACATAATTCATTGAAGATTTTTCATATAGGGAGCTGTACCTCAATTCAGAGGGAAACTAGATATTCTCAGAAACAGTTTCCCAACTGTTGAGTAAAATTGTTCTTTGATATAAATTGGGCAAATAAAAGGAGTTTGAAAAGAAGAACAATCTATTTACCAACAGATTTTTGGTGACTCCGCTAGGGAAGGAAAAATAGTCGCATGACCAGAAAGCATTTGAAGATATACACAGAACCTAAAAGAAGATCAGGGAGTGAGTTAAAAATAGCACTAATATAAATAGTCACTCTGGAGCAATCGAGATATTTAAGGAGTGATAAGGAAAAAGGTGAGAAGGATTCAACTTTCCAGAATTTGGAAGCACTTGGATTCCCCTTGTTGGAAGTACCTCGTTAGAAAGGTGAACGTCAATCCAGGAGTAGGCCTTCATCACCACCAAAGGTAGTAAGTTCATTTTCTACAACTTGCCAAGTGTTAACATTGCACGGGGTTGTTCCTCCACAAGTCATAAATTTTACACAGTATCCTTTGCAAAATCAACCGAATATGGCTGCACCTTGGGTAGCTGCTACTGGGCCACTCAATTTTGCAGCTTACCATCCTCTTCCTTCTGGTTCCCAAAAGAATATACCCAAGTTTGCAGGAGATGGGAAGGTTACAATAGATGAACATATTAAAGCATTCTTTGCAGCCATCAATATTCTGGGAGTAAATCATGAAGATGTTGCAGTTAGATTATTTGTTGAAACTTTAACCGAAGCAGTTGCAGATTGGTTTTACCATTTAACTGATGGAGCCATCACAAGTTGGAATGATATGAGAATAGTTTTTGAAGAACATTTTAAAACCACTGAAGATGAACATGCTTTATTGGCTCAATTAACATCAATAAAGAAACTCCCTTCTATGAGCATGAGGGATTTTGTGGCCAGCTTTAATAAAATTACTAATAGAATTCCAGCAGCAAGTAGACCTACAACAGGCAATTTAAAAACATTCTTCATCAGTGCTATGCCTCCTGAGATTAATTTCAAATTAAGGTCTAGACCTACAGATTTAGAGGCCACTCAGAGGACTGCTGTAGAACTAGAGGATGACATGATTTTAGTAGGAAGGTGGAAGCGTGAAATGCAGAATAGAGCTGGTACAAGTGGAACCACTTCGTCAAAAGAAATGATTCAAAAATTATCAAATGAGCTGATTGCTTTGAAAAGGAAGCTCCCAAGATTTAACAATCCATACCAAAGGAATTTTTCAGAGAAAGAGAATAGTAACAAACCTTTGTAATTTCCTGGATTGCAACAAAGGTTAGCAATAGAGGCTCCACTTAAAAAAGTGAACGGATGTGTGCTTCATTTGACTACTGATCATGACAATGAAAGTTGTCCAGATGTGATTAGTAGAATGCAGTTTTTGACTATCAATGAGCCCAATTCTCCCCTGTCCGGTGATGAGACTAAGTCATACTCGAATGGCGACTCCAAAAATTTATTTTTAGAGTATGAATCAGACTCAGAAAAGCAGGGAGAATGTTATGCCACTATCAATGGACACACCTATAACGTGCTCACTAGAGGGCAAAAGGCAAAGGTAGTTGCTGATTCAAAAGATGTACCAGCAAAGCAAAGTCAATTAGCTTCTAAAACACAAGATACTAATCAAGGAATGAAGACTTTGCAAACCGGTAAGGAGTGCAATTCCTTTGACTTTATTCAGTTTTGCAAAGATTCAAAAATTTAGATCTCTACTATTGATTATCTTAAATCACATCCTCATGAATTGAAAAGATTTATTGAGCATTGTAGAAATGAAAATATAGATTTAAATCATGCTGAAACTTCAGAATTGGAAGAAGAAACATTGACTGCAAATCTTTTCAATAAAATTGAAAGTTTTGTCCTAGCTACTTCTCCTGGGCAAAAACTAGAACCATTTTATGTTTCATTGTTTATTAATGGATGGAAGTTAAGCAATTGTATTATTGATTCTGGAGCTTCAGACGATGTGATGCCTTATACAGTGGCTAAAGCTCTAGGATTAACACTCACCAAAGCCAATGGCAGATACTATGCAATGGATGCTAAACAAGTGAGTTTAGTGGGGCAAATTAAAGACATACAGGTTGCATTGGTGGCATATCCAGAAAAGAGAATACTTCTAACCATTTTTGTTGCAGATATTCCTGTTAGTTATGGCATGTTGTTGAGTAGAAGTTTTTGCAGGGATTTAGGTGGAGAGATTAAATTAGATTGGTCTCAAGCAATAATTCCTATTGGTAATAAAAGAGTGAAACTAGAAACTGAGGAGAAAGCTAAATTTACAGTTCAAAAATTAGACTATCCACAGGCACAAATTTTATATCAAGAGTTGGGGTTTGGAAATTATATGCTGTATACAGAAAATGGCGCTGTGGCAAATGGATTGGAAGAATCAGAATCTGAAAATGCTGGACAAGAAACACAAATCTGGACACTAGAGTTTGATGGTAGCTACTCATCATCCGGTTCCGGTGCTGGTATTGTTTTAATTTCTCCAACTGGTGAATTAGAGCCTCTAGCATTCAAATTAGAATTAAACAACACCAATAACAGTGCTAAATATGAGGCATTACTTCTTGGCATCATAACGGCTAAGGAAAGAGGCATTAAAATTCTAAGAGCTCAAGGTGATGCAGAGCTGGTTGTAAAACAAGTGAGAGGTTAGTATTCAGTAAAAAATCATAAGTTGAAAAATTACCGGAATAGAGTTTGGGATGAAATTGAAACATTAGATGCATTTTCTATAAATTATGTCCCTAGAGAAATGAATATGAAGGCAGACTCTTTGGCTATATCAGCATCCTTATTGCTTCCTCATCTGGATTTTAAAGATAAGAAATACCAGATTGAAGTCATCTACAGGCCATCAATACTAGACAATATAGAAGATTGGCAGATTTTCAATGATGATAAAGGTCTGCAGCTATTTTTGGAGAACGCTGAAGGTCTTGATGAAGAAGAAAGAAGTAATAATGATTCTATGGAAAAAGATAAACATGAAAATTCAGAAATTGTACAGTTGAAAACTAATGCAATTCCTCCTTATTTTGTGTCTCTAGAAAAACTCTTTAATTGACATGATGTATATGTAAAGAAGAAAAGAGCAGGGAAGGGGCCTACTATAGGAGAGTTTGAGAATATCAATATTGGGACAGATGTTAATCCCAAAATGATAAATATTGGTAAATGTTGTACACTGGAGGAAAAGGAGAAGGCAAAGAAATTGTTTCAAGAATATCAAGACATCTTTGCCTAGAGCTATGAAGATTTAAAGAGTTTCATGAGTGGAAATTTCAAACACATGATTCCTCTGAAAATAGATGTTGTACCTTTCCGACAAAAGCAGAGATGTTATAATCCAAAGGTAGCAGATGCCATTTATAGGGAAATTGATAAAATGTTGAAAGAAAGAATTATTTATCAAATACATCATTCTACATGGATTGCAAACATCGTGCCAGTAAGAAAGAAAAATGGTGAAATTAGAATATGTGTTGACTTTCAGAATTTAAATCAAGCTTCTTTGAAAGATAACTATGCATTGCCAAACATGGATCATCTATTGCAAACAGTGGCTGGAGCAGAGATGATGTCTATGCTAGATGGCTTTTCCAAATACAATTAGATTGAAGTGGAAAAGAAGGATCAACACAAGACAACTTTTACAACTCCTTGGGGTACCTTTGCATATCACAAAATGCCATTTGGTTTGATTAACGCTGGTGCTACTTTTCAGAGAGGTATGGATGCTTCATTTGCTGATATGAAGAATAAAATAATCATGATTTACCTTGATGACTTGATGGTAATTTTCTAAGAAGAGGAAAGATCACATAGATGATTTGAAGAAAGTGCTACAGCGGTGTAGGGAGCATGGTATATCTCTAAACCCGAAGAAATTAGTTTTCTGTGTGACTGAAGGAAAATTATTGGGACATATTGTGTCACAAGAAGGAATAAGGATTGATCCAGAACGTGTAAAAGCTATTCAGAGATTAAGCTTGCCTTCAAATAAGACTGCTGTTAAATCTTTCTTTGGCCAAGTTAATTTTCTTAGAAGGTTTGTTCCTGATTTTTTAGAAATCACTAAATGTATTGTAGATATGATGAAAGGTAACACTGTGTTCAAATGGAATGAGCAGGGAAAACAAGCTTTCAATGAAATTAAGGAAGCAATTGCTAATGCACCAGTCCTAAGCCATCTGGATTATAAAAAAGATTTCATTATATATTGCTATGCCTCAGAGCACACATTGTCTGCAATCTTGATGCAAGAAAATAAAGAAGAAATTCAGGCACCTATAGCATTCATGAGTACACCTTTGAAGGAGCATGAATTGAAGTACTCACAATTAGAGAAACATGCATATGCTGTAGTTAAAGCATTAAAGAATTTTTGTTTTTATATTCTACATTCACATTCTTTGATTTTTGTGCATGATATCGCTGTAAAAAGTATTCTTACGTAGTAGGATGTTGGATGCAATAATAGAGGTTCATGGGTTGCCAAAACTCAAGAATATGATATTGAGATAAAGCCAGCAAAATTAGTCATAGGTAATGCATTATGTAAAGCCATAGTAGAGAATTTGGAAGAAGAAGAACCGGCAGCAAATCAACTGGTCTTAAATGTAAGTCTTCAAGATCCTTGGTTTGAAAATATTGCATACTTTTTGACTTATGGAGAGTGTTCGGAAGGGTTGACAACCAAATAGAGAAGGGATTTAAAATTAAAAGCTGCTAAATATGTGATTTGGGAAGATAAACTTTACAAGAGATCAATTGATGGCACGTTCTTGAGATGTGTTGATAAGCAACAACAAGAACGGTTGCTGAAAAATTTTCATGATGAAGCTTGTGGAGGACATTTTTCTTCTTCAGTCATAGCTTTTAAAATTCTAAGTCAATGTTATTACTGGCCTGGCATGTTTAGAGATGCATATCATTGGGTGGCTAAATGTGAAAATTGTAGAATGTTTTTCGACAGACCACAGTTAGCAGCATTACCATTAAAACCAGTCATCATAGATGGTCCATTTCAGCAGTGGGGCCTTGACTTCATAGGTCCAATAAATCCAGCATCTAGTGCAGGGCATTCTTACATAATTATAGCCATGGATTACTTCACGAAGTGGGTTGAAGCCAAGGCAACCAAAAAGACCACATTCGAAGTAGTGTGTGAGTTCATCAAGGAGAATATTATGGTAAGATTTGGGGTTCCTCATAAATTGGTGATGGATAATGCTGCCTACTTTTCATCTATTGAAATTATTGATTTTTGTTTTAAGTATGGTATCTCAGTTAGTCATTCATATGACTATTTCCCACAAGGAAATGGTCAAGCCAAGTCAAGTAACAAGAACTTGATCAATATTGTTAAGAAATTGGTGTTAGATAATCAGAAAGATTGGCACAAAAGGATACATGAAGCATTATGGGCTGATAGGGTAACTCCAAAAAGAGCAATTGGGATATCTCCATTTGAGTTAGTGTATGGAGTTGAGGCAAGCCTTCCCTTACCGTTGGAATTGGCAACATGTAAGTTGAGGAGAGTCATAGAAGATGATATTTATAGAGATGATTTAGAGAAAAGAATCATGTATTTGAATAAACTAGAGGAAGAAAGGGAAAGAATGGTGGACCATATTACTCAGCATCAAATGAAGGTGAAGAATTTGTTTGATAAGAAAGCTAGGCCCCGTAAATTCATGGTTGGAGATCTTGTTTTGCTATGGGATAAGAGGAGAGCTCCCAAGGGGATGCACGGAAAGTTTGAAACATTATGGAAGGGTCCTTATACTATCCACCAGGCATTTGAGAAGAATTCTTTCAAGCTGGCATATCCAGGAGGAGAGGTACTTCCCTTGACCTACAATGGTCAAGATCTGAAATTATACCAAATGATCAATTGAAAACAGGTATCCCCTGTTCTATACTATAGTTTTGTTCTAGTGTGTGTTTCCTAGTTTGGGTTTCCCTTTTTCTTTTGTGTGTGTTAGCTTCCTTGTGGTTTTGTTTCCCTTGTTCAGTTTTGTTGTGTTGCTGCCCTTTCATTCATGTGCAAAACCAGAGATTCAAGATTCATTTCTTAAACATGGGAATGTTCAAGTCCCCAGTCGGAGCCAACTGTTGCCCCACTTTTCATCCTATGGCTATGCTGTCAAGTGGAAAATTTTGGTGTCACAATCATGTTTGTGTCTAAGTCTAAGTCTTCCCTAGGGTAGGATGATTTTGCCAGGTTCCCCTCACTTTGCCTTCTTTGTTCAAGCCAGTTGGGTGGTTCTAAAGTCTCTTTATCATTGGGTAGGTTATAGTTCCTAACCTGGCAAAGTCTTGATGCTCCAATTGATTCTTTTTCTCAAGTAGGTAGATGTTTGAAATACATGATCTTCAAGTATGTGCAAAGAATCAGGAAGAAAATGCAGTGACAGAGCTGTGTGTTTAATCTTTTCAATGTTTCTACCTGAGCTCGAAATGTTTCAACAGTCTTCGCCTGTGTCAGGTTTTATAATCTTTCATTACCTTTTGATTCATCTTTGACAGGAGGGTGCACGTCTCTTTATTCATCTGGCAACATCACTTAAGTTAAAGATTTTCCATGTGTGCTAATGGAAGAGCGGTTGCATGATCGCATAGATTAAAAGAATACCATGCGATCATGCGACAATGTAAACTTGGGAGGTGACTAAGCTTGCTAGGACCCACATACACTAACAGCGTAGATTGGATCATGCGAGATGAAGCCATGTGTTCCGGTGGGTCCGAAGGCATTTATATCATGTAGTGTGATAAGGGAGAATCAATGGATGTCGCAAGATCACATGACTGAGGAAGATGTCTTGCGATCATGCGGGATGTGAACACGTGGAATGGTGGTGTCACGGGTTCTTTGTTGCGGTCTCCAGATCTATGGTCCTCGCAAGATCGCATGACTAATAGAACTACCATGCGATCATGCGAGATGCAGCCACGTGGACTCCTCAGTAGATGTGGGCTTAGTTCACGTTTTCACTTTGGTCAGAATCGATGGTAGCCTTTCTTTGCGGCAAAGTGGGATTGAGACACGTAGCTTGGTGGGACCGAAGATGCTTGTAGGAGTTGACCAACTATAGAGCGGTCACATGATCGCATGAATTAAAATAATACCATGCGATCATGCGACAACATTAATCAAAGACAAGAATAAGCAAATGCAACAAGGCAAAATGGAGGCCCGGGCATGCAAGAAAGTCAATGATAGGAAAGACTAAATGGATGGTTCTCTGCTAGAATCCATGTGTGCCAATAGCAAAGCAGTCGCATGATCGCAAGGGATAAAAAATGTCTTGCGATCATGCGAAGAGGTAAATAGCTAATGCCGGATGGATGCTCTCAATAGGGATCACAGGCACACCATTTTTCAAGGTGATGAAGTTTTCTTTGACCAAGATGTTGTATTGGAAGAGATTAATACTAGTGAAGGGAGGTGAAGGGACAGAGTCAAATTGTTTCCTCTTCATTGTATTTTCAAAGTTTCTTGTTCCCAATCTTTTTGTATTCATGAAAATTGAAAGGTCATTGGTCCCTACGAGCATGATACATTGTAAACTCTATAAATTCTTTGAAAGAAGTTAATAAAAGGTCAGAAAATTTTTGGTGTGAAGCTGGTTGCAGAGTCAATCAAGTTTAGTGACATTATTTGACCGTCCACTTTCATTAACTGTATCTGGTGTTATTTCACTGTGTTGAATTGGGAATGATAAATAAACAGAGTTTTGTTCTATTATTTTTAGTTTAGCCAATCAGTAGGATAATCAGAGAATTATAACTGGTTGTGGAATTGCATCAGCTACTTCATTTGCATTTCATAACGTGCATAATCATTTTTCCATTGCATCTCATAATTTGCATTTTTCATAATTGCTTTGTTGGGAATTCATAAGATTGTGAAGGTCATAGCATAGCATCTTTGCATTTAAATCCCGCCTGAGATTTCACTTGCCTGGGTGGAACTCGATTTTCCTCTACTGTTCTCTGGTTAAGAACTTATTTGCAGTAGGGATTAGATTTGAAACATAATTCATTGAAGATTTTTCATATAGGGAGCTGTACCTCAATTCAGAGGGAAACTAGATATTCTCAGAAACAGTTTCCCAACTGTTGAGTAAAATTGTTCTTTGATATAAATTGGGCAAATAAAAGGAGTTTGAAAAGAAGAACAATCTGTTTACCAATAGACCCATACACTAACCTTCATAAATTTCATACCAGGGAATATTTTCTTGATCGCTCTGGTAAGAAATCATATAAAAAATTCAGAAAGATCCAACAATGCAATAGAGAGGTATGCTCCTCAAACCAAGACTAAGTTTTTGTCAAAAAAACAAATCAAGAAATATGTTTATTTTTACAGACCTGTATTTTGTTATTTGTATCTTGAAAAATTGATACAATTTTGGAAGTCCATTAGGTGAGGATTTAGAAAATTATATTGCACACAACATATCCAAAAATGAGAAAAATCCAATGGTGGAGTAAAAAGTTATGGCCCTCGCACCAAGACCTATTTTTCTATTAGGAAATTCATGATTTCAGACTACTGAACCTTGTGAATTGTAAAATATTTCACACCAGGCCTCCAACTTGAACTTGAACTTGAAATTTCAAAGGTTCAAGGTTCAAGTTCAACTTTCACATATTACTGACTGAAAGACCGACAACATAAAGACCATGACCTTCTTGCGACCTTTGACAGATTGAACTTGAACTTGAACTTAGGAAGGTTCAAGTTCAACTTCAACTAAGACTTTTACCTAGAAACAAAAAATTGGCTGCGAGAGCAAAAAAATATTGATACAAGTGTAACAACTAGCATCCTCTATTTGCCAATAATTTGAATTTTTAAATCTTTAATTTTTTAGGTCAAGAAAGGGTTCTTCAAGTGCATTGATGGGACAACCTAAACACTCCCCTACACATGGCTTCTTATGCATTGAATCTAAAGTGGTACATACCTAAGCCTGGTAGAGTTACACTAATTTAGGATGGAAAAGTGATTGAAGATTCATATCATGCTACTCATTTTAATCATCTTCATATCATATAGTTATAAGTTACACATCTTTCATAACTAACATCTTCTATTTGCCAATAATTTGAATTTTTAAAATTTTAATTTTTTAGGTGAAGGAAGGGTTCTTCAAGTGCATTGATAGGATGTATGACTCTGAGACTGATGGGAAGGCTCACAATGAGTGGACCAAATTTTCTACTCTTAGGGGTTATAGGGCTGTAGCAAAGGTGGACCTAAAAACTATGGTACAAGAGGATCCAATTTTGTGGTGGACTTGTCATGGATTGAAATCAATGATTACCACACTAGCCATTCATCTATTGTCTCAGGCATCGAGTTCCTCAACTTTAGAACCTATTTATTATGTATTCAATAAATGTTTTAACTTTAAGGGAACTTAAGAGTTTTCAACTTTTCTCACACTAGTCATTTGATTGCTATCTCAAGTATCTAGTTCTTTAGCTTCTGAGAGGAATTGATCTACTTATATCTTCATCCACTCTCCTAAGAGGAAAAAACTTACCTCTCACAGAGAAGAGAAGCTAATGGTCATACATAGTGTCTTGTGTATCACTGATCACATGACATGTGTGTATAAGGAGAGCCTTGTAGCACGATAGGATGTAGAGCCAAAGGAGCCATCTCAAATTGATGAGGATGACAATGCTTCAGATGTAGGGCTGGTTGGTGTTCCTTTCATGGCTCTTGACCTTGGAGAGTCTTATATTTCTGATGATGATGAGTTTTCTGACCTTCTGAGGGATGGTTAGAGGAATGCTTCACTAAATTTTGGGCCTTGGCATTTTGATTTTGTATCTATACTTGTTTTGATATATGAACATTGGATATCATATTATGCTACTCAATGTAATCATCTTTATGATGAGATACTCATACTTTCGATATCTATGACTATTATTATTTGTATAATAAAAATTATAACTCTTCCATTTTATTATTTGACTATTTAAAATTTTAGTATTTATTATTCAATGTTCCACTTTCATGTTCAATGTTCAATGCAATGTTCAAGTATTTAGTAATTATAATTTACTATTTTACATCTTTATGTTTGTTAGTATCCATAATGAGTCACCTTCTGTAAGTGTCTTTGACTCTTGTCTTAGTTTTAAAAACCTTCACCCAAGTTTTTCTTCTGGCCTTAGTTCATACCTCACTTCCATGGTTACTTCCCTATGATGGCCATCACATTGCTTTGAACCCCTTTTGTATGCTAAGCCTTCCTCGTCTTGAATGTTCATCACCTTAAGTTGTTATCAAACCACTTTGAACAATGTTTTACCTTAGTTCAAAGTAGTTCAAATAGGTTCAATAAATAATTTCTATCTAACATTTGTACTTGCATGTGAGATCTTTCAGTAAGCTATGATATAATGTCGAACCACTTTGAACCACTTCGTACCTTGGTTCAAAGTAGTTCAAAGAGGTTCAAGGAAATTCTTTGCACTCAAAGAGAAGTGGTGGCTGATGTGACTAATGATGTGATGTGGCAGATAAGAAATCACTATGACAATGATATGACATGCTTCGGGAATTTGGCAGCTATGAGTGTGATTTGAGTTGGCAATGCAAGTTAATAGGATTAATTCCTGGTGCGTGCGAAGTGATGGTGGCCGAGGGAAATAAATGATGACATGGATAGTTTTATGAAGGCTATTGGTTGTGAAGTATCTTGTCATGATGTATACCCCACTCCAGTATCTTTCCTTGATTATTACTCAAAAAAAATTTGTACTTCATGGGTTTGTGAGTATATTTAAATCATGTCATATTGTTCTATTTCTTTTAAAGAAAGAAATTGTGAAGGTTTGGGTACAAAAGATAAGAATTCTCCTTGAGAAAATGAATTATAGGTAAACGCCAAGAGCCTTTCCTATGCTCCCATTTGCATGTTTATTTGATTTTGGAAAGACTACAGAGTGTTGTGTTGTCTTGGAGGGAAAACATGAGGTCCAATATGCATTTCTTTGGAAATAGCACTAGTTTAGAGTGTCGAGCCCCAATATGTTCAGACACTAATTTGATGGGAGTGGAAGTAGATAAAATGGTTGACAATTTTAATAACATTGTAGATAGGGAGAACACCCTAGAGATCATGTCTAGCGGCCTTCTTCAAGTGACCACTTTTCCCCATCTCATAACAAACCCTTAACTGATTCAACAGTGTGTCAACCACTGTGATGTGAAGTCAAAAAGTATATTGAAAAATGACAGCCAGAGCCTGTTGTCTATCACTAGGAAAACCATCATGTCATTTTTTAAGCTTCCTAATGAGGCTTTCTTTTGTTTTAGTCAAACCCAGTCTTATGCCCAGTTTCATGAATGGTTTGAGAAAAACTACAATAATATTGCTAGGAAATGGACATCAAAATTTTATAAAGGAGGTTCTAGGCTACCGAAAGTGTTAAAAAAGAACCACATAAAATTACATATCCATGACCTAGTAGTCATACTGTACAGAGTGAAGGGCTCAACTCAAGAGATTATTTTTGAAGACTGGATGTATCACTATATTGAAATTATTTTAGATGGAAGGTAGTATCTAGATTAGGTTGAGTTAATTGCTAGCTCAATGAGAGATCAAATCAAGCAATCATGAATGATTAAGAGGGAATTTTATATGTCTTCATATTTGATATATTGTCTAGCATGTACCCGAGAGCTCACTAGAATTCCTTGAGAACCACAGGATGAAGACATAATTGTTCATGAGTATTGCCTTATATTGAGAAGAGATAGAGTTTTGGAGAATTATCCTAGGGTTCATGATGTATTTTTGGGGAAATTATGCTATGATCTAGCCAGAACTCTAGAGGAAAGGATTTCTTCAAGTGCCCATAAATTGGTTCAAAGGTATGAGAGTTTCTTAATTCAATTCTTGAGGTTCATATACATAAGAATAGGATGGTTTGATGAGGAACCCCTCAAGTTTCCCAGATATGCCTTTGACTATTTTATTCTAGAAGAAGTTTGTAGACAGTTACTCACGCTGATTAAAAACACCCTTCTTGAAGAAAAATGGGATTCTATGTTTCTTATCAAGCTTGGAGCTTTGACCTGTAAAAGCATGATTGATGCTTCAAAAGTTGGAAGTGATCTATTGAGCTTTAATATGAGTTTTATAGAGACACTAGTACATTTGAGACCTTTTTTTGATGGTTGATTGTCTAAATTTAGATAGTATACCATCGATTAAGCAACACCATCCGACGTCATAGTTTTGCAATCAGAAACACCGACGGTTATGATAGGCATCGTACATGCGACATTTATAGTCATCGCAAAAGGGGATTTCAACATAGTGAATATACCTGTCGGGTCTACTTGTAGCCGTCCCACATTTGACAAATCTCCATCAGATGTAGTTAGTTATTAACAAAAATGCTATACCTACGATGGGTAACCGTCATAATGTTCTGATGCCTAGCTATCGTTGGAAGATTGTATACCGATGAAAATGCTATTGGTGTGATGGTTATCCATTGGGAATGTTTGACAAATTTTCATCACTTCTCTAGGGCCGTTATAATTGTGACGAAAATCACAATTTTTTTTTTAAATATATACATTTGTCAATTGAGTTTGACTCGATTGGTGTTCTTGCAGATTTGGTTGTCATTCAGAGATGACTTTACAATAGATTCGATAGCGGCTCATACATTATTGAGTTGAGTCTATAGAATTTGATTTGTAGATCACTATGGTGTCTGTGATGACTTGGGAGAAGTCTTTTCTAGGTGAACCGAGCTGAGAGACTTGGATTATAGAAAGTGTTTCATTTGATGTGACTTATGAGACATTGGATGCCTCTTCATAGCGGGTTCACAGTGTGGTCTGTGGTGTTTCCTTGTGACTTGGTTCTTGGTAGCCATTGAGATGAATCAATATGACTTGATCTTGGGTCAAGACTTATTGAGGTGAGCTAAAGTGATCATTGCTCCTTGAAGTCATTGATGTTTCTGATAGATAGTAGTCGCTTTTAGTTTTGTCATCGATTATTCTTTGGTTTCCATCGTAATTGTGATGACTCACACTATTTTTTAAAAAGAAATATATATTTGTTGTACATTGATTGAGATCTTAAATTATTGAGCTTCTCTTTGTTTCGATAATATTTTAACATTCTCTACTTAACAAGACCAACCGCGTGAAGGTGGAAGCTCATCTAGCCCCTCCTAGGATCCTCTTATGACCCTTTATGGCACTTTAAGACCTCTAAGATGTATTCTTAGGGATCGTAATGGGTCATAAAGGGTCCTGGGACACAAAAAATAAGAAACATAAACATACGCATCATGGTCACAATTGTTTGGAGACACAACATAATTGAATGCTATACCTAGACGATGCAACACAACCACTACTCCTGTAGTTCCAAGTTGACACTATGAGATCCAAAAACCAAAGATAAGGAATCTATATATGGTTTTTGGATCCCACAATGTCAACTTAGAACTACAGGAGTAGTGGTTGTGTTGCATTTTCTAGGTATAGCATTCAATTATGTTGTGTCTCCAAACAATTAGGACCATGATGCCTACATTTATGTTTCTCAGCTGTTGCGATACCTACATTTATGTTTTGTAGCTGTCGTGTTTATTTGCATGTTCTTTGTGTTTGGCTTCTTTCCCTCACATCAAAAATAATATTTTCCCACTCTGAATCAAGAATGTGCGTGCAACACAAGAAGAATATGCACGGATAGCATGTCGAGCTGAGAAGACCCAGCACATTTACATTTTTTTCTCCTTTGTTTCTTGTACACCATCTCTATCAACAAGTTTCTTCATGGATGGCCTCCACTATCTTCCCCACTACAACTGTAACCACTATTCATTCTCCTACGATCATTACTATCTTCTCTATTGATCAGACCTCCACTGCAATTTGTTTGAAGAAAAATTCCAAATTCAATGTTTTTTATTCCTTCATCTCCCCTCAACTCCATCACTTATGTGTATGGCTTCTCTCCCTCGCATCAAAAATAAGATTTTTCCCACTCTGAATCGAGAATGCACATGCAACAAAAGCAAAATATGCACAGATAACAGGTGGAGTTGAAAAAACACATGTTTACATTTTTTTAATAGGTTAAAATTACAATGTTCGTGATGGTTTATAACTTAAAATACGCAATTAAAGACCTCTATAAAAAATGCAACCTTGTTGTTTTTTTTAGCTCCACCTGGTATCCTATGTATATGAATTGAGATTTTATATTGAACTAGGTGTCTCCTTCTACATTGCCTGAAACCAAGAGACTGTCATAGTTAACATCTAAATGGCACGTCTCATCATCACAACTAATCCACCTTAAACAATTGATTAACCATTCTAGACAAGATGATGATTTAAGTATTATGTTTTAGAAAAGAACTCATTGAACATTCTAATACTAATTTCTCCCAAAATATGAAATCCACTATAATTTAGCGAAAACCCCTCCAACATTACAATAGTGTATAAAAGGAAACTCAGTGTCTAAACATGGAACTAAGCTCAAACATGTGTAAATAAACATCAGTCATTATCAAATAAGTTGCATAAATGAGAATCATTTTTTTTTGGCTTTCTCCCTTTTTATGCTTCCTTATATTGTTGCAAAGGTGTATCCAAGTCCAAAGCATCATTTCTTCTCGGTCATGCATATGATCTCACCATCCTTTGCAAAGGCGGGTCCTCTGCAATAACAAATAAAAGGCTTCAATTAAAAACATATTATCATAATTAGGGTTAATTTAAAATATATTCATTATTGTTTATAAGCATTTCAATACATTAAAAAACATAAACGTGACGCTCTTTACCTTGTCCAACCACATCATCTTGCCTGACGGCTTGAACCTCAACATGCTCATCGAGAACAATGTCCTCTACATCCCCTGCAACTGCAATACAAAATGTTTTATTAATCCCAACACATTATAATTAATTTTTTATTACTACACCAAATTCAATTTAACATGTTTGCTTGTATTAAATATTCATTAATCAAAATTGGAATATAAAATGTATACCTTGAGTACTACAATTCACATTAGAATCAATGCCTCCATCGTGCTCGGCCGGTGCAGTATCAATATCGGCAGGCTACATTCCAATGTAAATAATTAGTGTATTTATTGACAATATATACATATAAATAGAAGAAAAATACTGAGAAATGTTAATCATTCAATTTACTACATATAAATATATTCACTTTAAAGTTTTAAACAAATATATAATCAGTGTTTCCTTACTTAAAACAAATATATTCACTTTATGTTGGAACTTAACATCAAATACGGTAATTGGTAAAGTTTTCAACTTGAAATAAAAATCAATTGGCTTATTTACCTGATCAACAGATCCAGCAAAAGAACCTTGTGCACTCATTGTTCAGTATTGTTCAGCCACGACTTTATACCCTTGTTTGAAGCCTATTTTTTGTCCTCTTCTGTAATCGATTTTTTAAATTCCAAGGCCTGCATTTTTTATTGGTATCATGAATTTTTATTGTAGTGAATTTCATCAAAACTAAATTGATTGCAATTTAATTATAAATATTTGCATATGATTTTTCATTAATTAATACTTACAACTCATGCAACAAGTTTTGAATATCCACCCGAGCCAAGCTTGTGTTGCCCGTGCTTTTGTTTTCTTGTTGTTGTTGCCTTTTTTGTGTTGGGCAACCTATGTGATGTTTGAAGTATGTTAGATCACATAAGTACAAAGATTAAATAGTACATAATTTCATTATTAACATTATCACATACCTTCTTTCCTCAGGTGATACTACTCATCCACTATGTCTTGCACTTCTCTCAAGTGCATCCTTTTTAAGATCCTCCAACTCATTAATAGGAATATAGGGAGGCTGCTCCTAATAAGAGTTGTGTTCTATTTGGCTCTTGTATTTTTCCCTAATATACTTCAAAACAGTGCCCTCTTTGTCAAGGAGTCTAAGTCTATGAAAGACTTTGGGTCCAAAAAGTGTTGTCATAAAGTCAATGAGCTTATTCTTTAACCCTTTATCTTGTATTGACCACCTTTTAAGAAAAAAAATTGTTAGATTCATAAATGAAGTGAAGCTACCTTTTAATATACTTGAAGAAAGGGATGAAACAAAATCTAATCTTGCAATGAAATCAAAATATGATACCATGTGCGTATGGTTGGCCCGAAAATGCGCAAACATTCATCATTAAGTTTTTCATAAAATAGATTATTTCCTGCAAAATAATTATGAGATTATTATAATTAGTTATTGCAAGGGACCACACAGGGGGTTAGTGCATTATGTTATGAGTATTATATTGTATAGTAAAAGAAATGATCAATCTTTAAAGTACCTGGAAGCTGGGCTACTCTCAAGGGAATTCCATCTTCATTGCTCATGAGTAATTGATCACACTATATTGTTCCCATACATTTAACATGAGTACATCCAAGAATTGCGTCATCACCTCCTACATAAAATAAATCCAATATTACAAAATGCCCCCTAAGAAAGAATATGTAGTTCAAGTGAAATGAATGCATGATAAATAAGAGAGAAAAAGAGGAGTCTACTTACCAATAGTAGGTGTACTTGCCAACATTTCAGGTGGAACTACCTCTGTGGATTTGATCCTTGTACCAGGCGTCATACTCAACATAGGTTCAATAGCAGGTGCTGAACAAAAATATTGTTAGAGCATAAAAAAATATGGATAGCCATGGACAAGATGGAGGATAAAACATGCGATGTACCATCCAAAGTATTTTCATCTAAGGTAATGCCCTTTAATCTATTTAGCATCCCTTGTAAAGAGAACACATATATATTTTAGTTAATGACATAAATAAAATAGTATACTATAAAAATCATTATTGAACTGTTGTTATAATAAAAAAATACATTAATACTTACTCTATAGTTCTAAACACGGCCAATCAACATATCCACTTCCCTCTGTATTTCAAGAGTGTGAGGTTGAATATTTGTCATTTGAGCTAACTCTTTTGATATTGCACGAAGGACCCTTTCTAGTGCAACCACGGGATCAACCTCTGATAAAAAGTCAACATAGAATTGATCATGCTCATTCTGCAGCTCCTCATGGACTACTTGTTCCTTTCCCTTTCTTTGATCAACACTCGTTTGTGAGAACAATATTATTAGCCCTTTATTTAAAAGCAATCCAAAATAGTAGAATAACAAAATATATGCATTAACATAACAAAAATACACATTAACATTTTTCTTGTATGTGCATTTGTACAACAAAAATGAGTTTTACCTGTTGGGAAGAAGAATTCCCATGAGAACTATCACCGTTGTGCATATCATGTGGTTGTTGATCCATACTATAGCTCTGTATTTCAAAAAAAATCATTCAGACATTTTAAAACACATGTTCTTATTCTAAGTTACATTGAATAATAGACAATTATCAAAATGTCAACCACCTTGTCCATGATAGTGATGGGGTTTTTTGTATCTATAAGATTCAAATTGTAATTGATAAGAAACTCCTCACCTCCACGTATTGATTTGATCGCACATAAAAATACACGATTTCCCTTGCGCGTCTCAAATATGCAATTGGGTTGCTTCTTAGTTGACGCAGGTCATGTACTATTTATAAAACCTACAATATTCCCTGATGTTTTTGGTCTTCTGTCAATGTATATAGCTACTTTTTTACTTTGTTCACTAACTTTTTATTGTATATAATTTGTCGTGAGTGCATACCTACACATACTTTTTTTATATTTAACAATCTGCATCCAACTACTATAATCATAACAAGGTCTGACATACTCCATCAATTTGACAATTTTGTTGTAAGAGACCTTTATGCCATCCATGGAAAATAGGCCCAAACCATGTAATGAAGACGGTGCTATGCAATATATCCTCTCTTTAACACAAAAATCAATGTTTATTGGAGGAAGTTCATTGGGGACCCATTATTTCTGTAGATGTTTGTACCTAAATAGAAGCTCAGAGTCACCTTTGCTCTCATCATCATAAGAACATGACCCCCCTTGAGCAAGGAAAAATTTCATGCGTTTATTAAATTTCTTTCTGATCTTTTGACCTTGAGTCGATCTCATTGAATTACATGTACTAAATGTCTCACTTTCTTCTTCCAGTCCTATATTTTCCTCGCTCGAGGAAGACAATTCTGACAAATACCTTTTTTCTAGTACCTGCACCTCATGCAATGAGAAAGACAGGTGGCAATGAGAGAGATATTTTACATATGGTAAAAGACATTAATCTCTATGTGGTGTATTGACTTGTACCTAACAATCCATGAGACTATGTGGGATACTTGACATAAGATAATAGTTATATAATCAGACAAACATAGTTCACTCCATAGCTTTCATTATATCTTGTGAAGGACATTATTCATTGTTAAAATTATCTATTTATCCAACAATATTTTGAATATCTCAACATTGCATATAACTAAACATCTCAGCATTGAATGGGACACCACTATTGTGGCATTTAGTCAAAGAGTTCTCGTGCCTTGCCACTAGTGTTTTTATTACATCTTGTGAAGGACTTTATACATTGTTAAAATTATCTATTTATACTTTCAGAATTAGCTCATTCCATTGCAGGGAACAAAGAGAATCCCCTATGATTTAACATCATTGAGATGCTTCCTTTCATTAGCTTCATGTCACCTTCTCATAGCTTCTCATAGCTTCCTATGTGTTTCATCCTTCATTTATACACTTACTTCCTAAGGGGTATTCTTGAGTTCAAACACATTGAGCTGCTACAACTGAATTATAAATCATGAATTCACTATAAAACTAATTCACTATAAATCAAGGGGCATTATAAATCATGAATTTGCTATAAAATTAATGTATTTCTCTAGATTTCATATGGATATTTTGTCAAATGGTTATATGATCGGTTGATATTGAATTCTATATCAAGATTTACAACATTAAATTGATCATAATTAGAAGACTCAGACACAAGAAGAATATGAGTATAGCCAATTTTCAGAAGAATATGAATGAATGCAAACATACATAAGTGGATGAACATAAATAATGAAGGTACCTAATATTTCCTGAAGTAATGAAGTGTTGACCCTTGGTTCAATCTAGTATGCTCATGTATGATCCAGAAACTGCAAGGAAAAAAAGGATGGGGTTAGATCCAAAGGATCTAAGAAATTCCTGACACCCTATTATTGATCCTCATCTACAATTATGCATGTACATAGTTAAGCCATAAACTTCTAAAAGGAACTATGCTACAAAACATGTGCACTCAGGAATATGTGCAATGTATAGGTGCTGGAATCCAATTGAAGCCCTACATTTATGTCTCTATGAACACTTGGTGAATCACTATTGTGGTTGCATTTATGTCTCTATGAACACCTAGTGAATCACTGTTGTGACTACATCATCCAAATAGTGCAACAACAACACCAAATGTTGTTGTTCCATCTGGTGTTGCTATGGCATCATTTCCAAATGATGCATCCACAATAGTAACCTACCATGCCCATCAACACAAGGCAGACATGATCAAGCATAAGCAATGGAGGGGACATTATCAAGGTCAAATCAGAGGTCAAATTTCATTCCTTGAAATTTTATATTTGTACAGTTATAAAATTTCATGCCTTAAAATTTTATAACATAGTTCCTTAGCATTTGATCTTCATATTGCAACCATGACTTGAGGTAGGCATTCAAGCTTTGTCTTCTCATTAACTCAATTTAATTTTTATGACATTTGTTGATTTAATTGCGACACCAGCTTGGTTATAAACTAAAAAGAAAAATAAATATGTGTCATTTGTAATTTTTGTGAATTCGAAGAGCTGTTGTGAAGACAACATTGCACTTTTGCGTCATGTGAAGAGGGCATTCAAGTTTGGCTCGTGGGCTACAAGCTAGGGCACAATGCATTGTTTATGATGTCACTATTTGAGCACCTCATGTCCCTATTTGATTGGCCGGTGCTCTATTTTTTATATTGAGTTTACACCATATATTTAGTCTTAATAAATATCTTATAAAATAACATAAAACTAACCCAAAATACTTTGTCTTAATAAAACAATATATTTAGTCTTAATAAAATCTTATAAAACAACATATATTGTGTGAAGTGTTTGATCTCTCTTTATTTGTTTTGCTATTGATATTCACTATGTGGTACTCCCCACTTATGATCATTTCATGAGGAAATGTCTTGATGGATCGCGGGTTGCAAGCTAGGGCATCATACATTGTTCATGAGCTCACTGTTTAATATTGGCATTGTTTACATCTTTTCATTTGGAATGCTTGATGACCTACGAGCTTTGAGAGCTAGGGCATTGTTTCTATTACCTTCAAGGCATTGTGTGAAGTGTTTGATCTCTCTTTATTTGTTTTGCTGTTGATATTCACTGTGTGGTACTCCCTGTTTATGATCATTTCATGAGGAAATGTCTTGATGGTTCGTGGGCTGCAAGCTAGGGCATCATGCATTGTTTATGAGCTCATTGTTTGAGCACCGACCAATCAAATAATGACATAAGGTGCTCAAATAGTGAACTCATAATGACATAAACAATGCATGATGCCCTGGCAAAACAACAAAACAAATAAAGAGAGATCAAACACTTCACACAATATATGTTGTTCTATAAGATTTTATTAAGACTAAATATATTGTTTTATTAAGATTTTATTAAGACAAAGTATTTTGGGTTAGTTTTATATTGTTTTATAAGATTTTATTAAGACTAAATATATGATCATACATTAATACACTTACTATTTTGAATTTGAGCTCAGACATCATGCAATGTTATTGCTGTCATTGCATGCTTGTTGCTATTGTGCACCATATATTGTTTTATACATTGTTTATTTCATTGAGACCATGATCTTGGAATTTGTAATGTATTTTTATTATTGGATCAATGCTACCATGTTGTTGAGGCTGTAGATGCATTGAATCACCACTGGCATTCTATTTTGATAGCAGCAATATAACAAACATAGCAACGACCAATCAAATAGGGACATCAGTAAGACATTTAATGCATTATTACTTCAACATGATGATAAAAATTTCATTGGCTCAAAGCACATAGAATGTGGTTAGATGCAGTGAATCACCCATTCCATTCTATTTTGATGAAGAGGAACTATGTTATAAAATTTCAAGGCATGAAATTTTATAACCGTGCATATATTTTATGAGTATAATTGTACAATAGAAGAGCACCCACATGCCTTGGTTATTATTGTTCTATGAAAGGTTTGGGTTTGCCTTTCCCAATTGAGATGTCATCCTAAGATTCAAAAGGACTACAGTACTGGTGAGGGCACCTAGGTAGGGCTGTTTGGTACCTAGTGTTCCTAAATTTTGGCTTGTAGTGGCCTTAGCCAAGCCACTAGGTTAGGGAGATGCCTATTTGGTCTCTCTAGGTGTGCTAGCTAGTGTTTCTTATTCTTTTTTCTTTTGAGTCCTTGGTGTGTCTTTTGGAGCCTAGTTGCACCAGTCATAGCCAAATTTACTAGGTTGCTTGTCATAGGACAGTGTTCTAAAGTTGAACAAATGGCCTCTTTAATGTTTTAGAGGTTTCAAAATTGCCTTTATGACCCTTAATAAAGGATTGAGTGATTTTGAGGTGTGTGTAGGTGGTTTGTCTATCCACCAAAAGTTGATTGACAACTTTGAAAGTTGTCATGACAGTTTTTCTTGCAAAAGCATGTAACTGGCTCAAGAGATAGCTAGCCTGATCCATGGGCCCTAACACAAGGGAGGGAGCTATTTAAGCTTTGAAAACCATAATTTGAGGTGTAGGGAAGAGTGTAGTACATAGCAAAAACTTTTGGTTGCAGTTAGACTATGTAACTTGTTTTTCTTTGATAGAGATATACATTTTTGTGTTGACAGAGATAAGAAATGGTTTGAATATCTGACTGTAATGTTTGCATGCAATGATCATTAATGTTTTTGAATTCCTAGGATAGTTATTTAGCATTTCATTTTAGTTTTGAGTTAGTCTTCATCATTTTCTTTATTTTGGCCTATCTCAGGTTACTACTGATAGAGCTTTGAATGATGGAGTGCTAGAGCACTCTCCCACTGTAAAATCTATACAAGTCTATGGGATTTGTGTCTAGACTCCTTGTAATATATGTTGTGCAAAGGAGGGGCCCTAGAAAGTTCAGGACGTATCTATAAACTGATGCCCTAGACAAGCTATCAGTGTTTGGTTAGGGGTCAGTGTGCTATTGCAGAGCAAATGGAGTGATTGAGGGTGCTCAAAGCCTAGTTCAAATGATGTGGAGGGGAGGTCAAATGCATGATCAAGCATCTCCAATGCAGAGAGAGCTCAAGGAATTTTGGATACAAGGGAAAATACTAAACCCTCACTGTTATAGATAGTGAGTTACCAAACCCTCATGTATAGCCCCATTTTCAGTAGGCCCTGTATAGATAGTATGGGAAAAGGAGATCAACTGAATCTTAAAGCCCTCCCAAAAGGGTATTCAAATCCATAATTAGTTGGATGCTTTGTTCAGAGAAGTTTGGTGTTATTAGTAGAAAAAGGTCAATTAGGCCTACTAAACCTAGTAGCCTTTTTAGGCCAAACAACAGAAAAAACTTTTTAGAAGGGACAGAGAGGTTCCTAAAATAGTGAACTTTATCATATTCTTGGTGTCATAGACTGAATGGAGAAAGGAGGAGTTTGAAACTTCTTAGAAGGGGACTAGGATAGCACCCTTAAGGCTAGGAGATTAGCCTCTTTGATTCTAGGAGGGCCTAGGACAAAGTTATAGCAAGGTCTATGTAACATCAAGTACCCTATTTTTCATTATTAGATGATCTTGTTTGATTTGTGTTCATTTCATACAAAGATACATGTAAAGAAAAAAAAATTTTGCATCTAAAGATTACATGTATATATATGAAAAATAATTTGTATATACTATACAAGGAAAATAACTTTCAGAAGAAAATGCAAGAGTATAGGCATACATAAGAGGATGAACATAAATAATAAGGGTGCCAAGCATTGCCTGAAGTGATGAATTTTTGACCTGGGTATGAATCTAGTGTGCCCCTGTGTGATCCAGAACCTGCAAAGAAAATAGAGATGGGGGTTAGATAAAAAATATCTAAGAAATGAATGGACTCCTATTACTGATCCTCATCTACAATTATGTATGTGCATAGTCAAGCCATACACTTCTGAAAGAAAAACCATGCTCCAGGACATGTGCACTCAGAAGAATGTTGTAGAGAGTAAATTGCTGCATTTATGTCTACATGAACACCTAGTGAGTCACTATTGTGATTTCAAGTAAAGATCATAACATCACAACATGGTTGGCAGCCCCAAGGAGGCCCCATTGCATGCAGTGAGTAAGCTACATCAAAACAAAGAGGTATACAAATCTGCATCATCTATACTAATGTCCCTATTTGATTGGATGGTGCTTTGTTTGTTATATTGCAGCTATCAAAATAGAATGGCAGTGGTGATTCAATGCATCTACAACCTCAACAACATGGCGACATTGATCCAATAACACAAAATACATTACAAATGCCAAGCTCACAGTCTCAATGAAATAAATAGTGTATAAAATAATATATGGTGCACAACAGTAGCAAGCATGCAATGACAACAATAACATTGCATGATGCCCAAACTCAAATTCAAAATAGTAAGTGTATTAATGTATGATCTAATAGCAACAACCTCATTGATCATTACCTTTCACTCCTCCATCATTATAGAAGAGCTAACTACCTACAACTATATTTCATAATTCCTCCTTTGAAGTATATATATATTAAGTATAATTATGATTTTACATCATATATTTAGTCTTAATAAAATCTTATAAAACAGCATAAAACTAACCCAAAATACTTTGTCTTAATAAAATAATATATTTAGTCTTAATAAAATCTTATAGAACAACATTGATTGTGTGAAGTGTTTGATCTCTCTTTATTTGTTTTGCTAGGGCATCATGCATTGTTTATGTCATTATGAGCTCACTATTTGAGCACCTCATGTCCCTATTTGATTGGTCGGTGCTCAAATAGTGAGCTCATAAACAATGCATGATGCCATAGCTTGCAGCCCACGAACCATCAAGATATTTCCTCATGAAATGATCATAAACGAGGAGTACCACATAGTGAATATCAACATAAAAACAAATAAAGAAATATCAAACACTTCACACAATGCCTTGAAGGTAATAGAAATGATGTCCTAGCTCTCAAAGCTCGCAGGTCATCAAGCATTCCAAATGAAAAGATGTAAACAATGCCAGTATTAAACAATGAGCTCATGAACAATGTATGATGCCCTAGCTTGCAGCTTGTGAGGCATCAAGATATTTCTTTGTGAAATGATCATAAGTGGGGAGTACCAAATAGTGAATATCAACAGCAAAACAAATAAAGAGAGATCAAACACTTCACACAATATATGTTGTTTTATAAGATTTTATTGAGACTAAATATATTGTTTTATTAAGATTTTATTAAGACAGAGTATTTTGGGTTAGTTTTATGTTATTTTATAAGATATTTATTAAGACTAAATATATGATGTAAACTCAATATAACAAATAGAGCACCGACCAATCAAATAGGGACATGAGTTGCTCAAACAATGAGCTCATAAACAATGCATGATGCCCTAGCTTGCAGCCCGCTAGCCATCAAGACATTTCCTCATGAAATGACCATAAACATGGAGTACCATATAGTGAATATCAACATCAAAACAAATAAAGAGAGACCAAACACTTCACACAATGCCTTGAAACTAATAGCAATGATGTCCTAGCTCTCAAAGCTCGCGGGTCATTGAGCATTCCAAATGCTAAGATGTAAACAATGTCATCCAGACATGTGTACTATGAGCTTTCTTGCAACAAATGGACTTGTGATGATTTTCACAATAGTACATGTGTTGAAGGAAAGCTCAAAGTACTGCTTAGGAAAATATGAATGTTCATCACTTGTGCATATCAAAGTTGATTAGAGAAGGTATATGCACAACAAAACAAATAAAGAGAGATCAAACACTTCACACAATGCCTTGAAGGTAATAGAAATGATCAAACACTTCAAAATAGGGACATCAACCATACACTTCTAAAACAAACTATGCTACAGAACATGGGTGTGTGTTAATGTGATTCAAAAGCTATTATGGAAGATTATTTTATTATTGAGATAAGGATATCTTAATTCTACAAGAATAAATGTTTTGAGAAATATTTGAATTTAATTTTGACAATAACATGAGGAGTGAATATATTTTAAGCTTTAGTGAGACTTCATACCACGCACTATTCGTAGATTACGTTAAATGCATTATTTACGCTTGTATTGGTGGAAAAACTCTTGAAAATACACAAAAGAGATTGCATTCAACCATGTTGTTTACATGACACATGTAGTTTACCTCCAACCTAAATCAGCGTTGCGTACAAATCTATGAACGATGTGTGGTATGAAGCTTCACTCAAGCTTGAAAATGATAAGCATTATGATGTTGAGGTATGGTGTGGTAAGCACAAGTATAGTTTCTCATAAGCTGCTATTGGTGTAGTTTTTTTTTTTTTTAATAGTTGCATAATCCAGCTTCTCCTATACTTACACGTATGTATACATTTTGGGCTTGGTTTTAATGTCATGTAAATTTGAGTGAAATGGTAATAATATTTAAGAGCAACAAGTATGACATTTTAAACAAGTATGCATATACATTATATAACAAGAGTGATATATTTTAATAGAAACACTTAATGAGAAGGATGCCTATATAACAAGAGGAGTGATATATTTTAATGGTAGTGGACATAGAAATTGTAGTGAAACTCTGTAATTTATTATTGTAAGTGGACATATAAATTGTAGTGTAAGTAGTAGGATGATTGTAAGTGGACATAGAAATTGTAGTGAAACTATGTAATTTATTATGGCTCAGTGTTGTATATCCATAGTCAATGTCTATTTAAACTTTAGGATGATACTTATATGATGGCTTAAGAATTTTTCTTACCTTGAGACTAGTACACCATGGGATTAAAGGATGGTTTTTATAATAGCAACTGTGTGTCTGTGGGATACTTTTATATTTTGTATTAAATGATGATAGATACATATGGGTTTCTTCCTTTTGCAACAATTTATATTCTGATACTTATATCTTGAATTGTCAAATGACCAATGAGTGATAATTTCAAAAGTGTATCATAATTAAAGGCATGTGAATTCATATTGTACTTAATCTGAATGCCACTATGTAATGTTTTTACTTATGATATTAATCATAATATATCCCTATGAAGATATCCTTATTTTATTACTGATGTCCCTATTTACATCTTTTCATCAAATGACCCAAAAACATCAAGAATGGTCCTATATGGTCACTAATAGCCAACTTTTAGAAGAATATGAATGAATGCAGACATACATAAGTGGATGAACATAAATAATGAAGTTACTAGACATTGCCTGAAGTAATGAAGTGTTGACCCAGGGTTCAATCCAATATGCTCTTGTATGATCCAAAACCTGCAAGGAAGGAAAAGATGGGGTTAGATCCAAAGGATCTAAGAAATTCTTGGCACCATATTACTGATCCTCATCTACAATTATGCATGTGCATAGTCAAGCCATATACAGACTCAACAACATGGTAGCATTGATCCAATAATAGAAAATACATTACAAATGCCAAGCTCATGGTCTCAATGAAATAAACAGTGTATAAAACAATATATGGTGCACAACAGTAGCAAGCATGTAATGCCAATAATAACATTGCATGATGCCCGAGCTCAAATTCAAAATAGTAAGTGTATTAATGTATGTTTGCATGATGCCATATATTACACAGTGAGCTCATGAACAATGCCAGTATTAAATAGTGAGCTCATGAACAATGTATGATGCCCTAACTTGCAGCCCGTGAGCCATCAAGACATTTCCTCATGAAATGATCATAAATGGGGAGTACCACATAGTGAATATCAAGATAAAAATAAATAAACAAAGATCAAACACTTCACACAATGCCTTGAAGGTAATAGAAATGATGCTCTAGCTCTCAAAGCTCACAGGTCATCAAGCATTCCAAATGAAAAGATGTAAACAATGCTAGTATTAAACAGTGAGCTCATAAACAATGTATGATGCCCTAGCTTGCAGCTTGTGAGCCATCAAGACATTTTCTCATGAAATGATCATAAGAGGGGAGTACCACATAGTGAATATCAACAACAAAACAAATAAAGAGAGATCAAACACTTCACACAATGTCTTGAAGGTAATAGAAGCAATGCCCTAGCTCTCAAAGCTCATGGGTCATCATGCATTCCAAATGATAAGATGTAAATAATGCAAGTATTAAATAGTGAGATCATAAATAATGTATGATGCCCTAGCTTGCAGCCCATGAGCCATCAAGACATTTCCTCATGAAATGATCACAAACAGGGAGTACCACATAGTGAATATCAATAGCAAAACAAATAAAGAGAGATCAAACACTTCACACAATGCCTTGAAGGTAATAACAATGATGCCCTAGCTCTCAAAGCTCACGGGTCATCGAGCATTCAAAATGCTAATTAAGATGTAAACAATGCCACTATTAACAATGCTAAGATGTAAACAATGCCACTGAAATTGAGTTAATGAGAAGACAAAGCTCAAATTCCTACCTCAAGTGCTAGTGCCCTCTTCCCAAACAGTTTTGTTCTCTTCATGCATGCCAAACTTGAATGCCCTCTTCACGCCATGCAAAAATGCACTGTCATCTTCGCGACAGCTCTTCGAATTCACAAATTACAAATGACACTTCCTTTTTCTTTTTTTTGTTTATAACCAAATGGGTGTCACAATTACGACAATATCATTGCTATTATGACACTGTCAGGGGAACTTGCAAAAAAAAACACAAAAAACATACACAAATTTAGTGGCGTCACAAATTGGCATCGAAATTTGACCCTAAATGTTGTAGTGAGAAAGGAAAGGCTTCAACAATAAAGGTTTAGAAACATAAATCCCAAGTCTTGAAAATCAAACAAAGATGGTTCCTCACATTGAGGATTTGTTGGAAGATTAAAACAATGATAAATAAATAGAAAAGAAAGATCATTCAAGGCTAGTGATCCCTCAAATAAAAGCTTTACAATTAAAAATTAATTCTGAAGGTCTCGATGAGGATAGCTTTGATATTGTTGAACCCAGTTATGAAGGTTCAGATCAAATAATCCCTAGATTGACTGGACTAGGGAGGAAGAAGATGACATAAAGTTGAGGGCATGATCCATCCTTAAATGCACAGATAATTGGTTGAAGAAAAAGAGGTAGGAAAGAGTTGAAGTAGCACGACAAAAGAGGACTGATAAAAATCCTACCTTAGTTCAGTTATCACCTAATCCTTCTAATGATTTTGTTTTGATCAATGATGCAGGTTAGGGATTTTTTTAGTGGCGAATATTTGCCAATTGGTGAATATGTCCCGATCAATGGATATAAATTGGCAAAAAAAATGCTCATATACTGGTTGACTGGTTCGTCCATATTTTATAAAATGCTCATATACTGGTTGACTGGTTCGCCACTAGTTTTATGTAATTTCAGTTTGGTAGTCGGGTTCTTCACCCATATTTCTATTTACTATTTTACTCTTATTCATCACGGATTAAATTGGGTGTATTTATCGAGGATCACCATTCACCAAAGGCCCATTGCCCTGAGTGAAATTTTTATTTACACTAGGACCCAATTTGCCATGCATCATACATAATCATATCCCAAATTACTGCCCTATTCGCCCAGTCAATTATTTCAAATTACACAGGGTTCACCATTAATGAATATTTCTATCTAATATTACAGAAGATTGCCAAAAGAATTAATGAATTAATGAATATTTCTATCTAAAATGAGGTCACAGACTCACAGTGTCACACATCCATTCGATTACAACATATCAATGGCCAAAGGTGAATTTCGGGCCTATTGTTGGTCTTCATAATCTTTACAAAAAATTCTCGATGAAATCATGACACGTGGTATGATTGATCATACCACGTGTCATGATTTCGTCGAGAATTTTCCGTAAAGATTATGAAGATCAACAATAGGCCTGAAATTCACCTTTGGTCGTTGATATGTTGTAAATCCAACGAACGTGTGTCGTGTGAGTCTGTGATGTCATAGTGATGGGAGTGGGACCCGATGCAACTTCAACATCAAATCACAACCATTGGATTAAGAGAGATGAACGGTCGAAGGTGCATTTCAGAGGGAATGTGGTGAGATAACTCCTTTACCAAAAAATCTCTCCGGAATCATCACATGTGTCATTCTTCAAATTTTCAATTATTCAATCGCCATACAAACTATAAACTTTTGAAAACCATTCACCATGACAAATAAATATATTCAAATATTTGAATATAGTTTCACCATATTTTTATAAAAATGGTATCCATTATTAAAATATTTGCCAACCAATATCCATATTTTGAAACATAATTCACCATCAATATTAATAATTTTCTTTAAAAAAAATAATATAGTCACCAATTTTTATAAAAATGGTATACACCATTAAAAAATTCGCCACCAAATATCCATATTTTGACACATAATTCACCATTACTATTAAAAATTTTCCCTCTAAAACACATGTGATTTGCCACAATTTTATACTTTTCAGGAGGAGGGGATTCCTTAAAGTTATCCCTGATGCAGGTGACATTTCCCATCCAAAACAAAGATCATTTCAAGTAAACCTTCCGTCAAAATGCATCCCGATCTCCCCATTGCACCTTGAATTAGGTCAAGGACAAGGTCTCAAACTCAAACTCAAATGGATACTTAGGATACAAGCTACATGGATATAGAAATGAATGAGGAGGATATCCCTTTGACACTAGAAGTACAGAAAAAAGAACAAGAACATGTGACCCATGTTAGGGCTACTGATAACAGGTTAACTTTTAGTTATATTCCACCTTGGCTATCCGATTCCATGAACTGAAAGTGTAGTTTGAATCCAGTTTCCCTCCCCATAAAAGACATGGTTACCAAGTATGTGGCTTGCACCCCCAAAGCTAAAAGAGTGAAAAATAATGTGAGGCTAAGCATAGATCTTGCTACAACAAAGGTAACTATAGAGATTGCGATGTATAAAAAAAGGAAGGCACCCAAGAACTTGAAGCTAAGGATTTTGAGGTCACTAGAATGGAACTGGGAGTTCTAAACCATGATACTAGAGATCACTTAATCAAATTCTCGGTTGATCATATGTTGGGATAGTCTCAAAAGGATAGCTAAGAAAATAGGGAGCTCAAACAATTGGTCATCACCATAGAATAATTCCTTAATTCTCTGAGAAGTGTAGGGGCAATGCCTTTGGTTCAAGCTCCTCAATCCTTTGATCCTAATTCTATAGATAACAAGCAACTACTGAAGCAAATATAATAGGGAAGTGCTCTAACTAAAGCAATGGGTAACTGGATCGATGGTATTGTTAAAAAAGGAAATAGATTCATTCAAGAATTTGTTACCATCTACATAGAAGGCAAGAAAATCCTTGGAAAAATTCAAACCCTAATTCCAAGTTAGGAATTAGACAAAGCCAAGTGTGCAACTATTGTATCAAAGGTATAGGAAGTAGAAAAGTATGGTGTAAAAAAGTTTCTATCAGAGAACCCCCAATGAAATTAGTAGACCCTTGCATGCTATTAATGCTGAAGAAAAACATGGGATGGAAAGGTGCCTTATTCAAATCTGCAATACAAAGCGTTCAAGCCATAGGGAAGGAAATAAAGGAAATGCATGAAAATGCATTGAAATATATCAAAGTGGTTAGTCCTTATGGTATTCTCCAGTTTGAAGAAGGAAACCTAGATTTGGAAGCTATGATGAAAAGATTTGAAACTGCTATGTGTGCTATTAAATAAAATGAAAACCCTATGGCCCATGACTTCACATGAATCAAAAATGTGGAAGCATTGCTATACTTGAAAAAAGGACAATTTCCCAAGTCGGCGGAGAATATTAAGGGACTCAAATGGGAAAAGGATGTCTACTGAGAAAAACTGTTAGGGATGAAGAGCTTGCACTCTCACCCAATGCAAGAGTTTGTGAGTACCTTTTGGACCTGTAAATTGGTTAAGGATGCCATGTGGGATGATGAGCCCAAAGAGGTGGAAGACTATCTTTCTTTCATTTAATTTTATTTGATAAGTGGATAGTTGTCTAAAAAATATTGTTTTATTGTGTTAACTAGTTTATAATTATTTCTTGTTAACAATCGAAGAGGCTGGGTTCTTAGGGAGGTCTCCCGGATTGTAAAAAATTATTTATGTTGGAGCTTAAAACTTCTTAGGACTTAGCAATTTTGGTGAGAATGAAGCTTAAAATACTTTTTAGTAGTTTCCTCTAAAAAAAGAATAGTGTGGAAAGAAATATCGATTGGAATATCTATTTGGCTTTAGAATTTACAATACATATATACATTAATGCAAAGTTCTAGTTTGAAACTTTGAGTTTAAACTTGTAATGCATTGATTCTTTTGTGGGTTGATACATTATTTACTCTACATTATTTTCTATTTATTAGGTGATCATAAATCTTTCCACATTGGTTTGTGTTGTTTTTAAAACATACATTTAAATCTCTAAGAGTTGAAGGAACTATGTTTTCTTTAAAATTTCCTTGATCTTATGTATTACCTTTGAAAATCACCTCTATACCAAAGAGTATATGAGAGATCCTTAAGTAATTTTTGGTAAAAGTACACGTGTGTAGTTTAATCATAAATTCCTTGAATGTTTATGAGAGGGAGTTGTACCTCATAAAATTTAGAGGTTAACAATTATCATACCTTTACCCAAATGTTATGAACTATTTGTCTTCAAGAGAGGGTAATAGAGTTAAGTTATATTCCATTTTAGTCTAAAGACAAATTTGTTCACTAATAGATTTTTTGCGACTCTACTGGGGAGTCTAGTGACACAAACCAGACTCTAATTTTTTTTTATAATGAATCAAAATGGATTTTCCACATAATGACGTGTTTCCTATACTTATTCTCAATCTAGGTTTTGATGATACACAAGAAGACTTGATTTATGACTTGGCTATGGTAGCTTTGAAATACAGGTGTAGAAATAAAAAAAATTCCAACAAACCCTTAGGGTTTTGGAAAGAGAAGAAGACCTTGGTAAACACTAAAGAGGTATCCTAGTTTATCAAGAAGCAGTAGTAGTAAATAGACTAGCTCAGGTTCCTGCAAGAAATTGAATATAGGTGTGAGTTTAAAAAATGGTTGACAAAAGATACACAAGAGATGATCGAAGAAAGGGGTTGATTGACAAATGTTTTGAGACTTTGAGGAATTTGAACTTCATCCCTGACTTGAATACCCCCCAAAAGAGGAAAATTGAATCCTGTAGTAGGCCTTCATCTCCTCCTATAACTCCTTCTATGTCACCCACGTTGCAAGTTGTAAACCTGCTAGGAGTTTTAATACCTTCACACTTCAATACTGAGCCTTTAAATTTTATATTTCCAAATATGATCATAAATCAGCCTTGAGGTTAGAATATAGGTCCTTTAAACATAGGTTCTAACCCTCCTGCTTCTTTCCCCAAAGATGCTCATCATATTCTACTGAAGTTAAGTGGACATGGTAAGATAACCACATAAGACCACCTCAGTGTGTTTCAAAATGCATGTGGTGTTATCAATGTGTCAACTCAAGAAGTCCCAGTTAGGATTTTTTTAAGAACCTTAACTGATGTCATAGCCAACTAGTTCAACCACTTACCTCACGATTCCATAACCAATTGGAATGATATGAAAGCTTCCTTTCAGGTGATATTTAAAATGCCTAATAATGCAATGTCACTATTTCTCCAATTGAGTCAATTAAAGAAAGCAATATACAGACTAATGCGGGAGATTGTGGTGAAGTTCAACAAGATGTTGCAAAGGATTACTACAAATTCTAGGCCTAGTGATGAGATTAAAAATATAATCTTTCTAAATGATATGCCACCAGATATAAGATTTCATTTGTTGGAGGATCGAGTGGCTGATCTAAATGTTGCACAAAGACAAGCTATTGAACTAGAAGACACATTCATCACAATAGGGAAGTGGAAAAGGGAAGTTGAAACTTTAGGTGCATCTCCCTTCGCTCCAATGGACACTCTGATGTAGAGACTGATGAATGATATAGCCATGCTCAAAAGACAAAAAAATAAGTCAAGTTCTCCATATCAGTAACCTTTTCAAGATGTCAGTCACATGTAGTATAACCAACCTCATGTTAAAACCCCCCTCTTAACAACATCACAGTCTAGACTGCAGATTGAGGCCGCCCCCAAAGAAACAATGTGTTATTTACATCTAACAAGTGATCATGATGGAGAAACTTATCTTGATTGGTTGAGATGTCTCCAAATGAATGTGACAAAAGATGCTCTTGAAGAAGAAGAGATTCAAGAAGAAAAGGTTCCAATTGAAATTGGCAATTCGGGCTCCTTTTTGGAATATGAGTCCTATTCTGAGAGAGGTGGAGATATCCTAGTAACTTTGCAAGACCCTTCATGCACAATACTTACTTAGAACCAAAGGAACTAGAAATTCATTCCTGATGCTTGTACATGTTATACTCCCCCTAAGGGTAAAGAGCAAGTAAGTAATGATACTTTATCTAATTCAAAACTTTCATGAATCAAAATTTTGTCAAGGAATAACTCGGTCTCACCCTCTCTTGCTTTCGATATTGTCCAATTTTGTAAATCTGCTTCTATCTCAATTTCTCTAGTTGAATACCTAAGGATGAACCCTAAAGAATTGGATAAATTGATTGAATATGTGAAAGGATAATTGAGCTTATCTTCTCAATTCAATAAACCTCTTATAGGTGAAACAAAAACAATGCAAGAGCCTCCCATTTTTGTGTCTGAAGCTTCCTTACTAGCCTCTAAAGAAACTCCATGTACCAATATTGTGCAAAATGCGATGGAAGAGAAGAATGTCGATCCTTTCTATATTTCCTTGTTTTTAAATGGCCAAAAACTTAGTAACTATATTATAGACTCCAGGACATCTGATAACATCATGCCCACCCCTATTGCTAAAGCCCTTGGCCTTATCCTCACTAAAACCTTTGGACATTGTTATTCCATGGACGGAAAACAAGTACCACTGATGGGTCAAGTTAAAGATGTATAGGTTATTCTTGCTACATGCCCTGATAAATGGTTGAAGTTAACAATTTTGGTTGTAGAAAACCTAGCTAGCTATGACACTTTACTCAGTAGAACCTTTTGTAAAGATATGGGGGAAGATATAAAGATGGATTGGTCGGAAGCAATTATCCTAGTAGGCCAAAAAAAGATAAAACTTGAACTAGAACCTAAAAACAAGTACATGGTGGTTCCTTATGATAATCTCAAGGCCCAAATCCTTGATGAAGAGTGTCAATTTGGAAATTATATAATTATTCCTGGAGGATAAACTAAGTTGGTTGCTGAAATTTCAAATGAAGGGGCATTGTGGAGCATGGAATTTGATGGGAGTTGTTCAAATTAAAGTTCAAGAGATGGGATGGTTTTATTTCCCCCTTTTGGAGAATGTGTCCTTTTGTCTTTTAAGTTAGATTTCAAAAATACTAATAACATGACTGAGTACAAAGATTTGTTGCTAGGACTTGAGGAAGCAAAATTTAGAGGAATAAAGAAGCTAGTGGCAAAGGGAGATGCTGAGTTAATTGTGAAACATGTAAGAGGTCAATTTGATATCAAGAATGAAAGGTTGAAGAATTATAGAAACCTGGTATGGGATGAACTTGAATTTTTTGATTCTTTTTCCATTGACTTCATACTTTGAAGTCAAAATTCTAAAGCAGATTCCTTAGTAGTCTTAGCCTCGTTGCTCTTACCACATCATGATTTTAAAACACACACTTATAAGGTAGAGATGATTTATATACCAAGAATACCAGATAATGTAGAGCATTGATAGGTATTTGATAGTTATTTTCAGCTTTTAGATTTTATTGGTTGTGTTCAAAAAATTTCTGCCATATATTTTGAAGGTTTTGATAGTGAATGTAAGGAAGTTTGTAAAGGTATTGGGGAAGATGGTGAAATAATGCAGTTAAAGGGGAATAAAATACTAAAAGGATTGGTGTCCTTAGAATATTTTTTTTGTAGGAGAGATGATAGTACTATCAAATAAAAGGTGCCACATTCTGATATCTCTAAGGAGTATGATAAAATTGATATTGATGATGAAGGTAACTCCAAGTATATTTCAATTGGCAAAACCTACTCATAGTAGGAGAGAAGTGATTTGAAAATATTCCTAATGAAGTCTAGAAATTTTTTCACATGGAGATATGAGGACCTCAAAGACTTCAGAGATGACCAATTTAAACGTCATATTCCCTTGAAGCCCAGTGTCTCACCATTCTACCAAAAGCTTAGGAATTATAACCCAAAGGTATTTGAGGCTATACTAAAAGAAGTAGAAAAGATGCTGAAGGCCAAAATTATTTACCCCATATATCATTCAACTTGGATAGATAATATAGTGTCTATAAGAAATAAAAATGACAAAATTAGGATCTGCATTGATTTTAGGAACTTGAATCAAGCTAGAGTGAAAGATAATTATGCATTGCTGGTCATGGAACATGTTCTTCAGGCTGTGTTAGGGTCAAAAACCATGTCAACACTAGATGGATACTATGGGTACAACCAGATTAGTATGGAAAAAGAAGATCAACATAAAACAACTTTTATAACACCGTGGGGTACATTTTCCTATAACTGAATTCCATTTGGTTTGATTAATGTTGATGCAACATTTCAACGAGAAATAAACTCTTCTTTTGGAGATCTAAGAAATAAAATCATCATGATCTACCAAGATGATTTGAATTTCTATTCAAGGAGAAGAAAACATCACCTAAGAGACCTAGAAACTGTATTGCAAAGGTTCTAGAACCATAATATATCTCTATATCATAAAAAGTCAGTCTTCTTTGTTGAGGAAGGTAAACTCCTAGGGCATATCATCTCCAAAGAATGAATTAGAATTAATCCCAATAGGGTTAAGGCTATCTAGCAACTCAACCTACTGTCTAGTAGAAGTGGTTTTAAATCATTCTTCGGTTGGGTGAACTTTTCAAGGGGTTTTGTTCCAGAATTCTCAGAGATCACTAGACATATGGTGGACATGATGAGTGAGAACCACCTTTTTAAGTGGAATGATGTAGGATGGAAGGCTTTCATTTATATTAAGATGGCTATAACTCAAGCCCCTATTTTGACGAGTCCATACTTTAGAAAGGATTTCATTATTTATTGCTTCGCGTCAAAACACACTCTATCTAGCATTTTGACACAAATAGATGAAAAAGGTCAGGAAGCACCTATCACCTTCATGAGTACGCCATTGAAGAATCATGAGCTCAAATAATCCCAAGTTGAAAAGCATGCCTTTGCAATGATGAAATATGTAAAACAAATTAGGTATTATATCTTGTACTCGCATTCTAATGTGTACATTCTAGAAACAACAACAACGAGTATCTTAACGTAGTAGAAGATAGGAATGAATAAAAAGAGTAGTTTGGGTGGCCAAGATCCTGGAATATGACCTAATAATTAAGCCAACTATTTTGGTATGAGGTAGAGGTCTGTGTAAGCTGATAGCCAAAAATGAAGAGTTGTTAGAAGAAGAAGTAAATGAATCTCCTAAAATTTTGTTAGTAAGTTTAACAAATCTATGGCTTTCAAATGTAGTGTATTACCTTACATATGGGGAATGTCCTGGGTAAGTGAACAAAGATGGGGGACCAAAAAGGGGGTATAAGATGCCATGTTTTTCCTGAAATCAACAAACTCTGAACTTCAACAAGAAATTGAAGATAATTAGACTCAAAATTTTAAGATGTGACAAGAATAAGAGTTGTAATACTTTGAGTCTAGTTCCTAAACTACTAATTTTTTTTAAAAATGGTGCAGATTAAGTCCCTCAAAAAGGGGGAGTAGAAAAATTGGTCCTATTTTTTTGTCAAAAAACATAACATAGTGTCTGGAATGCTCCCCATAAAATGTTAACTTTTTTTTTGAATTTTTTTAATCGCTCTGGTGAGAAGTTAGCTAATACCACGTAGTTTACTTAGATTTTTTTGCTAATTTTTTTATGAATGTATAAATTTTTTATGAATTTACGAAGTGCACACATCCTGAAAAATGTGAAATTTGTGTGCTCCCCATAGAAATCATTTAAAACTAATCGAAAATCAAATTTTTTTTAAAGTGTGTATAATGGAGTCTAGTTTCTAAAAATGTAACTTGTTGCAAAATTTGATGAATGATCCAAAAGCTATCCTCAAAATACTACATGTTAATTTTTTTTTAAAATGGACATACACACAAAAGAAATTAGAGATGAAAAACTTAACATAATCAGAATTCAAAATAAATTATAGGCTTAGATAGCTAACAGAGAGATCTCCAATATCACGTTGTCTGATTTTAACATTATTGAACCATGAGTAAACCTGACAAGGAGCACACAAAAAATGATGTCATATTTTTGTATGTCTACTGGAAAACACATCTCAAGCCTATTTGAATCCTCCAAGCCTTTGGGTTGGATCTCCAAGGAAAATCTAAGCCTTAGGATTGGTGGATTCCAATGTCTTGAAAAGCGTGTGCACCCTATAGGGAATGCACACTATGGAAATCTATGACTTCCATAGGGTGTGCATGCTATAGGGCATGCATCCCATAACACGTGAGCCCTATTCAAGTCATAGATTTCAATAGTGAGAGAGGAAGAGAGAGAGAGAGTGAGAAGCTGATAAGGATTAGAGAAGAGGGAGCTCTCTCTCTCTCTCTCTCTCTCCAATTTTTCATAGGGTGCATGCCCTATAGCGCACTTCTGCTATGTAAGAATATGGATTACACTTTTGTGGTTTTGCATAGGGCACACAATATATGGCGCGCTCGCACTATGTAAGACTAAAAAAATGGTCTTATATGTTAAAGATCTCATGAAAGAGGCCCACTTTTTCTGTATACTATCTAATTTCTATCTTTTTTTCGACAAATATTCACTTTTCATGGTCTTGAAGGTGACAAAGAAGCATATTCTATCAATTTGCACAATTTTTTTGTTTAAAAATCAACATCGAATTGTGAAAGTCAATCATTCTTCACCAAAATTTATTGATTGAGGTAAGTTTTTTAATTTTTTACATGTGAAATGTAAATAAAGAGTGTTTTGGTTTATAATTGGTATGATATAGACTTTTTTGAATACATAATTTGATATAATTTTAATAAATTTATAGTATAATTTATCATATTGTGATAGATTTATATTATAATTTGACTTATTGTAATAGATTTATATTATATTTTTAAAATTGTAATCAATTCATATGTAGAAATCATCATCATGCCGAGGAAATGAGTAAAGACTTTAACACCAGAAGAGCATGGAAGAGACAAAGAGAAGAAAAGGGAAAGAATGAGACAACTTCGTGAATAAAAAAACTTGGAACCATAGAAGAATATTTTTATTTGGATGAGGAACATGAAACATCAATACAAAGAAAGAGAGAATTGGAATTGGAAACAAAAAGACAATGAATGAGAAACTTGTGTGCAACAAGACAATTGAATTATGAAGATGTGGGTACCGCATCTATGAGTTCTCAAGTTGAAGAGATATCATCATCCAATGATGTTGAAGCCACACCATTGTCTACTTCCGAAGGTGTGGGCACACCCTTGTATCATGTTGAAGGCACACCGTTGTCTACATCCCAAGGTGTATGCACCCCCTTGTATCATGTTGAAGGCATACCATTGTTTACATCCCAAAGTGGAGGTACACAATTGTAACATGTTGAAGGCACACCATTATCTACATCCCAAGGTGTAGGCACAACATCGTGTCATATTCAAGGCACTCAAGATGGTACACAATTCACACATAATATTTTTGATGCTCCTAAAATTATTTATAGAAATCCAAAATGTTTGATATATATTGATACTAACATTTTTCAAGCAATGCCTGACAAGATTCCCAAGCGTACTTGTCAAAGAAATGCTAATCATATTTGGAGATCATTTTTTGAGAATTTAAACATGACAAGAAGATGTCAAATATTTGTTGAAATGATGAGAAATCTGAAATTTAGGCCCATCATGAAGATTCTTGGCCTAAGAATTATGGATGAGTCAAGTGAAAAATCTATTGTAAAGAATCTAATGACTACATATGAGAGTGTGGGTTCTACATCACGCACAAAAGATAGTAATGCCACATGACATGTACTTACATCAACAATAGTAAGCACTCAAATGAAGAAATCTTGACTCATTAGAAAGATAAGAAAAATATTTAAAATAAGTAGAAAGTCTCTAATGAGAGCCCTGGGAAGGCATCAAAGAGTGGAAGATCCAAATAGCAATGAGTTATGAGCATTTTCCGATAGACTACCGTGAAAAGATAAAGCAATTGTTGAAGCTTTGAAATCCTTGATTGAGGAATTTTGGAAGAATAACACACAGGTATCTCCTAATCAAAGAGATGTTGTAAGAAGGAGGATTGGTAGTTGAATTCGTGTTCCACATCCAAAACATTTTTTGGATTCAACTCAGACACAATTCTTTGCAAAATTTACGCATATGTATCCTCAAATTAAAATTAGTCAAAGATATTTTGAAATGTGTAAACCTTTTTATGTGAAGATAAATCACACATGCACAACTTGTTGTTGTAGGGTACATATTGAATTTTCTAACCATTTTGAATTTTATAAGAATATATGTGTAGATTTTCACTCTAAAAATGTTTTGCAGGATTGTAACATATATGTCCCACATAGATCTTCAAGGGAATTAATATCTACCATTTTATGTGAAAGAGTGGATGGTCAAAAATTTTACAAGCTCTCATGCTTGAATGGTACATGCATAGATTATGGAGGTTTGCGACATTTTTCAATTTGTTAACATATGGAGAGTACGCATGCAATCGGTAATGAAATAGAGGAATTTGGAAAATATAAGACGGTGACATACAATCTAAAAGATGGAAAAGAGGCTAAAAGATGTGATTTACTAACTGAAAAAATTCCAGTGTATCATTTCATGGACATTTTTTGTCAAAAAATTATTTATGAGTATGCAAGGCATACACATAGAGCACAATGGTTGGATATGAAATTCAAGTTGTGCAAGGACACATTCCCACTTGATACCATTGTTTTAGTTGTGGACTTACAGAGAAATACACACTACAACCACCAAATGAGGTGCAAGCAAAGTACAATTCTCAATAGGTTGCTATATTTGTTCATATAGAATTAATGCATTCACCTGACAGTATAGATGAGAATAGGAAGATATTGAGGGAGTATCATTTTTATATCAGCGATGATCATTCACATTCTACAGAGTTTGTACACAGTTTCTTTCAACTATTTTATGGTCATTTGGCTAACAGGGGCATAAAATATCATCGACATATCATATGGTTAGATAATTGTGCATCACAATTCAAGAATTCTTGGATGTTTTATTGGTTGTGCAGGATGCATAAGATTACTGGAATTCAATATATGTGGAATTTCATAGATGTCGTTCATGGAAAGGGAGAGCAGGATGGTCCAGGTGCATGTATTAAAAGAGCCTTAGCATGTGAAGAATTAAAGTACAAAGAGAAAGCAACATTGTCAAATGCGAGATGTATTGTCTAGTGGTGTAATGCTACAATGGGTCTAGATAATGAAGGTGAGTCTACGGTTCATATATTCTTTTGGTTGATGGATGAAACTAACATTGCACCATATTAGGATTGTTTACACTAACAGGATCGAGTGAGATACACTCTTTTAGAAGTTGTAATGCAGGTTCATGGAGTATCTACACATGACATGTGACATGCTTTTTTTTTCATCATGTGTAGATGAATATTGGGATGGGTGATTGTCAAAGGAATGGGTTGACCAATGGTAAACACATATTTTGAGGCCACTTACCTCCTATCATCCCCATGAATCACTACAATTGACAGAAATAGAATCATCCATTCATTGACTTTGGTCACTTATCTGATCTAGTACAACCAAGTAAATTTTTCACATACAAATAATCTCAAATTTAGTAATTTATCATAAATATTCAATCAACTAATGTCCTCATTATGTTTTTATCATTACAGTCCATGTTTTTATTTTTATTGCACCTAAAGATAATGAAGAAGAGATAGATTATTATTTGTGTTGTTGTGTTGAGGAAAAAAAGAAATTGGATCACTCAGTTATCGATGGTGAAGAATTAGAATACCCTATAGGAGAAGTGGTTGTAACTAGTACATGGCTTAGGCGGTATGCTATGAAGAACCCTAGGTTGTGGTTGTTCGAGGATTGGGAGACACAAAGGAAGATTCTTCATTATTTGAACCTCTTCATTGCATCAAATGTCCACTTGATTAGATATGGGGGAAGACCACATAATAAAACTCTTTGGAAGGTTCATGAGTCAGACCATGAGGCAACACTTGAGACAATCAAGGGTAGGGAAAATCTAATTGGTTCATTGAACTAAATGGAGATACAAAATATTGTAATGTCAAATCTATTTGAATACATGTGCATATATCATGTATATTTATATAGCACTGTATATTTATATATTCCATGGACCTTGATCTAGGCACAAGTTCACTTCCTCTGATCTCTTTTTCCAACTTATCTTGACACCACACAAAAGGACCCCGATCTAGGCTTCCCAATGCACCTAGAGCCTCCATTATGTCAAAACTTCAAATAGGGTTTCCAGCTTGATTCTAACACCATATAACATCTTAACATGGTCCATATACCATGTTTGACCAACTCACCAAGTCTGGTCAACTCATCTTCCACCAATGCACTCCAACAACCCTTTAGGCTTGTAGCCTTCACTAGTCACAAATCAGCCTTTTGCTTCCAATTTTTCCAAACAACTCCAGAAACTAATCACTAATTTAGATACCCTTTTAGGTTCTCTAAATCCTACCCAAGTCTTAGGGTAGACTCCTTTGGACCATATGTTTGATCTAATAACCTAGCACCCACCAAATATGCCTATTTCACCCTCATTTGCAAAGAAACTAACAAAGATACTCATCCCTTTGAATCCCAACCAAGGAAAAGTCTTTAATAAGGTTTAAAAACAAAATATTCTCAAGGTTGTAAGGCTTCATACCTCACCTACACTTCCAGCCATGAAAGCCTTGCTTCTAGGGTCACACAACTAGGGTATGTTAAAAAATACCTTCAACACTATCTCTAGATCAAACCAATGGTTCCAACACATCATTTTGATCCCATACAAAATAATCCATCATGAAATGTATCTATTCTTAAGGGCCTTCACTCTCCAAGTGACTAGTGCAAGACCGACACCCTTCAATCAACAAACTACCACCTCTTTGTGGCTTCCAAACACACCATCTCCATATCCCTTCATAAAAACACTATGATACAAGGATAAAAATACATATTTAAACCTCTCCTACCAATCACAGTAGCCATATTGGTGGGACATTCACTTCATTGTGAAGTATTCAAATACAAAGTGCTAACTGTACCCTCTATCCAAGCATATGAATGCTCTGTTACACAGATTATTCCGCAGGCAGATTCACTATTGCATATAAGTTGATTATTTTAATTGATTCAAAATCATTACATTGGTTCTTCTTCACACAATACTCCATCATGCCATTACCTCATTTGGCACATAGAGTCACTCGAACGTTGCCGACCACTCCGGGCTGAAGTGTCCCTCAAGGTCCCTTCAGCATGAAATCAATGATCTTTACGGGGTCATATCTCAGAACTCATACGAGGTGGCATCGAATGATAAAGTGCTATAGGACTATGTTGTCTAGGCCTACAATAACCTGTCATGGTTTTTAGAGATTAAACTTCATTTATATATGGAAACACATTCTCAGTCGATGTCAAAACTCGCAATATTCTTTAGTTGAAATGAACATTTCATATCTTTCAAACCGTCAGTCGTAGCATTGAACAGTCTATTTCAAAAGCTCTAAATGGCTGGGTAAACGCCAGTGGCAACCTCATTTGGCATCTAGAGTCGCTCAAACGCTGCCGACCACTCTGGGCTGAAGTGTCCCTCAAGGTCTTTTCAGCATGAATTTGATGATGTTTACATCATCATATCTCAGAGCTCATGTGAGATGGAATCAAATAGTTAGGTACTACAGGACCATGTTACCTAGGTCTACAATAACCTATCTCAGTTTTCAGAGATTCAAGTTCATTTATATTTGGCAACACATTCTTGATCGATGTCAAAACTCATAGTAATCCTCAGTTGAAATGAACAACATTGTGTATCTTTCAAACCATCGATCGTAGCATCGAACCATCCATTCCAATAGCTCTGAATAGCTGGGTAAACACTAGTGGCAACCTCATTTTGCACACAGACACTCAAACACTGCCGACCACTCTGGGCCTATGTGACCCTCAAGGTCCCTTCAACATGAAATTGACAATCTTTATGGCATCATATCTCAAAGCTCATGTGGGGTGGCATCAAACCATTAGGTGCTACAGGACTGTGTCACCTAGGCCTACAATAACCTACCTCAGTTTTCATAGATTCAAGCTCATTTATATTTGGGAACACATTCTCAGTCAATTTCAAAACTTGAAGTGTTCCTCAGTTAAAATGGACAACATTGTGTGTCTTTTAAATCGTTGATCATAGCATCAAACTATCTATTCCAACAACTCTGAATGGCTGGATAAATGCTAATGGCATCCTTGTTTGGTACATAGAGTCGCTTGAATGCTGCCAACCACTCTGGGCCGAAGTGTCCCTCAAGGTCCCTTCAACATGAAATCGATGATCTTTATGGGGTCATATCTCAGAGCTTGTGCAGGGTGGAATCAAACCGTCAGGTGCTACAGGAATGTGTTGCCTAGGTCTATAATAACCTATCTTAGTTTTTAGAGATTCAAGCTCGTTTATATTTGGAAACACATTCTTGGTCGATGTCAAAACTCAAAGTGTCCCTCAGTTGAAATGGACAACATTACGTATCTTTCAAACCATCAGTCGTAGCATCAAATTGGCTATTCCAATAGCTCTGAATGGATGGGTAAACACCAGTGGAAACCTTTCTTGGCATACAGAGTCACTCGAACACTACCAAACACTCCAGGCTGAAGTGTCCCTCAAGTTCCCTTCAACATGAAATTGACAATCTTTATGAGGTCATATCTCAGAGCAAGTATGGGGTGACATTGTACCATCAGATGCTACAAGACCATGTCACCTAGTCCTATAATAACCTATCTCAATTTTCAAAGATTCAAGCTCATTTATATTTGGTAACACATTCTCGGTCAATGTCAAAACTCGAAGTGTTGCTCAGTTGAAATGGATAAAATTGCGTATCTTTCAAACCGTCGATCGTAGCATTGAACCATCTATTCCAACATCTCTGAATGGCTGGGTAAACACTAGTGGCAACCTCATTTGGCACATAGAGTCACTCGAATGCTACTAACCACTCTAGGCCAATGTGTCCCTCAAGGTCCCTTCAGCATGAAATCAATGATCTTTATAGGGTCATATCTCGGAGCTCGTCTAGGGTGGAATCTAACCGTCAGGTGCTAAGAGAATGTGTGGTCTAGGCCTATAATAACCTATCTTATTTTTTAGAGATTGAATATCATTTATATTTGGAAACACATTCTCGGTTGATGTCAAAACTTGAAGTGTTCCTCAGGTGAAATGGACAACATTGTGTATCTTTCAAACTGTCAGTTTTAGCATCGAACTGTCAGTTCCAATAGCTCCAAATGGCTAGGTAAACACTAGTGGAAACCTTGTTTGGCACATAGAGCCACTTGAATGATACCTACCACTCCAAGCTGACCTGTCCCTCAAGGTCTCTTCAGCATGAAATTGGAAATCTTTACGGGGTCATATCTTGGAGCTTGTGTGGGGTGGAATCAAACCATTAGGTGCTATGAGATAGTGCTTCCTTGGCCTACAATAACTTATCTAAGTTTTTAGAGATTCAAGCATTTTTATATTTGGCAACACATTCTCAGTCAATGTCAAAACTCAAAGTGTTTCTCAGTTAAAATGGACAACATTGCATATCTTTCAAATTGTCAGTCATAGCATCAAACTGTCTATTTCAATAGCTCCAAATGGTTGGGTAAATTTTAATGGAAAAATCATTTGGCACACAAATTTTCTTGAATGTCGTCGACTACTCCGGGCTAACGTGTCCCTCAAGGTCCCTTCAGCATGAAATCAATGATTTTTAAAGGGTCATATCTTAGAGCTCGTGCAGGGTGGAATCAAACTGTTAGGTGCTACAAGACCATGTTTCCTAGGCCTACAATAACCTATCTCAATTTTTATAGATTCAAGTTCATTTATATTTTTCAACACATTCTTGGTCGATGTCAAAACTTGTAGTGTTCCTCAGTTGAAATGGACAACATTGCATATCTTTCAAATTGTTTGTTGTAGCGTCAAACCGTTTGTTCCAATAGCTTGGAATGGCTAGGTAAACACTAGCCGCAACCTTGTTTGGCACACCAAGTTGCTCAAACTCTACCGACCACTCTGGGTTGAAGTTTCCCTCAAGGTCCCTTCAGCATGAAATCAACAATCTTTACAGGGTCATATCTCAGAGCTCGTGTAGGGTGGAACATTAAAATGAAGCCATAACTATAGCAGTGAAGAATCAAGCCTTTGGAGGTAGTCATTTTATGATTAAATCCATCTGAGGATGGTATAAGAATGGTGGAACAACTTTCATTTGGCTGGTATGGTGTTTGGAGGTCATACATTGAGAAAGCTTTAGTTTATAGGGGTTTTCGAGACCAATTTAGAGCTTTCATATCTAGAAGTGTCATAGAGTCAAATTGATGGAATATTCTTCTAATTAGATCCATTTCATAGGAAATTAACAAAGCATAAGACATCCATATAAACATAAATTAGTATACATCAATACACCAAACACATGAATTGCATACCTAAAATATAAAAAATATATATTCGTATGGAATGAAGTCAAATATATATGTCCAATAATGTCATACATCAAATATATCCAATATAGTTAAACTAGATTCCTCAAAGCCAAATGGATGTACAAGGTATCACTTATACAATATACAAAAAATATGTCCACTAATATCATAGAGGCATACAATCTATCTCCCTAATCTAGTCCTTTCTCGCCAGGGGAAGAAAACAAATCTTGAGCTGTCTTCGATTATTGTGTCGATGGAGATGCAGTGGATGTTGTAGTCTTTCAAGTGCACTCACTAGTCCTCCTATCTTGACTCTTATGCAGCTCGAGCTGATAAAAAACAATTTAAGCATCAATAACTAATATACATCAAAATTGAATTATACAATGACATAAAATAGAATATTCGCATACCACTAGAAAATAGTCATGATGTACATCCATCAAAGGTGCATGCTGACGATCTGGAGTAATAAGTCCCTACAATAATGATCAAAATAATAATTAAAATACATACATGAATATCATTATAAAATTCAATACAAACTATTAAAATAATAATTAAAATTAAGTGATCTCTTTCATACCTCAGTTAATGCTTCAGAACTAGCTACTTTTGCAGCTTCTCCATGATCCAAAGTATCATGAACAAAAGAAGGAGTCTTTGATGTCAATAATTGAAAATGAAACAACAAAAGTATTATGTAGTTATCAAGACTACGTATATTTTTTACAACCCTACTAATGAATAAATGATACCTCTGTGAAGGTTCCACCGCATCCTTCAGTGTGCAGTGTCGATGTTGAAGCTCCAACATTCAACTAGTGCACATGTACATGGAAATTTATAAGACAACTATTCATATAAGAATGCACTAATGACATGTTAATTATAATGCATTATTACATATATACCTGTGGACTCAATTATGACATCACAAAGCCAGGTGAAAGAATGTGATCATCGCAATGACCACTTTGCCTCTGGATTTTGATCATAATTTGTCTAGTAATTTAGTTATTAATTAATTAATTAATTAAATATAATCAAGTAAATCAAATTAACATGAAAATAAAGATACCTCAAGGAAAGTGGCACGATGCCCTTCGCTATCTGTTGTGAATGTCGATGGTCCATCAATGAACTAATGCACATGCACAATAAGTTATGATACAATCATTCATATAATTAAATAATAATCAAATATATTAATTAAAATAATTTATTTGATACATAATTGTGGATTTGACGACAATGTGTAGAAGGGGACATGAGGATCATTGCCACTACCACCTCCACCAACACTCTTGCCCTGAATTTTGATCATAATCAATAGGTACTAAATTAATTAGTTATTCTTTTATAAATGAAATATGATCAAAGAAATTTAATAAACTTGGGAATATTTACCTGTATGTCAATGCCAAATGTCATATTTAGAAAATAATCAGTCATCATTCCACGGTCCTCTTCCTCTCTCTCGGTAGTACCAAATGTGCACAAGGATCCACATGACCGAAAAATATGCCCCCTCAAACATTGACCATGGTCACCCTCAACTAAAGGAGTGGCACACTAAATGAGAGTCTCTGTCAGAGCACTAATCATGCCTAGTGTGTTCACCTCTACATGTTCCTTCACAATGGAAGGAATAATAACATGATCCACCTATGGATTGCTAATAGGAACCCTAGGTGCATAGGGTCATGATGTGCCCCCACTCTATCAAATGATGACCCCCCTCCTCTACCCTAAGAATCTAGAAAGTCAAAATAATTTGGCACCTCCTTGAGTACAAACTTGCAATAGAGTTTCCTCAAGAAATATATAGGAACATTATGATTGTTATAGGGAGGGGAATCAAAGACCATCCACCATCTCTCCCAAAAGTTATTTTTTATGTCTTTATTCAAGCACCAATGAATTGGGAACCTCCTTGTTGTAGTTCTAAGAGTATCAGTGTCCCCTAGTTTTTTAAAGAGTATGTAAATGTCATCTTTGGTGATTTTTTTCTTTTTTATGTCCTCATATGATAATTTATTTGCATAATATTACTTTTATTCTTCTCTTTTATCATGCCATTAATTAAGTTTTCCACTAACTGAGCCTACGTGGGTCAAGATTTATTCCAATGATTTTGCAAGTCTTTCCCTTCTAGGATTTGTAAAAATAGAATCTTTTAACCTCCTAATTAAATATTCTAATTCTTTTCCCTCTTTCAATTTGGTTGATCAAATTTTCTTGTGTTCCAGGAGGAAGTTTCTTGATTGGTGGAGGTGGTTGAGGTTCATTTTCTTGGTTATTTTCTTCATTCATTTCTTCATTCATCTCTTCATGAGGAGATGGAGGGTTTGGTTGAGGGTTTTGTTCAAGGAGATCATTTCTTCTTGGAAATTAAAAAAAATAGATTTCAAAATCTTAATTACACATAAAATCTAAGAAAATAAATTTTAACAAAACAAATTGCTTCAAAATTGAAATTTCAATACAAATAAGAGGCATGGGATGTAAAAACACTTACCTCTTCTTCCATATCAAACTTGACGATGTCGTGGAGCCATTATTTATGAAAATTGATGGATTGAATAAGGAAAGGGATTTTTCATACACACTTGGGAAGCCCTCTTTTACTGTAAATGCGGGTTTGTGGAAAGAAAAATAGGTTTTTCCAAACATAGCAAACACTTTATAGTGTTTTACAAAGTGTGTGTGCCCTATAGGGTGCACGCACTATGGTTTGAATTTCCCAAGCCTAATACTTGGGCAACCCAAGCCATAGCGTGTGCGCCCTATAGGGTGCACGTGATTTAGTGCGTATGCACTATGGCCGATGGGGGACCAAAAAGGAAAGTGGCACCTTTTTGGTTCCCCATCTTTGTGCATATACCCTCCTACACATCTAAATTCCCATGAAAGGTGAAATTTGAGATTAAAGGTGTCCAAGTATGTCATCTCCCAAGGGGTGCTATATAAAAGAGGGACTAATGGAACCTTTCTTAGATGTGTGGACACTTAGCAACAAAAAGAGTTGCTTAAAACATTCTAGGATGAAGCTTGTTGCAGACATTTTTCTTCCATAGTTATGGCTTTCAAGGTCCTGAGGAACTATTTTTATTGGCCTAGGATATTCAAGGATGCGTATCATTATATTAAGATTGTGAGAAGTATAAATATTTCACAGGAAGGCCATAGCTTGCGACCCTACCTCTCAAACTAGTGGGGGTAGATGAACCTTTTAAATAGTGGGGAATAGATTTTATAGGACTTGTAAACCATCCATCTAGTGTTGGACATGTATATATATTGAAAGCTATAGACTATTTTACAAAATGGGTGGAGGTAATCCCCACAAAGAAAAATAATTCCCAAGTGGTTTGTGATTTTCTGATGAATCATATTTTTGTTAGGTTTGGTGTACCATAGAAAATAGTTGCAGATAATGCTACCTAATTCTCATCTGAAGAAATTTCAATGTTCTTATATGAACATGGAATGTCATTGGCTCATTCTTTAGATTATTTCTCTCAGGGGAATGGTTAGGTAGAATTCAGCAATAAAAACCTAGTTGCTATAATGAAAAATTTTATGGGTGACAATTCTCGTGATTGGCATAGAAAATAATATGAAGCATTATGGGCCGAAAAAGCTTCCCCTAAAAGATATATAGAGATGACCCCCTTTGAAGTGGTTTATGGAGTGGGAGCATAGGTTTCGCTACCCCTTGAGCTATCTGCTACAAAGTTACAAATTGTGATCGAAGATCAATATTTTCAGAACTCTCTAGAAAAAAGGGTCATGTACTTAAACAAGCTTGAAGAGGAAAGGTACAAGTTAGTGGACCACATTAAATAACATCAAATGAAGGTGAAGAAAGTTCTTGATATGAGAGATCGAACCCACAAATTTATGGAGGGAGACAAAGTATTATTGTGGGATAAGAGGAAAGAACCCAAAGGAGCCCACGGGAAATTTGAAACTTTATGGAGGGGACCTTTCATGATTTTAGAAGTAGGTGGTTCAAAAGCTTTTCATCTATCCTACACAAATGGTACGATTCTTCCTTTCACTTATAATGGACAGGATTTGAAGTTGTTCAAGCTTTGATCTCATCCGAGAACTTTTTATACATAGTAGCTAGTCTATTTCTTTTGCTTCCTTTAGGATTAGGCACGTGCATCCATTCTTTCCCTTGTTTTTGGTTTGCGAAACTAGTAACCTAAGTTCTCTGCATATCCTTGACATGCAATCCCCCAATCAGAGTCAATGTTAGTATCCATAATGATTCACCTTGTATAAGTGTCTTTGACTCTTGTCTTGGTTTTGAAAACCTTCACCTAAGTTTTTCTTTTGGCTTCAGTTTGTACCTCACGTCCGTGGTTACTTCCATACGATGTCTATCATGTTGCTTTAAATTCATTCTGTATGCTAAGCCTTCCTCATCTTGAATGTTCATCAACTTAAGTCACTATCGAACCACTTTGAACCACTTCATACCTCAGTTCAAAGTACTTCAAATAGGTTCAATAAAGAATTTCTATCTAACATTTGTACTTGCAGGTCAAATCTTTCGATAAGCTATGATATAATGTTGAACCACTTTGAATCACTTCATACCTTGGTTTAAAGAAATTCAAAGAGGTTCAAGTAAATTCTTTATGCTCAAAGAGAATTGGTGGCTAATGTGACTAATGATGTGATGTGCTAGATAAGAAATCACTGTGATAATGGTACAACATGCCTCAAGAATATGGTAGCTACGAGTGTAATTTGAGCTGGGAATGCAAGTTAATAGGATTAATTCTTGATGCGTGCGAAGTGATGGTGGCTAAGGGAAATAAATGATGACATGGAAATTTTTCTGAAGGCTATTGGTTGTGAAGTGTCTTTTCATGACATATACCCCACTCTAGTATCTTTCCTTAATAATACCCAAATATTTTCTATACTTCATGAGAAAGTGAGTATTTTCAAATCATGTCATGCTATTCTATTTCTTTTAAAGAAAGAAATTGTGAAGGCTTGGGTGTAAAAGATAATAATTCTCCCCGAGACAGTGAATTATAGGTAAATGCCAAGAGCCTTTCCTATGTTCTTTCTTTGCATGTTTATTTGATCTTGGAAAGACTACAGAGTGTTGTGTTGTCTTGGAGTGAAAACGTGAGGTCTAGCTTTGGCAATACCACTATTTTAGAATGTCGAGCCCCAATATTTTCAGACACTAATTTGATGGGAGTGGAAGTAGATAAAATGGTAGAAATTTTAAGTAACATTCTAGATAGGGAGCACATCCTAGAGATCATGTCTAGTGGTCATCTTCAAGCTGTCACTTTTTCCCCTGTCGTAACAAACCCTGAACTGATTCAACAATGTGTTAACCGCTATGATGTGAAGTCAAAAATTATATTGAAAATTGATGGCCAAATCCTATTTTATATCACTAGGGAAACCATCATGTCAGGTTTTAAGCTTCCCAATGAGGCTTTCTCAAATTTTAGTCAAACCTAGTCTTATGCCCAGTTTCATGAACGATGAGAAAAACCACAGTAATATTGCTAGGAAATGGACAACAACATTTTATAAAGGATTTTCTAGACTACTGAAAGTGTTAACAAAGGATCACATGAAATCAAATATCCATGACCTAGTAGTCCCACTACATAGAGCAAAGGGCTTAGCTTAAGTAATTCTTTTTAAAGACTGGATGTATCACTATATTGAAATTATTTTAGATGGAAGGCAGTATCTAGATTGGGCTAAGTTAATTACCAACTCAATGAGAGATCAACTCAAAAAATCATTGATGATTAAGAGAGAATTTTATGTCTTTTTATCTGATATATTATCTATCATGTACCCAAGAGCTCGATGGAATTCCTCGAGAACCATGGGATGAAGACATAACTGTTAATGATTATTTCCCCCTATTGAGAAGAGACAAAGTTATAGAGAATTATCACAGGGTTCATGATGTTTTTTTGGGGAAATTATGCTATGATCTAGCCGGAACTCCAAAAAAATGGATTTCTTTAGGCACATAGAAATTAGTTCAAAGGTATGGCAGTTTCTTCATTTAATTACCGAGGTTCACATACATAAGAATAGGAGGGTTTGATGAGGAACCCCTCAATTTGTCGAGATATTGAAGTTTGGAATAGCTTGTGCTTGTGCTGGAATTCTTGGTAGAAGTGAATGGAAGGAATAGTGTTGGTGTTAGGTTTCATTTATTATTGAATTCAATGGTTTCCAAGATGTGTTGAGGAGTTTGCTCCTTGTTTAATGTTAACTGTTCCTACACAATCCACTCATACAACAGTGAAATGCTATGTGATTGACACAAATTTTCTCACAACATTTGTGTATTAAAACTATTTACAACTTAATAATATTAGGTAATCAAATGCTTAAATCAATGTATTCAAGTTGTGGGAATTCACGGGACTATTCTGTATCTAACACACATGCACCCATAAGTTCATCGAAATAGTAGGCAAAGAAAGAATAATTTAAAAAGTTTGAATCAATAGTAACTGTATTATTTTAAGATTAAATATAAATCCACTAGTTAAGTCTTAAAATGTCAAAGACACTAGTTAAGTCTTATAATGTCAAGTAGGTAAAGCAATAATAAGAATATTGCATAAACATAGGTAACGATGTCCAAATAGTAATACATGTAATGTACTTGTCATCATATCTTTGAAATGTGTCATTATTATCCAGGAGCATTCTGATACTACCATTACTATCTTACATGTGTGGGACAACTCATTACATTTGTGCCACTTGAGAAAGACTGGCCTACTCCAAAAGTGGCAAGAAAGCACCATCATTTTGTACCTTATGTGCCAAAGATGATAGCTAGGCATTAATTATGGCCATGCCTATCATAGTTACTTCTCTGATCAATTCACAGTCAGGCATTAATTTGCTTAACTTGGTTTATCAGAGAAGTAAAAGATCTTGGGAATTGATCTGCTCCTGACTGTGACAAGCATGGCCATAATTAATGCCTGGTTGCCATCTTTGGCATGTAAGGTACTGAATGATAGTGCCTTCCCACCACTTTTGGAGTAGGCCAGTCTTTCTCAAATGGCACGAACATAAATAACGCATTGAACGTAATCTATGAATGTGTGTGGTATGAAGTCTTGCTAAAGTTTGAGCGTCCTCCCTTTATTCCAATGAGGGATTGGAATGAGTTCATTTTGGATGCAAAGGAGAAATTAAATTAGACTTACTATCCAAAATACATAAAAAACATGCACATAAACATGACAACTGAGAAACATAAATGTAGATCTCACAATAGCTGAGAAACATAATTGTAGGCATCATAGTCACAATCTTTTGGAGATTATTGTGTTGTGTACCCAAGTGGTGGAGAGAAACTTCTGCACCCTCGATTCCAAGTTGAATACATATGTTGGATGACCTTGTATTCATGAGAAATAGATGTAGTCAACTTGGAATCGGAGGTGCAGGAGTTTCTCTCCACCGTCTGGGTATACAACTCAATTATGTTGTCTCCAAAAAATTGTGACCACAATGCCTACAATTATGTTTCTTAGCTGTTGTGTCCCAGGACCCCTTATGACCCTTTACGACCATTTATGATCCCTAAGAATACATCTTAGAGGTCTTAAAATGTCATAAAGGGTCACAAGAGGCTCCTAGGAGGGGCCAGATGAGCTTCCACCTTCACGTGGTTGGCCCTGTTAAGTAGAGAATGTTTAACTATTCTCAAAACAAAGAGAAGCTCAATAATTTAAGGTCTCAGTCCATTGAGATGCTAAAAAAATGACAGAAATCAATGATGGAGAGTTTTTAGATTCTAAGAACACGTATATGGAGTGGAGGCCAGATTGAGTACCAGTGCAGAGTGTTAATAATTATAGCCTTTCGGCCAAGATCAAACTAATCAAATAAATACCCTTATGTGATTTATAATAATAAGGAGATTATTATTTCATATATATATGTGTTGGTTGAATTAGTTAAGGGCCCAAGGTCGGCCTCTTGGCTTTAACATTAAATATATTTAATAAGACTAGGTCAGCCCTCTTGAAGATAATTCAGTTCATATATATATGGTGTTGGATTCTAGGGAGAGAAGCACCAAAAACATAATGTGCTTTCGTCCCCCAAAACCTTGATTCTCTGCCTTAAGCAAACTTAGAGGAAGCAGCGAATTTAAGAGCAATGTATGGAGGCAGTGGTGAATTCACAGAGGAAGCAACGAATATGGAGTCAGCTATGAATTCATGGAGATAACAGTGAATTCATCAAGGAGAAATATTCAGTGATTGTTATTGGTGCAAACTGTAATCACAGATTAGCATATATTGGTGTGAAAGATAAGCAGCTTCGGCTAATAGATAAGAACAAGTTTGAGCATGAATAAAGATCAGATTATGATTTGATCCATACAACCAGCAATTATTGGCAATGTTAACTGTGAGTTGATTAGGGCAAGAAGCCTTTATTAGGAGTGGACTCTTCCTCAATACACTAACACTAAGGTACTAATCAAGTTCTCCTCAGCACCTTTGTTAGTATAGTTTGGAGGCATATAGAATGGAGTATACTTGGTTGATATTCGGGTATCTTCTATCCCTTCTTGTTTACTTTATTCTATGTTTAGCTGAGTTAGATCTCTATAGTTTGTTCATTCCGGAGTAGAATCTGAAATATATCAACAAGAGATGATGATTTAGTAACCTACATCTAGAAAACCTTCACAATTATCCCTTCTTTGGCCTCCACTTTTTCTTCTCAAAAATGGTTATCTAGAAACTTTGGATATTGTTTCTCATCCATGCACGAAATGTGCTAGTGATCGTATAAAATTACTTTAGGCCTCCAGTATTGATGAGATGTACAAGAGTAAAATGTTTTTGTGAGATTGGGATCAATTTGTGCAATGTACATAAATGCAAGGCGGTGATTATTCTCGACGATCGATAGGTATAAGTCTTCCAGGCCTTACCCAGTAGCTAGGACTAAAGATAACACAACTCAAGAGACCATCATAGGTTGTCTCTTTCTTTGGTCTATATTATTGGCAAATTTTTTTACCTTAGCTCATCAAATCCAGGGATTTGAAAGAATTTAATAGAATATTTTCATGACAACGTATATTATTTAAGTTGACGTTGCACGAATTTATCTACTTCACACACTTGTAGACTATTAGGATGATGATAAAGAAGCATTTGATGTTAAGTTCCAACATAAAGTGAGTAAATTTGTTTTAAGTAAGAAAACAATGATAACATGAATGCGTATGAAATTGAAATGCAGCCTGCCGATTCTTGCCGTACACAACCTGTGCGGGTTGATGACAATGAGGATGTGCATCACAGTAATACAAGTAAACATCTTAAATTGATTGGTGTAGTAATACAAATTTAAGTGCAATTGGTGTTTGGATTAATGTAACAATTTGTATTGTAGCTGTAGAGAGTGTAGAGGTCATTGTTAATGAGCAAGTTGAGGTTGAGGCCGAGGCCAGACAAACTGACCTCGATGTTGATGATGTGACTAGATCAGGTAAAGAGCTATATGATTATGAATGTTGTCAATGCCTTTATTACCAAGGAATCATCGCCCACCATTAATGAATATTAATGATCATTGTTTCCTAAGGGTAATCATTGTTTGTGTATGTTGATCACCCAAGTCTTTGGTTGTGATTTGCATGCTGTGTGGTTTGTTAGAAGTGGGGGTATGACATGCTAGTTGGATTATAACATATTGACACTTACACCATGAAGAAGACAAATGATTAAACAGAAATAGAGGACCAACTGAACCATCTTGTGGTCAGTCTATATCACATTGAGAAACAACGTCAAGACTTGAGAATCAAAACAATCAAAAGTTTCTTCAAGACCATGAATGATCAACAACATTCCATCAGAAAACAAAACACTAATCTATGTTATCATTAAGCCATATAATATGTCTTTAAAGTTTAGAAGCATCACAAAAACTTTCAAGAAACATAGTACTATCCAAAATATGTCTTTAAAGCTTATTTCTAATGATTATGATGATGTTGATGTTGATGTCTATAATTTATTTCACTTACTAATGCTTTCCTAGATTGAATTTTGAATTGCCAGGTTGGAGAACGCTTTCAAAGTTTAGGGTCTGTTCCACATGATACTCTTAGTTACAGATCAAATGCAACTCAACATATTTTTGATGTTGGGAAACCCACTGCAGAAACTCATCCACAGGTGAAATTTAATGCTCTGAATCTTGGCACTGTTAATGTTATTACTTTTCCTCATGTTTCATATTTGTGAAAAATTTTCTTGGCACTGTCTTCTTTTTCAATTCCTATATTTGCAGCTTTTTAGATCATTAACTTAAGCATTACATGTCTTTGTTCAAAGTTTATTCTAACACTATTTTATATCTTATTCTTATTACAATGTTCTTTGTTGTGGGGCAGGAGGTCAATCTTCATTGTCTTCATTGTGGGGGACAGTGAAGATTTCTCTGACAAATAGTAGGTCTAGTATCTTATAATAACATGCTAAAATGATAAAGGTGTTATGGGCATTTAATTTGCAATTACTAATAGATTAAGCATATTATTACTATGATTAATGTTCCATTTAAATGCATTTAACACAAAAAAAAAATTTACAAAATTGAACCAATGGCACATTTACAACAAAGATGTGTTGAGGAGTTTGCTCCTTGTTTAATGTTAATTGTTCCTACACAATCCACTCATACAACAATGAAATTCTATGTGGAAGGGATGGTTGATAGTGTCCCTTGAGGGAAGGGGGATTGTGAAAGACTTTTTATCATTGTATTGTGTATTTCCAATATGTTTGGATGCAGGGCAGACCAGGAGAATGAAGGATCACTCACTGATTGCATGTTAACCTTGTTTTGAAGGGTCATTGGTTGAGCAGACAGTCAAGGTCTAGATGATTGGGCCATTGGAGGACCCTATTTATTTTTATTAATTTCTATTCAAATTGGATACATGTATTTCTTATGAATTATTGGCTACTATGTATCCTGCAACTGCATTTGTAAATCTGCATATACTTCTCTAGGGTTGTAAGCCACTTAGAGATCAAAATAGAGAAACTAAATCAGAATCATTCTTTGTCCTATTTCCTTTTAACAAAGTCTCAACTATTAATGATATAATACGTTTGATGCCCTAAGTTATCAATACAAATGATGCCTAGCTAGAAGCTCATGGTCTGTCCATTTGATAACCACAGTCAACATTTCAAAAAAATGGATATCCTTGAGCACAAGCACCAATAACATTAAATAATGGATTTAAAGCACGGGTTAGGGCATGACACCTGTAGAATGTGGTCATTTCAGTGACAGCAATATACATTGGTGTCATTAAACATATATGCCAGTAATATCAACAAACATGAATCCAAACATTTGAAAACCAATGACATGTTTACAACAAAGGTCTAATAGAACTCCCAACAATTCTTAAACATACTTTATTTGATATGATGAATTCTTAAACAATTAAGGTTGGAGTAGACATAGTTATCACACATTTTTTTTATGGTACAAGGAAAATTTGGCTAGGTCAAATCTTCCTTCGTGCTAGCAGTCTACAGAATTAGACCTTTATTAACAATTGATCATATCAGATAACTAGTATGTTTAAGAATTGTTGGGACTGGTCCTTTGGCGTGTATTAAACAAAATATATAGAATTTTCAGTATATTATTATCATTCTATTTCTTTGTTGTAAACATGCCATTGGTTCAGTTTTGTAACTTCACTGTTGTATGAGTGGATTGTGCATGAACAGTTAACATTAAAGGGTAAAAGCACAAAGTTGTGTCACGTTTCAGGACAACTTATCAGCACAGCTGAATTTGAGTATTTCTAACTAAAATTATTTTTTGTCAAACATATGGTCTAGCTAGATTCATTCTAGCTAAGTTAGATAAGTTCTTCACCTTTTCCAATTGAAAATATCTATTAAATGCATGTTTTATAACAATTAGTAAAGAAATAAAATTATTTTAGACAAACGACGTTTCAATAACTCTTACTCTTTTTAATGATATTTTTTCACAAATATAAAAATACCCTTTTTTAGAGCACAGAGTCAAGATTATCATCATATAATTTTTATAGTATTTTAATTAGATCTAATATATTATAATTTCAAAATACTACAAGTAGGTATTTTAACATTCGAGAACAAGATGCTTCAAAAATAGAAAAAAAATAGTAAAGCTTATCAAAAAAATTGAAAATTTATATTTAACACTAGAGGAGAGAGTTATCTTCAAGAGTGTGTAATTTATTTTCTAAATGGTGTAGATTTGATAGGGGAAATTTGACGCGAGATGAAAACTATCGATTTCAGGTATGTTCGACTTTGAGTAGTTATAACAGAGAAAATAAACATTGAAAACTAATTTTTCTTCTTTTTTGCACTAGCTATACATTTTATCTATGACATATTTTTAAATCAAAGGAAAAAGAGATTATTTGCATATACTTTTTTGGTGCGGACAAGACCCTCATTTTTCAGCATTTTTTAGCAAGTAAAAAATGGACTTAAAAAATTTAAAAACTATGTGAATTCTTGTTCAAAAAAAATTAAAAAAATTATAGCCATAAACTTCATCCACTTTTACACATTTCATTAGTTTACATCATCTCCAAATTTTAAACATAAATGTCATTTTTATGTCATTAAAGTTAAAATTTTTGTGTGTTGTTGACCTTTTCCTTTATAAAAGTGTGACACAGCTTTGTACTTTTACCTTAAACAAGGAGCAAAATCCTCAACACATCTTGGAAACTCCATTCACTTCTACCAAGAATAAAGCATTTAATCCATTCAACATTACATATAATCATTAGACAGTTACATTTTTTGACTGTGTTGAGGACCAAAATGATCAAAACTACTTTCACCCTTGCACAAGCTATTCCAAACTTCAATTAAAATGAGCAATATGCTATATCAAATCATTCATATTCATAGTAACCATTCAAAGGATCATTTTGTCAATGAACCCTTTGACTGTACCCTTGCGACAGAGAAAGGAAACTTAGTAAAAATAATCTATGCTACTATTTGTGAGGGTACAGTCATTATAAGTACCTCTTAAACCTCTCCAAACATGTAAGATTGTCTTTAAATACTTTATTGATCTCTTCTAAACATTAACCAAATCAAACCTACATTTGAATCCACACTTAATAACCCCTAAATGAAGGGTTTTGTATCCTTTAATGAATCTCAGTCACTTGTAACGCATGGACAGTCAAACCAGTAGTCTCCAAAGCATTCAATAAGTGACTGGATTGTATTTAATACACACCAAAGGACCAATTGTATGAAATTTTCAATCACATAGCATTTCACTATTGTATGAGTGGATTGTGCAGGAACAATTAACATTAAACAAGGAGCAAACTCCTCAACACATCTTGGAAACCATTGAATTCAATAATAAATGAAACCTAACACCAACACTATTCCTTCCATTCACTTCTACCAAGAATAAAGCATTTAATCCATTCAACATTACATATAATCATTAGACAGTTACATTTCCTGACTGTGTACTAGAGGAACAGTCATGACCAAAATGATCCAAAAATTTGAAAATAGTGAATTGATATCCTTGAGCACAAGCACCAATAACATCAAATAATGGAGATAAAGCACGGGTTAGGGCATGACACCAATAGAATGCGGTCATTTTAGAGAGCATTCATGATCAAATAAAATGCAATGCATTTGAAATTTGCAGTTGAATATGATGCCAGAGGCTCAAAAGATGAAGAAATCACATACGAAGAACATGCCATTGGTTCAGTTTTGTAAATTTGTTTTTTGTGTAATTAGTAATTGGAAAATTAAATGCAGATAACTCCTTTATCAGTTTAATTAACATGTTATTATCATATCAGATAAAGTATGTTTAAGAATTGTTGGGATTGGTCCTTTTGCGTGTATTAAACATAATAGAATTTTTAGCATATTATTATCAATCTATTTCTTTGTTCTAAACATGCCATTGGTTCAGTTTTGTAGATTTGTTTTTTGTGTTAAATGCATTTTTCATGAGGAGGGGTCTTGTTCTGAGGAGATTGATGAAGATTGTGCACCTCAAAAACCAACTCATAAGGTACCAATCCATGTTTCCTATTCACTTATATTTTTGGTTTGGTAAATCTCCTTATAAGTTTCATGTCCTTTCTTTTGATTACTATGGATGAGATATATATCTTACATTTAACATTCAACTTCTTTAAATTTTAGAACATGTAGTGTGTTTTTTGAGGATTTTACCAAATCAACTTTTAACATAAACCAAAAACACCAAACTAATATCTTGCCCTTGCAACATGACAAAATATTTGCATTTGGCCAATAACTGCAAGCAATTGAATGATAAATCCACATACCTGTATCTTTGTAAAATACCTGGAACATCAAAAAGATGGCTAAGTGGCTACCACCATGATTTTTATCTATTGAATATGGCAAAAAAAAACACCAAAAGGAATCGAATAGAAAACATGGTTGGTCATTTCAGAGAGCATTTATGATCAAATAAAATGCAATGCCTTCTCTCACTCTCGATCAGCTTTCATCCGCTCGTTTTCTCCCACTCCTTTTCTCTACAATCGAAATAAAAATGATTTGGCCATTTCAAACTAGTGAATTGATATCCTTGAGCACAAGCACCAATAACATCAACTATTTTGATCTGTGGGTACCCTAATGTTGGCAAGAGTTCTTTTATTAATAAGATTACTCTGCAAGCTTGAAGTAGTGATATATTTTGGCAAATGAAGAGTGGAAAAATGATGATGTTCCTGAGATCATGGATGGACACAATATTGCAGATAGAATGGGAAGACATCTTTTGAGCCTGGCCCTGGATCCTTCGATAATTGGAGTAGGATCGAGACCCGGGCTAAAAAGATGTCCTCCTTTTTGTTGTGGAATATAGGCTCTGTTGTTGCAACAAGGATAGACTGTGATGTACATATCACAATAGGTGAGAAACATAAATGTAGGCATCATGGTCACAATTTTTTGGAGACACAACATAATTGAGTGCTATTCCTAGATGATGCAAAGCAACCACTACTTTGCATCATCTCAAAAAACCACTCAATTATGTTGTGTCTCCAAAAAATTGTGACCATGATGCCTACATTTATGTTTCTCATTTTTTGTGTCCTAGGACCCCTTATGACCCTTTACGACCATTTACGATCCCTAAGAATACATCTTAGAGGTCTTAAAATGTTATAAAGGGTCATAAGAGGCTCCTAGGAGGGACTAGGTGAGCTTCCACCTTCATGTGGTTGGCTCTGTTAAGTAGAGAATGTTAAACTATTCTTGAAACAAAGAGAAGCTCAATAATTTAAGGTCTTAGTCCATAGAGATGCTGAAAAAATGACGAGAATCAATGATGGAGAGTTTTTAGATTCTGAGAAGACGTATATGGAGTGGAGGCAAGATTGAGTACTAGTGTAGAGTGATGATTCAGTAACCTACATCTATAAAACCTTCACAATTATCCCTTCTTTGGCCTCCACTCATTCCTCTTCTCAAAAATGGTTATTTAGAAACTTTGGATAGTGTTTTCTCATCCATGCATGAAATGTGCTAGTGATCGTATAAAATTACTTTAGGCCTCCAGTATTGATGAGATGTACAAGTGTAAAATGTTTTTGCGAGACTATGATCAATTTCTATAGTGTACATAAATGCAAGGCGGTGATTATTCCCGATGATCGACAAGTAGCTAGGACTAAAGATAACACAACTCAAGAGACCATCATAGGTTGTCTCTTTCTTCGGTTTATATTATTGACAAAATGTTTTACCTTTCATTAGCTCATCAAATCTGGGGATTTGAAAGAATTTAATAGAATATTTTCATGACAACATATATTATTTAAGTTGATGTTGCACAAATTGATCTACTTCACGTACTTGTATACTATGAAGATGATGATAAAGAAGCATCTCCTCCCATGGCAATGCTTTTTTATCGCCGTTCTCATAGTCTACAAGTGCGCGAAGTACATAAATTCATGCAATGTCAACTTAAATAATATACATTGTCATGAAAATATTCTATTAAATTCTTTCAAATCCCCAGATTTGATGAGCTAATGAAAGGTAAAACATTCTGTCAATAATATAGACCGAAGAAAGAGACAACCTATGATGGTCTCTTGAGCTGTGTTAACTTTAATGTGCCTATTCATCGGTTTTTTGACAATTGATAATTAATTCTGATAGAAGTGTTATGCCTTCGACAGACAAAATGTTAGAAAAAAATAATTTATGACATTTCATGTGACAGTAATGCTATACATTTGATAGGGAAACCTGTCAGAGAATAGTGTAGAACTGTCGCTATTCTGATAGTTTAAGTGTCATAAAGAGAGAATATTTGACATAACTTTCGACAGTGAGGCCATATCACCGACAGGTAGATCTATCAGAATATGATGCTAACTATCGGTATTCCGATAGGTTTGTTATTGGAATTCTGATGGATGAACCGTAGGAAATGCCATTTCGAAGCTATTGTCATTTGCAACTTTCTGACGTGAGATGGTGTTGGTAAACCGACGGGTAGGTCTTCTATCGCAATCTTTGATGCAAAAATGGTGACGGACTAATGTGTCAAAATTTTGACAAATAAGTGTTGCAAATCTGACAAATGGCCATCGAAATTTGGCCCCAAATGTAGTAGTGAGAGAAAGAACAAGAAAGTAGCTGAGACACTGAAGAAAAAGAGAAAATACATAAGAAATAAGGAAGATCTAGAGGAGACTGACATAGAAAATGATCCTGATCAATTCAAGTTAATTCATAATAGGGAAAGTACTATACAAGAAATAATTGAAGATATAATTGAGAATGGAAATCTTACAGATCCAGGCATAGGCAAATTTGGCAAAATGTCAATTGAGGACAAAACAAAGATCGAACATGTTATCGTCCAAATGATGATTAAATTCAAGAAAGTATTGATGGAATTCACATGTCAATTGCCAAAAGAACTTGATGACAAAATAAGTGAGAGATGGGCTATTGCACTAGATATAGAGAAAAGGAAAAGAGAATGGTCACTAAGCCATGTAGCCTCACATTTTAGCTATGTTGTGGTAAGTGAATACATGACAAAGTATTAGGCTAGATTTCTAGTCAAGAATAGAGCAATGCAGATCATGGATGAGAATGTGGATGACATGGATGTCATCTATGATTCTCTATGGACATCAATTTTGAAAGCAGAAGAGAAAGCTGAACAGGAAGCATTCCTGAAATGTCTAAGAAGAGACATAGTTCAAAAGATAAAGGTATTTTCATTGATGATAACAAAGGTAAGAAAATAGTAGACACCAGTATATCAGTTACCGAGGTAATTGATATCACTGAACAAAAGGAAGAAATCAGAATTTCACAGGATGCATCGGATCAAGTAAAGATCCACTTGCAAAAGAAAACCGATGATGATGCACTCATTGAGGACATCACTAACAGTGATCTTGATGATGAGGATGATGAAGATGTGACAATTGCACTATACAAAGATGAAGCACTAGACACTGACAATGTGCTCACATCACTACCGGGTAAACTACCTATACTTGCAGAGGCAGTTGAAATAATTTCACAAGTACAACCTGATATGTCTCATCCTGAGCCAAATAAAGATACAACTGAGATTCAAGGCACCTGAGCAACCTACAGATACAAATGAGCCTACCAAACTAGAGGCATAATCTATATAAACAAAGGAACTAGAAGAAACAAAGTCAACCGAGATAAACCCACCTGACACTACAACTGAGACTCCCACACCATCTACCGAGGATTAGAAGAAGGATGATACAGTGTCATCTGGGAAAGATACTCTGAGAAGTGAAGAAAAAGCTATTGTCATAAGTGAGAAGAAGTCACCTCTTGCCCAAAAGAAGAAGAAGAAGAAAGCCAAAGGGTCAGTCACCATTGATGAAGTTATAATAATACCAGAATGTGACCCGAGAACCCTAAGCCCCAAGGAACTAAGTAGATATGGGGAATTATGTTCAAGGAAAGTAGCACAAGAGAAGTTAAGGCAAGAACATAAATGTAAAGAAGTGTTAAATGATGTGCGAGATATTCTGCAACAGATAGTATGAAAACAAATATTGATGAGAATACTCCCATCTTAGATCAACTTGCCACACTCACCAACAAAATCAATGCCCCTGATACAGATGCAGAAAAAAGAATAGAAGAATGGGCAGAATCAAAGATTCAGAACAAATTGGCAGAAAGGATCAGCACAAAAGTGGCACTAAACAAGGTAAAATTATTTGAGGTCATTATCGAGGTAAAATCTATCACCCAAATCAT
>BSBK01006548.1:0-2500 GCA_027943335.1 Chamaecyparis obtusa
CATAATATGCTTCACATCCATAAGATGTGTCTCCTTAGGCTCACACATAAATTGACTCAAAGCATTTACTGCATAATAGATATTCCGTCTAGTATTAACCAAGTACATCAAGGATCCAATTATCTATCTGTAGAGGGTAGGATCTACAAATGAATAATCTGTTGTTGCCTCCTTTAGTTTATGAAGGTTTGTTTCCATGGGGAAGACATGTCTCTGTAATTCATCATACCAAATCTCTTCAATATGTCCAAGGTGTACTTTCCTTGATTAAGCACAATGTTGTCTAAGTTCTGATGGACTTCCAATCCAAGGAAGTAATATAGAAGCCTAAATCCTTCATTTCAAACTCTTTAGAAAGGTCCTTTATAAATTGATCAATAAGATGATCTTCTCCTATAATTAATAGATCATCAACTTACAAGATTAATATTAACAAATCACCTTTTCTTTGCTTGAAGTATAGATTTAGATATACATCATTCTTAAACAATCCCAATTCCATGAGATATCTATCGATTCTCTCATACCATGCCCTGGGGGCTTGTTAAAGTCCATAGAGGGCTTTCTTAAATCTACACACCTGAGATTATGTAGTGTGTATCTCAAATCCTTCTAGTTTCTCTAAGTAGACTTCTTCCTCTATTTTCCCATTTAGGAATGCAGTATTTACATCCATCTGATGAACTTTCCATCCTTTGGTTGTTGTGATGGCTAGAACTACTCTGAGTGAGGTATATCTGGAAACAAGTGCAAATGTTTCCTCATAATCAATTCCTTATTTTTGTGAGAAACCACTGGCAACAAATCTAGCTTTATGTTCCTTTATACTGCCATCTGCAACATACTTGATTTTGAATAGCCACTTGGATGAAACAATAGATTTTTCCTTTGGCCTTGGAACAACTTCCCAAACATCATTTTTTAAGATGGACTGGTATTCTTCTATCATGGCATCCTTACATACTTGGTGTTGAGGGCTTCTAATACATTAGAAGGTTTGGACTTGGAGAGATCATTCATTAAAGCCACATAGCAATAAAATCTTTGAGATCTTTTACTTTCTCTAAAGGCCCCTGAAGGAGCGGCAAAGTTCTTTGATTCTTTCATTATTTTGGTGGCCCAAAGTGGTATTTTCTTACGATTCTCTTGAGGTGAGGTTTTTACTTCATCTTCATCCTCTTTAGGGTACTCCCTTTGAAACTCAAGAGTAATATCCTCTTCTAGATAGGTTTGAAGGTGGAGTATTACTTTTAGACTCAAAACAATTTCTAGCCCTTTTAAAATATAGGTCTTCCTCAAATATTATTCTCTACTGAGTTCAATATTTCTATGTCCAAGTACAAATACTCTATAGGCTTTAGAATTTTCACTATACCCAAAAAGATTATTTTTCTTCCAGAAGATTCTATTTTTTTTCTTTTCTCTTTAGGTACATGAAAATAGACAGGGCATCCATATATTCTTAAGTGAGTGATATCTAGTTTTATACCTGTGATAACTTCTTTAGGAGTTTTATCTTCAATATGAGAGTGAGGAAATCTATTTTGTATGTATATAGCAGTGTTAGAGGCTTCTACCCAAAGATAGGTTTCTAAATTTTTAATCAATGAGCATGGCTTTAGCTACATCTATAATAGCTATATTTTTCCTCTCAACAACACCATTTTGTTGAGTGTTGTAAGGAAAAATGAACTCCCTCTTAATCCCTTCTTCTTTTCAAAATTCTCTAAAAATGTCATAGGTGTATTCCCTCCCATTATCAATTCTTAGGGTTTTTATTTTCTTTCTAGAAGATTTTTCAAATAAGGATTTGAATTCCTTAAATCTCCTAAGGGTCTCTTCTGATTCTATACATTTGAGGAAGTAGATCCAAGTTTTTCTGGAGAAGTCATCAAAACATATTACATAATATAGAAACCCTCCCATAGAAGGTACAGACATGGGTCCACATAAGTTAGAGTGAACTAGTTCTAAAACATTACTCATTTTACTAGAACTACTTTGAAAGGAACCCTTAGTATTTTTTCCTAGGGAACACCCCTTACATGTACCTGAATGATATTGTTTTAACTTAGGTAATTTAGTGACTAATTTTTCCATGGAAGATAAGGCACGAAAGTTTAAATGTCCTAATCATCTATGTCATATCTCATTAGAGTCTACAATTTCATAAATTAGGGCAATATTAGGTTTAGTACATACCTCATACAAGTAGCCATTTCTATGCCCTAGGGTTATAGCTTTTCCTGATAGAAGAATTCTTTGTCCATGGAAACACCTTTCTATCTATGAAGGTTTCTTTATACCCATTATCCTCAAGTGTAGATATGGAGACTAGGTTCCTCTTGATGCCTGGAAAAAAAGAACTTTGGTGAGTTGGATAGATATGCCTGACTTCAACTTAATGGTGCAGGTCCAACACCTTTTACTGGATGTGAAAATTCATCTCCAATGGTTACCTCTTCATCAATTTCTTCTATCATAGAGTCCAATAGTTCTT